>CM036537.1:34661554-34716554 GCA_020745685.1 Tautogolabrus adspersus | reverse complement strand
ACCGCCGTCAGTGTGTGCGCCCTCTGAATTGGTTAAACTCAAATGAGAATGTGGATTAATAAACTGCCAGTAGACGCAGTAGACGATCAGCCACATCTGACCAATCAGGTTTGACTTTGTACATCCTTAGTCAGAGACAGGCCTAATGTTTATATGTTTATTTATATCTGCTCACTTCACTCTGTTTGTCTCAGCTCCTTTGACCCACCCTCCCTTGTATACGCTGCTTCTATCACTACTTCTTAGTGATTTCTTCATGCACACACGCTAAGGAGATTGATTTAAAGTGCTTTTAAATTTAAATTAGCTGCACCGTAGATAGTGGTCCTCAGTGTCTCCCTGTAGATAGTGGTCCTCAGTGTCTCCCTGTAGATAGTGGTCCTCAGTGTCTCCCTGTAGATAGTGGTCCTCAGTGTCTCCCTGTAGATAGTGGTCCTCAGTGTCTCCCTGTAGATAGTGGTCCTCAGTGTCTCCCTGTAGATAGTGGTCCTCAGTGTCTCCCTGTAGATAGTGGTCCTCAGTGTCTCCCTGTAGATAGTGGTCCTCAGTGTCTCCCTGTAGATAGTGGTCCTCAGTGTCTCCCTGTAGATAGTGGTCCTCAGTGTCTCCCTGTAGATAGTGGTCCTCAGTGTCTCCCTGTAGATAGTGGTCCTCAGTGTCTCCCTGTAGATAGTGGTCCTCAGTGTCTCCCTGTAGATAGTGGTCCTCAGTGTCTCCCTGTAGATAGTGGTCCTCAGTGTCTCCCTGTAGATAGTGGTCCTCAGTGTCTCCCTGTAGATAGTGGTCCTCAGTGTCTCCCTGTAGATAGTGGTCCTCAGTGTCTCCCTGTAGATAGTGGTCCTCAGTGTCTCCCTGTAGATAGTGGTCCTCAGTGTCTCCCTGTAGATAGTGGTCCTCAGTGTCTCCCTGTAGATAGTGGTCCTCAGGGTCTCCCTGTAGTCTCAGTGATGTAAAAGAAGGACACTGCTGCATCTTTGAATGTCTCATTTCACTTTAACAAACTCTCAGACAGCTCAGCTGACGAGTCCAAAGTCATATCCACCTGATGACATCACACATTGACCTTTGTTACCGTTCACCTGATGACATCACACATTGACCTTTGTTACCGTTCACCTGATGACATCACACATTGACCTTTGTTACCGTTCACCTTATGACATCACACATTGACCTTTGTTACCGTTCACCTGATGACATCACACATTGACCTTTGGTACCGTTCACCTTATGACATCACACATTGACCTTTGTTACCGTTCACCTTATGACATCACACATTGACCTTTGTTACCGTTCACCTTATGACATCACACATTGACCTTTGTTACCGTTCCTTTGAGCTGTTTGACGTCACTTTGGGATCCATAACCACTTCCTGTTTCTATGTTTAACTTTATGTCCTAACCTTCCATCTACCAGAAGGGCCTTACTTTATCATTGTTAACTTTACATTGATATTGTCTGTTGTGATTAACACTGACTGAGGACTTGTTACAGATCACACAAAGGATCCGGTTCTGACCTCGTCCTCCTGCAGGTTTAAACCCACACACACACACACACACACACACACACACACACACACACACACACACACACACACACACACACACGGTCACACCTCAGAATGCACACACTCTCCTCTCTGACTGAGTGTTAATTAAAACACAGCTCATGATAATCTCCCCCCCCCCCCCCAAAACCACTCCCCCCTCATGGCGAGGTAAGGCGTGTCGTGTTGGTCGATATGAGCTGATGGAGCTACAGGAAACACACACACAAACACACACACACACGCACACGCACACTCAAAGCAGGGCAGATCAGAGGATCGTGGGAAATGATTTTGCCAGGTATTGATTAGAGAAGGTTAGGGCAGCGTATGTGTGTGTGTGTGTGTGTGTGTGTGTGCGTGTGTGTGTGTGTGTGTGTGTGTGTGTGTGTGACTTTATCACATGTAAAGGAGGTGAGGTTGCAGTGATCTCCTCTTGTCCGCCACAGGTGAGGGTCATATGATAAGAAATTGAGGCTCCGCCCTCATCAATATGCGACTTAAACACGTCTTAATGTGGCTGGCAGCAGAGAGGAGGAAACGATTCTTGTGGCGTGACGTTTCTGTCCTGATCCGCAGCCTCTTACCAAGAGGGGAGGATGTAGTCCCCCTTTGTTCAAAAAGACCTCTGGACGAAACGTTGTGATTGTGATGAATTAAAACTGTTTGCGCCATAAGAGAGAGTGTGTGGGCCTATGTTCTTCCCCAGTCTTCTGTTTTTGCACAGCGCTTCAGCTACGTGATGAGCGTATAACTACCTCCTTTATCTAAAAATAAGTCACCAACACCCTCGCCTGTTCTGCACCAATCAGAGAGCTTCAGCTCTGAAAGGCACGCCCCTTAAGTTCCAGTGCTGCAGCAAATTCCCGCCCCCTAACAGGAACCTTTTGGACCTGGACCTTTGTCCACCTGGAGTCTTTTTTTTCTGTTTCTGAGTGCTAGCCTCTTTTATCAAATGTTCCCGATGAGGCGAGACCATTTGGAAAAGCAGGCAGCCGCCCGGGGAAAGTCGAGCGACTTCTCAACTTTTCGGGAGCACGCTATTAACGTCTCTAGCGCTCTTTTCAAAATACATGCTATTCCTTGTATTTGTCTCCTACGGAAAGTGTTGTGTACCCACGTCTGATCGGAGGTGGCTAGCGGGTCCATCGTTATAATTTATATAATTTCGCTCATCATCCAGACAAAGTCGGGGGACAAACATCCTCCGTTTGATGCCGATGTCAAGAGACTGTCGTCAAAGAGACCAGCTGCATGCACAAGAAGAACTTTCACTTTCTGTGCACAAGCGCCTCTTGCAAGCGCTCCCGAGTACACAGCCAGCATTTCTCTACCTGTAAAAAAAGGCCAGGTGCCCCTCCCCTGACATCTGCTCCGTGATTGGTTGAACTCTGTCACAGTTTGATGATGATGTAATCAAGGTGGATTTATTTATTGATCACCTGATGAGCTCATTGATGGATGATGATGTAATCAATAGGTGTGACTGTCAGCAGAAAGGAGCTGATGTCAGCCAATCACAGATGTCAAAGTCAAGGTGGCTGTCTCCATGGTGACAGGGGGGTCATGTTACAGGAAGCAGGACGTCCTGAATTATTGATCAACTTAACGGACAAACTTTCATTTTTTTCTGCCGTCACGTCGAGTTTTGACTCCGAGGCAAGAGAGAGGGACACCTGAGATTTCCCATGAGGCCTCAGTCACCAGGTCACCAAGGTGACAAGATCCTGACCCAATAGAGAGAGAGAGGGACACAGAGAGAGAGAGAGAGAGAGAGAGAGAGAGAGAGAGAGAGAGTCACAGAGAGAGAGAGAGAGAGAGAGAGAGAGAGAGTCACAGAGAGCGAGAGAGAGAGGTGGAGATCTTCTGCACGGTCTCCCAAACCTGGGCCTAATTTAACCAAAACTAAAAATATGATCATGATGATTATCTTGACTCCTCGTCTCCTTTCTCCTCGTGTCCTCTCATCTCGTCTCCTTCCTGTCTCCTCTGGCTAGGTCCCGAGGAGAGGAGACGGGGAAAGGAAATGAGCAAATCAATGAAGATAGAGGCCTAGGCCTAATTGTTCTGAACAAAATCTGTGAGGGGCCTCAAACGCACCATCAGTGGTCAGTGTGTTTCCTTTAATGATTTTATGTAATCTGTGAACAGGTGAGAGAGGTGTACCTGCTTCTGTCATCAGTGTAACAAAGGTTTGATGCATTTCTGTTTCATGTCAGCTCTATCGGCACTGTGCGTGTGTGTGCGTGTGTGTGTGTGTGTGTGTGTGTGTGTGCGTGTGTGTGCGTGTGTGCGTGTGTGTGCGTGTGTGTGTGTGTGTGCGTGTGTGTGCGTGTGTGTGTGTGTGTGTGTGTGTGTGTGTGTGTGTGTGTGTGTGTGTGTTTACATGAAGGGTTAGAGTGTACGTTTACAAAGTAATACTGTTGTTAAAGAGAGAGAGAGAGAGGCAGAGAGACACAGACACACCCAGTCTCCGTCCATCAGCCGCTGTTAAATCACATCAACGCTTCCTGTGTCAAATTTCAAAATAAGATTCAGCGATGAATCGTGTGAGGAACGTTTGATGTTGCTGTGTCACGTGTCACACTGCAGCAGCTTGCTGTCGTGTTAATGATGTAATCTCATCACGTCACTTTGTAAAATTTAGGGTGTACGGTCGTTTCCATGACATGGCATCATGTGTGAAGATGTGAAACAGAGACATGTTTGTCTCTCTCTCTCTCTGTCAGGACCAATCAGAGAGGAGACTGAAGGAGAGAGAACAGGTGAGTCTGTGGTGGTGGGGGTGGGGGAAAAGTTTAATTAATTAATCAGTAAAATTCAATTAAAACAAATATGTTGAATATGTAACTACTATTTTAAATCAATACATGCATTATATTTCATCAATTTAAGCAGGTATGAACTCATCAGAGTATGATTATAATGATGGAGTTAATTATAAATCAATGGAGTTTATTGTGGAGCTCAATCATTGTTGTTCCTGAAGGTTGAACACTTTTATTCTGAAGGCTGTCTCGGGGACTTCCGGTGCGCAGATGTGTTTCCAGCCGTCACCTTTACGCAGCTCTGTCGGTCCGTCAGTCGGCATGACAACGCGCTCTCGGGAGCTACCGGGGAACGGCTGATGGGCGCGAGGATGGCAGCAGAAGATGAGCAGTAACGGAACCAGCGGCGGAAACCCGACCAACACCAGCACCGGGACCTGCTCCGGGAGCGGGAGCGGCTCGGTCCATGTCCCGGCCATGGAAAGAGCCCGGCCGGTGACGGTGACGGTGTCCGCGGTGAGCCTCGCGCTCAGCGTGATGTCCCTGCTGCTGCTGGTCACAGCCATCTCCACCGACCACTGGTACGAGACCGACACCCGCAGACACAAGGACAACTGCGACCGCGCCGGATCCGACTCCAACGACCAGAAGAACCGCGAGATGCCCATCTACCACCTGCCTCTGGTGGACACCGGCAGCGGCGGGGCTCGGCAGCGGGACGTGGCGCTGATGAAACCGGTTCATGTGGGCAGCAGGGAGGAGGAGCTGCTGGAGAACTGGCGGGCCATCCTCGGGATGGGCATCCTGGAGACGGAGTGCGGCAGGCCGCTGTTCTCCACTCACTCCGGCCTGTGGAGGAAGTGTTACTTCAAGAAGATGGACCCGGACATCGACAAGCTCATCGACCGAGGTACGTCACCTCCATTATAACCAGTTTATATATGACGTAAATCTACTCCATCATACACTGTTTATACTGAAGAAACACTTTTTAAAACATCTGCACTAAAGAAACATCATCCTGCAGGCTCTCTCTCTCTCTCTCTCTCTCTCCATCTCTCTCTCACACACACACACACACACACACACACACACACACACACACACACACACACACACACACACACACACACACACACACACACACACACACACACTGCAAATAACCTCGCTGCACAAACACTCATGCCACATAAAAACAATAAAGAGATAGATGGACTGTTTGAACCTGTTTACATTATGTTATATATGATCACAGCTGTGTTTACATTATGTTATATATGATTACAGCTGTTTACATTATGTTATATATGATTACAGCTGTTTACATTATGTTATATATGATTACAGCTGTTTACATTATGTTATATATGATCACAGCTGTGTTTACATTATGTTATATATGATTACAGCTGTTTACATTATGTTATATATGATTACAGCTGTTTACATTATGTTATATATGATTACAGCTGTTTACATTATGTTATATATGATCACAGCTGTGTTTACATTATGTTATATATGATTACAGCTGTGTTTACATTATGTTATATATGATTACAGCTGTGTTTACATTATGTTATATATGATTACAGCTGTGTTTACATTATGTTATATATGATCACAGCTGTTTACATTATGTTATATATGATTACAGCTGTGTTTACATTATGTTATATATGATCACAGCTGTGTTTACATTATGTTATATATGATTACAGCTGTGTTTACATTATGTTATATATGATCACAGCTGTGTTTACATTATGTTATATATGATCACAGCTGTGTTTACATTATGTTATATATGATTACAGCTGTTTACATTATGTTATATATGATTACAGCTGTGTTTACATTATGTTATATATGATTACAGCTGTTTACATTATGTTATATATGATTACAGCTGTGTTTACATTATGTTATATATGATTACAGCTGTTTACATTATGTTATATATGATTACAGCTGTTTACATTATGTTATATATGATTACAGCTGTTTACATTATGTTATATATGATTACAGCTGTGTTTACATTATGTTATATATGATCACAGCTGTGTTTACATTATGTTATATATGATTACAGCTGTTTACATTATGTTATATATGATTACAGCTGTGTTTACATTATGTTATATATGATTACAGCTGTTTACATTATGTTATATATGATCACAGCTGTGTTTACATTATGTTATATATGATTACAGCTGTTTACATTATGTTATATATGATTACAGCTGTTTACATTATGTTATATATGATTACAGCTGTGTTTACATTATGTTATATATGATTACAGCTGTGTTTACATTATGTTATATATGATCACAGCTGTGTTTACATTATGTTATATATGATTACAGCTGTTTACATTATGTTATATATGATTACAGCTGTGTTTACATTATGTTATATATGATCACAGCTGTGTTTACATTATGTTATATATGATTACAGCTGTGTTTACATTATGTTATATATGATTACAGCTGTGTTTACATTATGTTATATATGATTACAGCTGTTTACATTATGTTATATATGATTACAGCTGTTTACATTATGTTATATATGATCACAGCTGTGTTTACATTATGTTATATATGATTACAGCTGTGTTTACATTATGTTATATATGATCACAGCTGTTTACATCATGTTATATATGATTACAGCTGTTTACATTATGTTATATATGATCACAGCTGTGTTTACATTATGTTATATATGATAACAGCTGTGTTTACATTATGTTATATATGATCACAGCTGTGTTTACATTATGTTATATATGATTACAGCTGTTTACATTATGTTATATATGATTACAGCTGTTTACATTATGTTATATATGATTACAGCTGTGTTTACATTATGTTATATATGATCACAGCTGTGTTTACATTATGTTATATATGATTACAGCTGTTTACATTATGTTATATATGATTACAGCTGTTTACATTATGTTATATATGATTACAGCTGTGTTTACATTATGTTATATATGATTACAGCTGTTTACATTATGTTATATATGATTACAGCTGTTTACATTATGTTATATATGATTACAGCTGTGTTTACATTATGTTATATATGATTACAGCTGTTTACATTATGTTATATATGATCACAGCTGTGTTTACATTATGTTATATATGATTACAGCTGTGTTTACATCATGTTATATATGATTACAGCTGTGTTTACATTATGTTATATATGATTACAGCTGTGTTTACATTATGTTATATATGATTACAGCTGTGTTTACATTATGTTATATATGATTACAGCTGTGTTTACATTATGTTATATATGATCACAGCTGTGTTTACATCATGTTATATATGATCACAGCTGTGTTTACATTATGTTATATATGATTACAGCTGTGTTTACATTATGTTATATATGATCACAGCTGTTTACATTATGTTATATATGATTACAGCTGTTTACATTATGTTATATATGATCACAGCTGTGTTTACATTATGTTATATATGATTACAGCTGTTTACATTATGTTATATATGATTACAGCTGTGTTTACATTATGTTATATATGATTACAGCTGTGTTTACATCATGTTATATATGATCACAGCTGTGTTTACATTATGTTATATATGATCACAGCTGTGTTTACATCATGTTATATATGATCACAGCTGTGTTTACATTATGTTATATATGATTACAGCTGTGTTTACATTATGTTATATATGATCACAGCTGTGTTTACATTATGTTATATATGATCACAGCTGTGTTTACATTATGTTATATATGATCACAGCTGTGTTTACATTATGTTATATATGATCACAGCTGTTTACATCATGTTATATATGATTACAGCTGTTTACATTATGTTATATATGATTACAGCTGTGTTTACATCATGTTATATATGATCACAGCTGTTTACATTATGTTATATATGATTACAGCTGTTTACATTATGTTATATATGATCACAGCTGTGTTTACATTATGTTATATATGATTACAGCTGTTTACATTATGTTATATATGATTACAGCTGTGTTTACATTATGTTATATATGATCACAGCTGTTTACATTATGTTATATATGATTACAGCTGTTTACATTATGTTATATATGATCACAGCTGTGTTTACATTATGTTATATATGATTACAGCTGTGTTTACATTATGTTATATATGATTACAGCTGTGTTTACATTATGTTATATATGATCACAGCTGTGTTTACATTATGTTATATATGATCACAGCTGTGTTTACATTATGTTATATATGATTACAGCTGTTTACATTATGTTATATATGATCACAGCTGTGTTTACATTATGTTATATATGATTACAGCTGTTTACATTATGTTATATATGATCACAGCTGTGTTTACATTATGTTATATATGATCACAGCTGTGTTTACATTATGTTATATATGATCACAGCTGTGTTTACATTATGTTATATATGATCACAGCTGTTTACATTATGTTATATATGATAACAGCTGTGTTTACATTATGTTATATATGATTACAGCTGTGTTTACATTATGTTATATATGATCACAGCTGTGTTTACATTATGTTATATATGATTACAGCTGTTTACATTATGTTATATATGATCACAGCTGTGTTTACATTATGTTATATATGATTACAGCTGTGTTTACATTATGTTATATATGATTACAGCTGTTTACATTATGTTATATATGATAACAGCTGTGTTTACATTATGTTATATATGATCACAGCTGTGTTTACATTATGTTATATATGATTACAGCTGTGTTTACATTATGTTATATATGATTACAGCTGTGTTTACATTATGTTATATATGATCACAGCTGTGTTTACATTATGTTATATATGATTACAGCTGTTTACATTATGTTATATATGATAACAGCTGTGTTTACATTATGTTATATATGATTACAGCTGTGTTTACATTATGTTAAATATGATTACAGCTGTGTTTACATTATGTTATATATGATCACAGCTGTGTTTACATTATGTTATATATGATCACAGCTGTGTTTACATTATGTTATATATGATCACAGCTGTGTTTACATTATGTTATATATGATTACAGCTGTGTTTACATTATGTTATATATGATTACAGCTGTGTTTACATTATGTTATATATGATCACAGCTGTGTTTACATTATGTTATATATGATCACAGCTGTGTTTACATTATGTTATATATGATTACAGCTGTGTTTACATTATGTTATATATGATCACAGCTGTGTTTACATTATGTTATATATGATTACAGCTGTGTTTACATTATGTTATATATGATTACAGCTGTGTTTACATTATGTTATATATGATTACAGCTGTGTTTACATTATGTTATATATGATTACAGCTGTGTTTACATTATGTTATATATGATTACAGCTGTGTTTACATTATGTTATATATGATTACAGCTGTTTACATTATGTTATATATGATTACAGCTGTGTTTACATTATGTTATATATGATCACAGCTGTTTACATTATGTTATATATGATTACAGCTGTTTACATTATGTTATATATGATCACAGCTGTGTTTACATTATGTTATATATGATTACAGCTGTTTACATTATGTTATATATGATTACAGCTGTTTACATTATGTTATATATGATCACAGCTGTTAACATTATGTTATATATGATCACAGCTGTGTTTACATTATGTTATATATGATCACAGCTGTTAACATTATGTTATATATGATCACAGCTGTGTTAACATTATGTTATATATGATCACAGCTGTTTACATTATGTTATATATGATCACAACTGTTAACATTATGTTATATATGATCACAGCTGTTAACATTATGTTATATATGATCACAGCTGTTAACATTATGTTATATATGATCACAGCTGTTAACATTATGTTATATATGATCACAGCTGTGTTTACATTATGTTATATATGATCACAACTGTTAACATTATGTTATATATGATCACAGCTGTGTTATACTTTACATACAGGAGGTCTTAGGGCCCCCTTATGAACACCTGAGTATGATGACTTGGTCTGATGTCTTAGTGTAAACATATAATCCAGATTGAGGATGACTGGGATTAATAATCTGAGCTGTCTTCTCCTTATACACGTGTCAGACCTACATCTCCCAGCATGCACCTGTCTCACCCCTCTCTCCTGTCTCACCTGTGTCTCGTGTCAGGTATCGCAGACCGCTGCACTCCTGTAAAGTATCATTTCTCCCAGCCAATCAGATTGAGGAACATCCCTCTGAACCTGACCAGGACCATCCAACAGGACGAGTGGCACCTGCTGCGTAAGCACACACAGATCATTCATGATGGATGGGTGATGTAATGTCGGGGCTCTGTTGCTGGTCCTCCTTACTTCCTGTCGCTGGTTGCCATGGAAACACAGTGACAGTGTTATGTAACAGTACAGAGGGACATTTAGGGGGTTAGCAGCAGGGGCTGGTTACCACAGCAATGCTTTCTGTGTTTGCCTCACTGCCGATAGCCCCGCTGTGTGTGTGTGTGTGTGTGTGTGTGTGTGTGTGTGTGTGTGTGTGTGTGTGTGTGTGTGTGCATATTAAATATGTGTGTGGTTGTATGCATATAAACAAGGGCATTCATTTTGATTAAGAAAAAAACATGACATAAAATTGTGTGTGTTTTTAATGTGTGTGTAATAAATGTGTGTTTCAGACCTGCGGCGCATCACGGCTGGCTTCCTGGGCATGGCGGCGGCGGTGCTGCTGTGTGGGAGCATCGTGGCGTCAGTGGGATTCTTCTGGGAGGAGAGTCTGACACAGCACGTCTCCGGACTGCTCTTCCTCATGGCAGGTAACACACCTGAGACTGTGGGCGGGGCTAACTTCTCTACTCTATGTCTCCTGACTCCTTGTCTGCTGACTCCTTGTCTCCTCTCTAATTACACACCTGTGTATGTGTTACTCTTCTCTGTCAAGTATTCTGGATAATTTGTGGCGCTGATCATCTCTGTGATGTAGAGATTAAATTCAACAAAGTATTTCCCGACACTAACCATGTAAACGAGGTGTTTGAGATTAACATAAAATACAACTTGAGTGATATAAATACTTTAATTAATCAAAGACGGGACTGAAATGATGGCAGGTGACAGACGATGAGGTGTTTCTGATTCAGTGAGTTTGATCCTCGAGGGAATTTTGAAGCAGCTTCAATGTCGTTCTCTCTCATCGTCACTTTCACTGAAACACTGCAGAAGGTGTGACGTGAAAATAACTGTAAGTATTACACACACACACACACACACACACACACACACACACACACACACACACACACACACACACACACACATACACACACATACACACACACACACACACAAACACACACACACACACACACACACAAACACACACACACACACACAAACACACACACACACAGATACACACATACACACAGACACACACACACACACACACACACACACACACACACACACACACACACACACACACACACACACACACACACACACACACACTCACACAAACACACCCACACACATATTCACACACACACACACACACGCACACACACACACGCACACACACACACACACACACACACACACACACACACACACACACACACGCACACACACACAGACACACACACACACAGATACACAAACACACACATACACACAGACACGCACACACACACACACACACCCATACACACACACACACACACATACACACACACACACAAACACACAGACACACACACAAACACACACACACACACACGCATACACACACACACACACACACACACACACACACACACACACACACACACACACACACACACACACACACAGCTGCATGTGTGAACTCAAACACTTTATCCAGACTTTTTCCTGCCAGCCTCTGAGTAAAATCTTTGATGTGAGAGATTCTGTTCAGCAGTATGTTCTTCTCTTTCTATTGAATAAGAAAAAAATAATTCATCCAGCTAGCTGCTAAACGCTAACCCTGAGATCTCATCCGGATTCTGGTTTATTTTCTCTGCAGGGATCTTCTGCACCATCTCTCTGTGTACGTATGCAGCCAGTGTGACCTATGACCTCTCCAGGACCCCGCCTTTCATCTACGGACTTCCTTCTGACGTGGATCACGGGTACGGCTGGTCGATCTGCTGCGCCTGGGCCAGCCTGGGTCTGACGGTGGCTGCAGGCTGCCTCGGGACCACCTTTCCCTTCCTGAGCCGAGCCGGAGGGCTGAGGTCCAAGACGGCCCGCGAGTCGTCCGTCTGAGCTAGCAATCAAACGGAGGGGGAGAATCCAGAGGAACCTCGGACGTGTTTGTTACCTGGGCTGCACCTGGTTTATTTGACCCGGCTCTAGACTGGCTGGAGGCGGGGCTTCAGCCTCCAGGTGGGGGCGGGGCTTCAGCCTCCAGGTGGAGCTGTTTGTAAAAGAATCGCACTTTTAATCTGAAGCAAAGTGTTTGTGATGGCACAGCGCCCCCTACTGACTGTTTATGATGTGGACATTAATGTTACAACACGCACACACATACACACACACACACACACACACACACACACTAATCAGTCGAGTGTGAGTCAGACTGAGACCAATCAGGTCCTCATCTCTTATTATTTACAAACTATTTATGTTACAGCGTAAAAGCTGAGTGATGTCACAGTGATGTCACAGCATGTCAGGGAGAGGAGGTCAGGGTGACACGAAGAGGTCGAGGTGTGAGGAGGTCAGGGTAAGGAGGTTGGGAGGTCCTGGTGAGGAGGTGGGGTTAAGAAGGTCAGTGTGAGGTGGTGAGGTCAGGATCAGGAAGTCAGGGAGAGGAGGCAGAAGGGTCACGGTGGGGAGGTGGGGTTGAGGAGGTAGAGAGGTCAGGGTGAGGAGGTCGAAGGTCAGGACTGTCACAGTAATATAGTGATGGTAAAACAGTCTAATAAAAGGAGAAAGTTGTGACTATGAGAGCTTTCAGGACAGGCTCAGTTGGATGATGTCACAGTGATTTCACAGTGATGTCACAGTGAGGACGAGGTCTCAGACTGAAGTCAGACTGGATCAACACAATCACTTGAACCTGCTGGTCAAACCTGCAGCTCACCTGAACATCACGTCTTCTGTTTCTTCTCTCCTGGACGGTTACTTTGACTGAATCGTCAGAGCTCAGTCAGTCCGCACTCTAAAGCACGACTTGTAAAATGAAGTGTTCGGTTTGTGTTCAAGGTTTGGATCACAGGTCACGCTCTCTCTCTCTCTCTCTCTCTCTCTCTCTCTCTCACACAGGTGTGTATATAAAGTGTCTTTTTTACCTGGTCAGAGAACTTTTGATTGAATCAGTGTTACGTATATATTCAGCCATCGGCCTGCGAGCTGAGCCACACACTGAGAACATGTGGAACATCTAGAGTCCCTTTACTCAAACCGACCACAATCTCTGGACCTGATGGGACCGCTCTGAGATCAGACGAGCACGTTCTCTGCCTTGTCTTCTCCACAGGTGTGAACAGGTGTTTGTAGGTGTGTAAACTGACGTGTATGTAACTGACTTAATGCTGCTGCTTGGTGCTTTATTATTTATCATATGAGGTTTTCTGAGTTTGAAACAGAAACTGGTTCAGTCGTCGTCAGAAACTGCAGCAGGCTGGATCCACATCTGCACCCTCTGATACCCTCTAATACACCAGATACCCCATAAAACTTCTTGATACCCCCTAATACAACTGATAACCCTTTATACCCCCTAATAGAAGGGATACCCATGAATACCCCCTGATACCCCAAATACACCCGATACCCTCAAATACCCCCTGATGGCCTCTAATAAACCTGATACATCCGAATACCCCAGATACCCCCTAATACACTGGATACCCCCTGATACACTGGATACCCCCTGATACACCGGATACCCCCTGATACCCCATTAAACACTTGATACCCCCAAATACTCTGTGATACCCATGATACCCCCTAATCAACCAGGATACCCCCTGATACCCCATAAAACTTCTTAATACCCCCTGATACTCCCTGCTTCCCCCTAATACACCCTTCTACCCCCTTAAAGCCCCTGATACCCCCTAATGTACCCTGATACCCTCTAATACACTGATACCCCCAAATACCGCCATATACCCTCTTACAGTTTATACCAAGATTCCCCATGTACCACGACAACAACCTCCCAAAACCCCCAAACACTCACTTCTACCCTTTAATACCCGCTGGTATCCTTTCTGATCCCCAGCCTTTATCCTTTATCCCCCCCCCCAACCCTGTGAAACTGGCCTTACCCCCTTAAATGTCCTTCCTTTTTAATTTCAGACCTGTTCTCTACCCTGGGACAACATCTGAGATCCTCTAAGACCCCAAACCCAAACAGTCCCCTCCTGTATCCTTCGGACACCCTGATCCCCTGTAAAACTTCCTAATACCCATCTGAGATACCCTGATACCCAAATATATCTGGAGCCTGCCCTTTACCCCCTCCCCCCCTCTGATACGCCTCCCATAGTACCCTTTTATATGAAACCCCTCCTCTGCAGTATTATTAATCATATTAAACCCTTTGTACCCTGTAGAACTTCCTCATACCCTCTGATACCCTCATACTCCTGCTACCAACCAAAAATCACAAGTATACTGTTTACACTGAGAACCCTCTAACCCTCCTGATACCCTGATAAACCCTCCAGTACTCCCAGCACCTTCTGACCCCCCTTCCCATCGTACCCCTCCTATGCAGTATTATTACAACTTAACCTTTAATGCCCCCCCTGTAATGTCTGATACCCCCCATCATACCCTTCATGTTTCCTCTGAAACCCTGTGCTGCCCCCTGCTGGACGTTCACGGTATCTTTCAGCTGTAAATAAACAACATAGACATGATCTGACTGACTCTCTTCTCTCTGCAGTGTTTTACAGGTCTATCCATATCTGTTTGAAATATATAAATTACTAAATAAATATCAAATTAAAATAAAGTTTGAAATACCTGTGTAAGTGTAATCATTGCTTTTCATCATTAAAGTCTGCAGAGAATTTAAAATGCAGGAAAAGAGAGAGGATGGGATGATGAAGGAATCGAACCTGTGATGCTACGGTGAGGACCAGGTGAGCTGCAGGAACTTCCCTTTCAGAATAATGCTCCCGTGTTTAAACTGATATAATGTAAATATGTAAACACTAGTGCATCATGTTTGGTTTTTATGGCGTCCTTTTCCTGATCCAGTAAATCCCCCACAGTGACTCTCCTGTGCTCAGAGATTCATCCGGATATTAACATTACTATAATTATTCTCAGTATGTTGAATATCAGATCAGTGTCCTCTGTCCACCTCTGTCATGTTACATAATCACCTTATACTTCATTTAAAAATATCCTCCAATCAGATACTAGACAGACGTCCAGGTGAGCGTGGTTGTTTCCTAAATCTACATGCCAGTACATTTATTTTTCTCTTAATTCGATGTTGTCTTAACACTGAATTCATGTATTTATTTAATAACACAACCAGTGTACAATAGAATCATCTGTATGAATAATAATCATCATCATCGTCATCATAATAAAACTCAGTTGCAGTACCGCGTGTAGCCGCCAGGGGGACACAAGAAGTCAATTTGCCACGCGCAGTCTACAAGAAGCACGCATTCCCACACAGGAGCCCCGCCCATGTACGTCAGAACTTGCCCATTGCGCATGCCCAGTCTCTAACAGCCTACGATACGGCACACCGGAGTCACAACAACCGACAGCCGTCCACCGTAAGCAGCCGTCAGCTCCGCGACTGTCCGCCCATCAGGAGGCCGGAGCCGGGCAGGTTAGTGAGAGAGGCCGGGGGTGACGGAGCCGGAGCAGCGGACACACAGAGCGGAGCAGCGGGGCTGGAGAGAGTCTGTACTCGGGTAGAATGTTAGCAGCGGAGAGCACAGAGTAGCCCGCTGATTCACACCGGGTAACTGTCACCGTGTGTCCGCACACTGTGACACGGACTGGCGCTAACGAGCAGCTACTGATCCTTCTCCTCATTGAACCGGGCCACTGCTGATGGATCGTTCCGCACGCTGGTAACTACGGCTAACATTAGCCAGAGAGCTCACAGGCTAACACAGCAACACGGTCCCGGTAATGTTAGCATGGCAGGGATAACGGTCAGCATGCTAGCATCCCGGTAAACAGAACGACTGCCATCGGTTAGCTGTTAGCCGAGAGCTAACAGTTAGCTACAAGCCAGGAGCTAACAGTTAGCTGCGGAACATCTGGCCGCAGGCAGCGCTCCTCCGAGCGGCCGAGGATGGTCGCAGTGACAGCGGCTGTTCTGGAGGAGCGGCCCTACCCCGCCGGAGGTTCTCACATCGTCACCCCCCCTGTTGGACTCAGGACCCGGCTGTGAGGCTTCATGTAAACCGCTGAACGCTCACACGGTCCCTCCGTGCCGCCGCCTCAGCAGCAGCAGACATGCAGGCGGCACCGCAGCAGTACGACTTCTTCTGCGACGAGAACGCGCACAAGTGGAGAGGCCTGCTCGTGCCTGCGCTGGAAAAGGTATACGCATACACATAGAGTAACACACGTACACACACTCAGAGTTGAAGGATGATGAGGTTCTTCATGATGAAGGCTGATGTTCTGGTTCCTGCAGGTCTGACCCTCAATGTACCCCTGGTGTGTTTGTGTGTGTGTTTGTGTGCGTGTGTGTGTTTGCGTCTCAGTGCTGCCTCTCCTGGTGTGTTTGTCTTTGACCTGTTTTCCACATTGCATCACTGGTGACGTTTATCAGGAAAAATCGATTTAAACACACTCAGACTGTAGGAGCTGATTTTTTTTTTTAAGAAAAGGGGGCGGGGCCACAGGGGGGGTTTACCTGTGGACATCCTGTTCTCACCTGTGTGTGTCCAGTTAGAGACAAAAAAACAAATGATTCACACACAGACAGGTGTTCACCTGTGTTCCGCTCAGCAGCCGATTGATTGTTTGTTTACAGTGAATAATCAATCAGACCTTTAGCATCATCCCCATGGCAACAATGATTCTAATCACATGCAGAGTCTGGGACATTGTTTTGTATGGGGGGGTTCTCGCCCCTTAAATTCTTCTCATTAGTTTTTTTTAAACTTAGGGGGTTTTTATCTGGTCGAGAAACAGACTGAAATACATACTTGTGCCTCGATGTGACCTGCAAAAGCAAACAAGATCATCAGAAGAATGATGGTCTTGTCGCTGGCGTCAGTGTGTTAGAAGCCCAGGAGGCTCTCAGGTAGACGGAGCTCCCCCAACCTTCAGCGAGGTGATCTGGCACTACTACCACCCGACGTCCCTGACGCCCAGCCACCACCATCAGACTGTCGTCCCAGAAACCATTGCGGTCCTCATTCATGCACGGCCTGCTCCGACCTCCACCTCAGCAGCGAGGAAGTGTGGACAACAGGAACGAGATGAATACAAAGGATAAATCCTTCCTGCTTCTTATCCCATCTCCCCCTAGTAAGGGTTTATCTGCTCTTTTGTAAAGCGTCTCAGACAACACTTGTTATGAATTGGCACTTTACATAAATGATTGATTGATTGAAGAATATAGATCATTTCTGTATTTGTATTTTAATCCTCGTCGTCACTGCCAGTGGATCAGTGTCAGGCGAAGACTTTACGCCACGCAGACCAAGAGTGACTTGATTACAATTTATACGGAGAAGATTCAGAGTGAGCGTTATCGTTGATTATTCAAAGTCAGCAGGATGTTTTTCTTTCAGTTTGAGGGTCAGAACCTTGTTTTTGTTTAGCTTGGGGTTTATTTTAAGGTTTGTATAAATGTATTCATTGTGCTTGATTCTGCACTGACACACCAGAACGCAAAAGAAGCTCAAACAAGATTACTGTCGATTTCAGAGGTTGCACTCGATGGTTCGTTGGTACATCAGGTGATCTGCGTACGAGGAGGCTCAGTGATGATGGCGTGTTTCGTAACAAACATCTGAAACTACGAGTGCAAGACAGCATCGGTAGCAAGCAGCTGCCGCACAATATTGAAACGAAGGCCTTGAAAAGCTTCGATTTTGAAGTGAGCGATGAATCTCAAACTGTCCATTTAGGGAGGGACGTGCGGACAGCAGACCTCTCTCTCTCGCTCGCTCTCTCTCTCTCGCTCTCTCTCGGTTTTGCCGCTACTTGTTAACAAGCTTCCCCACACGAGGCTCACCTGTTGTGAGAACGAAGTGAAACCTTCTAAAACTAAAGTTTTGTTGTGTTGCACGGAGCCCGAAGGCTCAGTCAAGATGAGACAAAAAGTCATGTTTCAAAGTTTACAAATCTGTGCGCTCAGTGATGTCTGGCCGTTGTCAATGTCCGAACTGATTATCAGCGTGTGCAGAAATGTTATGAATAAATACAAAAAGGTCATAATATATGTATACCTGAGCTGCTCGTCCAAATCCTCCTGATCTGGTTGTTCACACATGCACCTCACAGCGTGATACTATCCCTGTCAGACAGGAGGGGGGCGGGGGGTCTCCTGAGGTAAAACGTGACGTGAAAAAACAACACAGTGGCGTACGAAGCAGCAGAGTCCTCTATACGACGCTATGATGAGAATATGTGTCTTTCTATCAATGCTACGTGTAGTTGAACAGAATCACAATCTGAACTAAAGAGTGGAGAAGAACATACTGGAGAACAGGAAACAGAATGCAGCAGGTTCATTAGAGCACGGAGATCGTAGAGGTGGCGTGCAGACAGTCTGTGGTCGTGCAAAAAGTATACATGTACCTGTGTGTGTGTGTGTGTGTGTGTGTGTGTGTGTGAAAGAGTTTGTAGTTGGTCAAACAGAATCATGCAGGTCAGTGTATTCAAACACAACTCACCTGCATACAGGACACACGCACACACATCAGGTGTACAGAGTGTGTGCTGAGAGCAGTGCATGCTGGGAACACTTCTCTGCTGTCAGACCTTCAGGCGTTGTGTTAAACAGACACAGTCGGTGTTCAGATTGTACAGAGCTCTGCAGCCACCTTCTCTCAAAGACAGAGCACACCCCTCACGTCACCTCGGTGTTAGCTTCACTGCTTTCCCGTTTCTTTTAGAAATCATCTTAACATTCTCCTCGTCACCTCCTGTGGCTGAGCAATATATCGGGATTGAGAGATAGGTGAGTCTGCGGAGAAGGTGTCCAAGCAGACTCGCACACTTAAGCGAGGGGAGGGGGGGCAGACTGTAGATTAGATTATTGTAGCCTATGGATCGGCTAAAATGTTCGGCAAATAATGTTTATGTTTGGGGAAACAAGATATTAAATATGCCAATATTCAGTTTTTTATTTTTGTTTGTTTGGCATGTTTCCGGCCGGACATTTTGGCTGTTGATATTTGAAATATGGCTAACATGAACCCTGAGCGTGTTGGCCGCTGCCTCTGCTCTGAGTGTCAGAGAGAAACATGCAGAAGAA
This sequence comes from Tautogolabrus adspersus, assembly GCA_020745685.1. Taxonomy (NCBI): domain Eukaryota; kingdom Metazoa; phylum Chordata; class Actinopteri; order Labriformes; family Labridae; genus Tautogolabrus; species Tautogolabrus adspersus. Next base: position 34,696,693 of record CM036537.1, on the reverse strand, counting down.
CGGGGGAATCAATCGGAGTCGTTGTCTTTCAGTTACTGCTCATGGTGAGTGCAACACTGAAGCTTCACATAGGAACCCTGTGATGAAGAACATCGGTCCACCCAGATTTTCAAACACTTAGCCAGGCAAAGACAATCTGGGACACACAAATGAAAAAGAGAGGGTTACTTGGTGGACACTTCAATATCCGCATCATGAAACCAAAAAGAGAACAACTGGAGCACTTGCTCAGCAACTCAAATATCGACTTTCTAGGCTGAACCGAAACCTGCTTATCCCATGCATCACCTGGTGCTGCCATAACAATGCCAGGCTACAATGTTTATAGAAAAGAACGGGATGAGGGGAAAGGAGGGGAGTTTACTGTGTACTAAAAGCACTTTAAAATGTAATCAGGTTGAATGGCCAGATTGCATCAAAATTGAGTGTGTTGGAGTTAATATCTCAGTTTCTGAGGAAATGTCCTTCACTGTCATCTGCCTTAAAGAAAACCCACTGCAGAGGCTGATTTCTATGACCAGCTTAAAGCTCCGCTTAATTTGTGTCATCATAAAAAGGAGATCATACTAATTGGTGATTTTAATGTAAACTGGGAAATTGAAAAAACCTTAAATCCATCACAGACTATTTTAACTTCCCCCAACTCATAGAACAACCAACGAGTCCCAAACAAGAACTGGTTAACTGTTCACAAACTAACCAGAATTACACGTAGAACCTCTGGACTGTCAGACCATAATACCTTCTTCTTCTCTAGAAAGCTCATCAAGCTTCGTTTCTCTAACACGTCATAAATCCTGTTTTCATATTATACCAAAGAGCCAGCGACAGCCCCGAGGATGAATGAGTCTCATATGAGGAAACCCATAACAGTGCAAACTATATGATATCCAGACTTAAAGAGGTTATGGCAACCTTCTCCATGAGAGCTTCAGAGGTTCAGTGCAGACTTCAAATGAATGAAGATAAGAGATCAGCTTCTTAAAAACATCCCTGTGATCTGGTCTAACTGTAGACCCACAGGAGTTTACATCAGCAGGAAATAAAGTTACCCAGGTGATGTGGAAGAGCAGATTCTTTTATTAACATTATTGAAAATGCCAAAGGTAGCGGAACGAGAATCTGGAATAACATCAACAAAGTAATGGGTTAACACAATAGACAACAAAGAACTGGACTTCGATCATCCTAGCTACAGAATCTAACAACTCAACCTCACTATGACTACTGCCCTATTACTCATGCTCATCCCGTCATAAATGAATATCTGAATCTGAAGTAAACAGCATCATCTGTAAACTGAATAACTCCAGAGCTAAGGATGACTACGGGCGAGACACCAACCTCTTAAAGGCTAATAAACACTCTCTGGTACGTCCTATCACCCGTCTTGTAAACGTATCTATCAAACACTGTGTTTCCAGAAGATTGAAAGGTGGCCACGGTCAGCCCAATATTTAAATCAGGAAATAAAACCGATATGAATAACTATAGGCGTATAAGCATCCTCCCTGTAACCTCCAAAATAATAGAAAAATGGGTGCTAATCAACTAACTGACCACCTAAACAACGAGTACGGCTCTCTACATCCCATGCAATTTGGATTCTGTGCCCACCACTCAACAGAAAGTGCCATCACTCTGTTTATTGAAAAAACTAAATGTTTCTTGGACAGAGAAGGTTGTGTTGGGGCTGTTTTTAGACTTAAAAAGGGCGTTTGACACTGTTGATCATCAGGTCCTACTTGCTAAATTGACTCACTTTAAGCTGTGAATTAAAATCATGTCTATCAGGAAGCAGATTCTGGAACAGCGTCCCACTCTCGGTCACGGGATGTCCAAGCTTTGCCTCTTTGAAGGCTCATCTGAAGTTGTGGCTCAGAACAAACCAGTTATGTGATCATGTCTAACATCCTCTTTTACACACGTATGTAATTTACCCCAGTGCAATACTGCGTACGTAAACACGTCTATGCTAACCCTGTGCAATAGAGCCATGTGCAATCACAGCAGCACTTTCAAGTTACAGGCTCGAGGGCAAATGTGCAACAGGACCTGTTAATGATGTGCAATACTCCAGCACTGTGACACTTTAATACTCCGACACTTGACCTCCCTGAGCAGCACCTTGAACTCTGATGGTCACTTTATACTGGTTCCTTCTGTTAGCTCATGTACAGTATGTGTTGTTGTTTTGTCATTTGTATAGGTGTTGCTTGTCATCGTGATTTTATGTAATTTTGTGTACGTGTTTACCACCAACCTGCCAACGGACTACAGGTAGAAATGAGCCTATGGCTATAATCTGGCATGTTGACATGTCTATGTTCATTAATGTGCACTGTCCCTATTTCAATAAATAAATAAAATGAAATAAGGCTACATTTATTTACCCGCCACTGTGGCAGGTAGGTCGAGCAATCGGTGTTGGCTCGTGTCGTGTGCTGTGTCATCTTGAATAACTCAGTGGTCATTTTTGGTAAACTCAAAATGCTTGCACACTGCCGACTCCCCTTGGTCCTTCTGTGGTTACAAAGCTTTGCTGCAGTGTCCCTCTAACGCAGTAAAGCTAATATAGCGTAGCCTGATAAGGACGGCACATTTATCAGGTACCAACAGTTGGTGACACTCTGTTTTCGTACGAGCAGTATATACCATCAGCAAAAATCAAACGGACGGCTGAGCTACATTATTGTCACATGACCTGTTGTTGTGGGTGGAGACAAAGAGATGTCAATCACAATGTTAGAGGCCATGCCCACACAGTTTTCAGAACGAATGAGCTGCTTGTTGAACCAGGTGTGTGTGTGTCTGTGTGTTGCAGGTACTGAACCAGGTGCATCCAAACCTGGTGTCCCAGCAGGAGGCGCTGCAGTACATCGAGGAGCTGATCCTGGTCCTGCTCAACATGCTGTGTCAAGCTCAACCCCGCACCGTGCAGGATGTGGAGGTAACAAACACGCACACACCGTCATATTTCGTCCCGCCCTCGGCCCTCATCAGAGTCTGACGAGTGTTTTCATTGAGAACACTCAACGCTTGGTGAATTTGTCATTTTCTAAGCACAATCACCGACCCCGCTGTGTGGTGGCGGTACAACCGCCCCTAGTGGACACTGGAGGAACTGCAGGTTTTGGATCTTCAGTGTTCCTTCATTTCTCAGACCTGAAGGTTTCTGCTTTGTCCCTACGTGAGATTTAAATAAAGTTTTGTTCCTGTAAATTAACATGCTTACTCAGTCAGTGATGTGGGTTTGTTTGAGACATATCGATTAGAACCATTAGATCCAGCTTAACCAATACAACCACTAGAACCAATAGAACCAGCAGAACCATTCGATCCAGCAGAACCAATACAACCACTAGAACCAATAGAACCAGCAGAACCATTCGATCCAGCAGAACCAATACAACCACCAGAACCATTAGATCCAGGGAAACCAATACAACCACCAGCACCAATAAAACCACCAGAACCAATAAAACAAGCAGAGCCAATAAAACCAGTTGAACCAATACAACCACCAGAACCAAAACAAGCAGAGCCAATAGAACCATCAGAAGAAATACAACCACCAGAACCAATAAAACCACCAGAACCATTAGATCCTTTGGAACCACCAGAACCATTAGATCCAACAGAACCAGCAGAACCAATTCAACCAACAGAGCCATAAGATCCAGTGGAATCAATAGAACCAGTGGAACCAATAGAACCAGCGGAACCAATAGAACATCAAGAGGCACATACACGTAATCAAACCAGCAGAACCTTTGTAACCTGCAGAACCAGTTATAACCAGTTCTTTGTGTGTAGAACAACCTGAGCTTACCTGAAGTCGTGTGATGACATCACTGTCAGGCTGAAATGTGATTGGTCTGGTTGTGTTTTTTTTTTGTTTTTTTTCAGCTAATGGAGACAGCAGTGAGATAACGAGGTGCTCTGATAAAACACCACACACACTGCTGGTGTTTTACACACTGACCTGACCTCTGACCCCTCCTGACCTCTGACCCCTCCTGACCTCTAAACCTCTCCTGACCTCTGACCCCTCGCTGCTCCTCAAATCATGTGTGTGTTGTGTTCCAGTTTGGTGATGTGTCAGTAAGTTGATCACTCTGAGACAATCACCTGCAGCTGATAACCAATAGGATTGGGTCACATGACCTGAGACCTACTCAGCCAATCAGACAGCTTCATTAATATGAACAGAAAAAGAGTCAGCAATGACGTTATCATTAGTTTGATTTGAACTCACCTGTGCAGGTGTTGCTGTGTGATGTCACGTGAAAGGAACCAGCTGAATGGCTGATTCCTTTCAGAGCAGAGCACAGGTGAGTCCTTCAGTGTGATCAACAAGACTCCTTATTGCAGGTGATTAGTCCAGGTCAGACCAGGTGTTCAGACCAGGTGTATATCCCATGTTTTTTTGTTCTGGTGTTAAGTCCATGTCAAGATGTTTAGTGCAGGTGTTTCATCCAGTCGTGGTGTTTAGCCCAGTTCGTTCGTCCCGGTGTTAAGTCCAGATTTTTAGCCCAGGTGTTTGTTCCGGTGTTTAGCCAGATATGTAGTCCAGGTGTTAAGTCTAGGTGTTCATGCTGGTGTTTAGTCCAGGTGTTTGACCCTCCTTGTGATTACAGGAGCGGGTGCAGAAGAGTTTTCCTCACCCGATAGATAAGTGGGCTATCGCTGATGCTCAGGCTGCCATCGAGAAGAGGAAGAGGAGGAACCCTCTGGCTCTACCTGTGGACAAGATCCACCCACTGCTGAAGGTACACCTGTCTTCATCGTCATCATCATTGTTATACACACTCTCTTACACTGACTGAGTTTCCCATGATGCTTTGTTGTCAGGAGGTGCTTGGTTATAAGATAGACCACCAGGTGTCAGTCTACATGGTCGCTGTGCTCGAGTACATCTCTGCCGACATCCTGAAGCTCGCCGGCAACTACGTCAGGAACATTCGCCACTACGAGATCTCCCAGCAGGACATCACCGTGGCAATGTGTGCTGACAAGGTACACAACCCCAGCTACACAACAACAATACAACAAAATCACAACTATCATCAAAACTCAACAACAGATAACACTACGAGATCTCCCAGCAGGACATCATTGTGGCAATGTGTGCACCTGTCTGTCTCTGAACTCTGTTTCACCTGTCCAACCTGTCTCTGTCTCACCTGTTTCACCTGTCCAACCTGTCTCTGTCTCACCTGTTTCACCTGTCCAACCTGTCTCTGTCTCACCTGTTTCACCTGTCCAACCTGTCTCTGTCTCACCTGTTTCACCTGTCCAACCTGTCTCTGATTCACCTGTTTCACCTGTCCAACCTGTCTCTGATTCACCTGTGTCACCTGTCCAACCTGTCTCTGATTCACCTGTGTTTCACCTGTCCAACCTGTCTCTGATTCACCTGTTTTTAACCCGTCAAACCTGTTTCCTATTCACCAGTTTTTTACCTGTGTAGCCGGTCTCCGTCTCACCAGTATTTTTTACACCTCTCTGTTGTTTGTGTCGGACCTGTTTCACCTGTCTTACCTATCTGTCTGACCTGTGACTCACCTGTAACTCACCTGTCTGTGTCTCACCTGCATCAGGTGCTGATGGACATGTTCCACCAGGACGAGGAGGACATCAGCGGGTTTCCTTTGATGGACGAGGAGCCGTCAGCCAATGAGGAGCAGAGTTACTACGAGCTGGTGAGGAGCTTCATGTCCGACGGGTGGACGTACCTGAGACAGCTCAACCTGCTCATCAAGGTGTTCAGAGAGCCCTTCACCTCCAGCCCCATGCTCTACTCTCAGCATGTACGTACCTTACCTGTGACAGGACACATGATCACCTGTCTGTTTGATTGATGTGTATAATAATGATGATGCCTGATTGCGGGTCTGTGATTGGTCAGGATGTGGACAGTATCTTCAGTCGGATCGTTGATATCCACGAGGTGACCATGAAGCTGCTGGGGTTGATCGAGGACACGGTGGAGATGACTGACGAAGGAAGTCCTCATCCTCTGGTGGGGAGCTGTTTTGAGGACCTAGCCGAGGTCTGTACCTTCTGTCTATACCTGTATGTACTTACCTGTCTGTACCTGTCTGTCTGTACCTGTCTGTCTATACCTGTATGTACTTACCTGTCTGTACCTGTCTGTCTATACCTGTATGTACTTACCTGTCTGTACCTGTCTGTCTGTACCTGTCTGTCTGTACCTGTATGTACTTACCTGTCTGTACCTGTCTGTCCGTACCTGTATGTACCTACCTGTCTGTACGTGACTGTATGTCTAAACCCCTTGTGTGAGTGATAAGCTGTGGTTGCACACCTGGTGTTTCATTATAGAATAAATAGCTCTGATAGTGTCTGATCTGTGATTCGTTGATTAATTGATTGACAGGAGTTGGCCTTTGATCCCTATGAGACGTACACTCAGGAAATCCTGCGCTCTGGTTTCCATGAACACTTTCTGAGTCAGGTGTCCAAACCAGGGGCTGCCTTCCACCTTCAGGTGAGACGCTGTCATTACTTCCTGTTTAGTTACCTGTATTTAATGACAAACCTGAGTGAGGTAACTTGCTGTTGTGAGCTAATGCTTCCTGTCAGGTGACAGGTGTTACAGTGATCACCTGTCTTACCTGACACACCTGTGACAAACTTTGTGTCTTAAGTCCATCTGTGAAGGTTTCAAAGAGGCTGTTCAGTACGTCCTGCCTAGACTGCTGCTCACACCTGTTTACCACTGCCTTCACCTGTTCGAGATCCTCAAGGTGAGAACAAAACACCTACACTACTCCTGTATTACACCTGTACTACACCTGTAGCACACCTGTACCGTACCTGTACCACACCTGTATGACACCTGTACCATACCTGTACCAGACCTGTATCATACCTGTACACAGCTGTACCGCACCTTTACCGCACCTGTATTACGCCTGTGCACACCTGTATTACGCCTCTACAGCAGCTTTACCACACCTGTATTACGCCTGTGCACACCTGTATTACGCCTCTACAGCAGCTTTACCACACCTGTATTACGCCTGTACACACCTGTATTACGCCTGTACCGCAGCTGTACCACACCTGTTTCACACCTGTACTACACCTCTACCACACCTGTAAGTCATGATATATTTTTGAAGATTTGATTTTCAAAGTGGTTTTATTGGACATGCTCGACCCTAGTACAGAAAAGGTCCACTACTACTAGTTCTTGTCCAGTACAGGTTTAGTTCTGGTCTTGGATGTGTACCTGAATCTGTTCAGCTGATTTGTAAAGCTCATCTGAACACCCCCCTTTTGTTTCCATAGCAACTGGAGGAGAAGAGTGAGGATGAGGAGGATAAAGAGTGTCTGAAACAGGCCATCACCGCCCTGCTCAACCTGCAGAGCAGCATGGAGAGGATCTGCTCAAGGAACCTGGCCAAGAGGAGGCTCAGGTACACACCTGTACATACACCTTTAAATACAGCTCTACACACACCTGTACATACACCTTTAAATACAGCTCTACACACACCTGTACATACACCTTTAAATACAGCTGTACACACACCTGTACATACACCTTTATATACAGCTCTACACACACCTGTACATACACCTTTATATACAGCTCTACACACACCTGTACATACACCTTTATATACAGCTGTACACACACCTGTACACACACCTTTATATACAGCTGTACACACACCTGTACATACACCTTTAAATACAGCTGTACACACACCTGTACATACACCTTTATATACAGCTGTACACACACCTGTACATACACCTTTAAATACAGCTCTACACACACCTGTACATACACCTTTATATACAGCTGTACACACACCTGTACATACACCTTTAAATACAGCTGTACACACACCTGTACATACACCTTTAAATACAGCTGTACACACACCTGTACATACACCTTTATATACAGCTGTACACACACCTGTACATACACCTTTAAATACAGCTCTACACACACCTGTACATACACCTTTAAATACAGCTCTACACACACCTGTACATACACCTTTATATACAGCTCTACACACACCTTTACATACACCTTTATATACAGCTGTACACACACCTGTACACACACCTGTACATACACCTTTATATACAGCTCTACACACACCTGTACATACACCTTTATATACAGCTCTACACACACCTTTACATACACCTTTATATACAGCTGTACACACACCTGTACATACACCTTTATATACAGCTCTACACACACCTGTACAGTACATGCTGCTGTACATACACTTTAAAACACAGACATGTATACCTACCTGTACACACACTGTTGTAAACATCTGTACATACACCCGTTCATAAACACAGATTCATTTGCACACAAAAACAAACGGTATCACCTGAAGTCCAAAAATAGTCTTAATGCTAAGCTAGGCTAACAGCACACATCTGTCTACTTTCTTAATGCTAAGCTAGGCTAACAGCACACATCTATCTACATTATTAATGCTAAGCCAAGCTAACAGCACCCATCTGTCTACATTCGTAATGCTAAGCTAGGCTAACAGCACACATTTGTCTACCTTCTTAATGCTAAGCTAGGCTATCAGCACACATCTGTCTACTTTCTTTATGCTAAGCTAGGCTAACAGGACACATCTTTTTACACTGTTAATGCTAAGCTAGGCTAACAGATTCCCCAGCCACATAGCTTTGTGTGTGTTTATATGTTGTGTGTGTGTGTGTGTGTGTGTGTGTGTGTGTGTGTGTGTGTGTGTGTGTGTGTTTATATGTTGTATGTGTGTGGGTATATTTGGTGTGTATGATTGTGTGTATGTGTGTGTTTATATGTTGTGTGTGTGTGGGTATATTTGGTGTGTATGATTGTGTGTATGTGTGTGTTTATATGTTGTGTGTGTGCGTCTGTGTGTTGTGCGTGTGCGTCTCTGTGTTCACAGCAACAATAACACTCATAAGTCTGCTGGACTCCTCCCATCCTCCCTGTTTCCCCCAGGACATAAATAGACTGAGCTGGGCGGGGAGGGGGGTCTGTCACAGGTTGATGCTGGTGGGGGCCGTGGTGTTGGTGTTGGTCTAGGGGGGGCTCTGTCACAGGTTGGCTGGTGGAGTGATGGGGGGGGTCAGGGCCGTGTTGTTGGAGGGAAGTGATGTCAGGATGTGGGCGGAGCTTCTCTGCTGCTTATTGTTCTGTGTTTGTTAGAAGGAAAAGAAGAGAGAGAGGAAAAGTAGTGCGGCCGACTGTTGAATAAAGTTTAAACTGCTGAACGCTACAAGAAGAAGAAGCAGAAGAAGAGGAGGAGAAGAAGACAGGAGGGCTGGATGATTGGCAGGTGGATATGAGGACGTAGGTGACTCCTCTCTTTGTGTAGCAGACTGTGTGTTACAGACGGGGTGGAAGAGCTGATGGAGGCCACTCGGTGTGTGTATATGTGTGTGTTGTTGTGAAACTCGGAGTGTGTTCACATACCTCAAGGGTTTATATTAAACTGATTATCTGCTCTCAGCTGCCTCTTAAAGGAACAGCACGCTCTTTTCTGTCACACTGCAGTTTCAGCTTCTTTTAATGACACACGGATCATCGTGTGTGTGTGTGTGTGTGTGTGTGTGTGTGTGTGTGTGTGTGTGTGTGTGTGTGTGTGTGTGTGTGTGTGTGTGTGTGTGTGTGTGTGTGTGTGTGTGTGTGTGTGTGTGTGTGTGTGTGTGTGTGTGTGTGTGTGTGTGTGTGTGTGTGTGTGTGTGTGTGTGTGTGTGTGTGTGTGTGTGTGTGTGTGTGTGTGTGTGTGTGTGTGTGTGTGTGTGTGTGTGTGTGTTCCATTACGCTTTTATTTCGATAAAAAACAAACAAGTTGAAGACACCATTGAGATCAGAGAACTCTTACAGTGCATGTCGAACATTAAAATAATCTTCTTAAACATGTGCGGACAGAGAGCCTGGGTTCAGGACTTTTCACTGACGATTTAAAAACTTTCAGGGTGGATCATTTTAACATCAGACTGAAGTTTGATGCCAACTCAAAGCATCAATCTGTAACTCCTCCTCCTTCAGTGGTTTCAACGTCGATCTAATAGAACAATAACCTCCAACAGAGAGAATGGCGTCTCTCTCATGTCCACAGAGTGCCCGCTCGCCTGTTTTCAGCTCTATGTAACTTTGTCAGCGGGTCGAGGTCATCTGGTGAGAAGTGCGTACGTCTTTACGGCACTAGTTCACACAGCAGCCTTCAGCTACAAAGCAGCCAGTTAGCCCGTCTCTGTACTGTTTGATACGACGGCTGAGGCTGAGAGGAAGAGGACGGTGATGGATGTCACGGTAATGATGATGTCACAGTGACATCAATGATGGTGTCCCAGATGATGTCACAGTGATGACGAGGTCACAGTTTTGATGATGTCACAGTGATGTTGGGTTAGCGATGATGATGACATGCACTGTGTCTTTGTGTGACAGTCCGCCTGTTTGTCCGAGCTGAGTCTGGCGGTCTTCCGGCTGTGACCTCACTTCCTGGTTTGTACGGACCTCGACCACATCCAATCAGAACTCACCCTGCTGTCACATTATAAAAATGTAGAAAACCCAACCCAATGAATCTTTTAAAGAAACAGTTCACTTTCCAAAAAAGAAAATTAAACACGAAGAAGCTTATACTCCTATTAAAATCCTTCCTGATCCATGTTCTGATTGTTTGTTGTGCTTTGAGGATACCAACAGAACTGCTGAAAATCACACCGAGACGGTCGGTACTTTCTGATCTGTAACGTTGGATCTGTAGATTTATTGTCTCTTTAATAAATCAGATTGTATAAAATGAATCAGTAAAGTGATCACTTCACTAATCAGACCTGGTTGTGGTGAGTTGCCTAAAACTAAGTTGAGAGATTTAGTTGCCGTCTCAGTGTTTCAGGTTTCTCTTAAAGTCACCGTTTAGACGTTAAACCTTCCGATGGCGGCGAAGAACTTGGTGAACTGTTCCTTTAATACAGTCCAGGTTCAGCTGGTCTGTATTCACTGAAATCAAACCGGTTTCCTCCCTGAGAGCCGACTGAAGGGTCCGTATTGATCTCTCTTCTTCTTCTGTGGTGTGCAGCGAGTCGGCGTGCCGCTTCTACAGCCATCAGATGAAGGGGAAGCACCTCGCCATCAAGAAGATGAACGAGATCCAAAAGAACATCGACGGCTGGGAGGGGAAGGACATCGGCCAGTGCTGCAACGAGTTCATCATGGAGGGAACGCTGACGCGGGTCGGCGCCAAACATGAACGCCATATCTTCCTGTTTGATGGTCTCATGATCTGCTGCAAGTCCAACCATGGACCGCCGCGGTTGCCTGGCGCCGGCTCTACAGCAGAGTACCGGCTCAAAGAGAAGTTCTTCATGCGCAAAGTCCAAATCAACGACAAAGACGACAAGGAGGGAGAGTACCGTCACGCCTTTGAGATCATCCTGAAGGATGGGAACAGCGTGGTGTTCGCCGCCAAGTCAGCCGAGGAAAAGAACGGCTGGATGGCGGCGCTGATCTCGCTGCAGTACCGCAGCACGCTGGAACGCATGCTGGACTCGGCCATGCTGCAGGAGGAGAAGGAGGAGCAGATGAGGCTGCCGGGAGCAGAACTGTACCGATTCACTGAACCTGACTCCGAGGAGAACGTCGTGTTTGAGGAGAATGTTCAGTCGAAGTCTGGGATCCCCATCATCAAAGCAGGGACGGTCCTGAAGCTGATCGAGAGGCTCACCTTCCACATGTACGCAGGTAAGATACGATGTCACTCAGGTGAGATTACACAGGTGTTTGTAACCAAGACCAGGTATGATTTGAGGTGTTTATGAAAAGTCAGGATGTTTTGTAGTTTCCGTCGTCTCTGTGTTTTGATTAACTTTTTGTACTTCCTGTTTCTGTTTCCTTAGATCCAAACTTTGTCCGAACATTTCTGACCACCTTCAGGTCGTTCTGTAAACCTCAGGAGCTGCTGGACCTGCTCATGGAGAGGTGAGCTCACTCGTCCATATCATGTCACATCACAGCGACCAATCACATCGTGATCTAAGGTTCCAGGTGTGCTCTCAGGTTTTAGGTGTGATCTTGTGTTTGTGTTTTTGTACAGGTTTGAAATCCCAGAGCCGCGGCCCAGCGAGGCTGATCAGATGGAGGGCGGAGAGCAACCGCTGAGCGCTGAACTTAAACGTTTCCGTAAAGAGTTTGTTCAACCCGTCCAGCTCAGGTAAGGATGCCCCCCCGCTGGAGACTCAGAGACACTGCAGGTGTGCAGCAGAACCAGCACCTGTAATCAGAGTCTCTTCTAATTGCTTGAAGTGAAATGAAACGTGATGACGTAATCGTGATGTCATTAGGTCCCCCTGTCTTCTTTACATCTCTTTGTCCAAAGGATTTACATTTCTTTTACCATCAAACTCACTGTGATGTCATGATGATGATAACCTTTAGATATATCATGTGACCTGCGATAACTCCTCCCCCTCTTGTAGAGTGCTCAATGTGTGTCGCCACTGGGTGGAGCATCACTTCTACGACTTCGAGAGAGACGCTCACCTGCTGAGACAACTGGAGGAGTTCATCGCCTCCGTCAGAGGTACTCATCTGTGTGAACACCTGTGTGAACATCTGTCTGATACCTGTGTGAACATCTGTCTGATACCTGTGTGAACATCTGTCTGATACCTGTGTGAACACCTGTGATAACACCTGTGTTTTTTAATGTTATTTATTAAACTCATCTCTCACCTGTTGCAGGTAAAGCGATGAGGAAATGGGTGGAATCCATCACTAAGATCATCCAGAGAAAAAAGCAGGTTCAGGTGAGCGTGCCCAGTCACAGCATCACCTTCCAGAACTCTCCTCCTCCCATCGAGTGGCACATCTGCAAGCCAGGTAACACCGAACCGTTCGACCTCATGACGCTGCACCCCATCGAGATCGCACGCCAGCTTACCCTACTGGAGTCGGACTTTTACAGGTAAAATACCTGAATAACACCTACATAACATCTCTTTTACACATGCACAACCCCAGTTCAACACCTGTTCAACACCTGTTCAACATCTGTATAATACCTGTGAACACCTGTTCAAACCCTATTCAACATCTGTACACCTTCACAACTTCTGTTCGCCACCTATACAACACTCCTTCAATATCTGTACAAAACCTGATTCACATCTGTTCAACACCTGTCATATAACCATACTACACTTGTTGCACACCTGTCACATACCTGTACATCACCAAGTCAAAACCTGTAATGACACTGCACAACATTTGTCACATACCTGTCCCGGCACCAGTCACATACTGTACCTCTCCAACACCTGTTACATACCTGTCACAGCCTGGACAACACAAAATCAAGACCTGTTAGTCCACTGAACAACACCTGTCCACCAACACCCATCACATACTATACCTCACCAACACCCATCACATACCTGTACATTACAAAACACCTGCAGGCACCTGTACAACACCTATGACACTCTTGTATGGAACTTTCAAAATACCTGTAACATACCTGTCAAAACAGCTTTTAAAAATGGGTCTCACCTAGACCTGTTTCTCCCGTGTCTCACCTGTCTCTCACCTGTACCTGTCTCTCAGCTCAGCTGTCTCTCACCTGTCTAACTTGTGTCTCACCTGTCTCTGACCTGTCTCACCTGCAGGGCGGTGCAGCCCTCAGAGCTGGTCGGGAGCGTTTGGACCAAAGAGGACAAAGAGCTTCACTCACCCAACCTGCTGAGGATGATCCGACACACCACCAACCTCACCCTGTGGTTTGAAAAGTATGACATCACTGTGACATCACTGTGTGTGTGGGGAAGACAGCTGCTGTTTGAGATTAGTTCAAGAACATCACAGCTAACCACCCACTGTGTGTGTGTCCGTGTGTGTTCAGGTGTATTGTAGAAACAGAGAACCTGGAGGAGCGTGTGTCGGTCGTGTCTCGGATCATAGAGATCCTTCAGGTGTTTCAAGAGCTTAACAACTTTAACGGCGTCCTGGAGGTCGTCAGCGCCATGAACTCGTCCCCGGTCTACAGACTGGACCACACCTTTGAGGTAACACCCCCTGTGACATCATCAGATCCCACCCGCCACTCCAGGTTGTGGTTTAATCTTTTGTTTTTTTTGTTGTTTCAGCAAATCCCGAGTCGTCAGAGGAAGATCTTAGAGGAGGCCCACGAGCTCAGCGAGGACCACTATAAGAAATATCTCGCCAAACTGCGCTCCATCAACCCCCCCTGTGTGCCCTTCTTTGGTACGCTCTGTTTGTTAGCTCCCACAGGTGTGAACAATGTAGGCTCACCGGTTAACTCTGAGCTCTATGTCTCTCAGGTATCTACCTGACCAACATCCTGAAGACGGAGGAGGGAAACCCTGACTTCCTGCGGCGGCACGGCAAAGACCTGATCAACTTCAGCAAGAGGAGGAAGGTGGCTGAGATCACCGGGGAGATCCAGCAGTACCAGAACCAGCCGTACTGTCTGCGGGGGGAGAGTGACATCAGGGTGAGTTGCACAGTGACATCACTTCCTGTTTGCAGCACTGTGTGATGTCACAGGGCTGACATTTGTTTGTGTCTCTGGAGCAGAAGTTCTTTGAGAACCTGAACCCGATGGAGGACATGTCCGAGAAGGACTTCGCAGATCACCTGTTCAACAAATCTCTGGAGATCGAACCTCGAAACGCCCGCTCTTTACCTCGCTTTGTGAGTGTCACCATGGTTACGCACGCACACACCTGAGCTCAGAGTCAAAGATTGATGATTGTTCTTTTGGTCAATATGAGCCACCGTACCTGCACAGGTGTTTATACATGTGAAGCCCTGCTCTGCCTCCAGAGGGAGCTGTGTGTCTGATAAATGTCCTCAGTGTCTCAGTTTACATCTGACTGCCTCTGTGTGCTGATTAACTGTTAACGACTTTAAATGTTTCCACCTGTGTCCAGGCGAAGAAGTACACCTGTCCTCTTAAGTCTCCAGGGATCCGCCCTTCTTCAGCGAGGCCTGGGACCATGCGTCACCCCACGCCACTGCAGAACGAGCCCAGGAAGATCAGCTACAGCCGCATACCTGACAGCGAGGCAGAGGGCGGGGCCGTCTCAGCCCCCAACTCCCCACGCACACCCCTGACTCCGCCCCCAGCCTCCGCCGCCTCAAGCTCAACGGACGTAGGCAGTGTGTTCGATTCCCCACAGGGTCCCAGCAGCCCCTTCCACTCCAGTAAGCCCCGCCCACAGGCACACTGTCCGATCACATGTCTGATTTAAACTCCACCCACAGGCGCACTCTTGCTAACACACACTAACAGCTCACACTAACCTTCATTGCTCTGCTGCTGAGTGGTCATGTTTGAGTCACTGTATGAAACTGTGACATCATCAGGGGTGTGTGATGACCTCTGACCTGTGATCAGTGAGTTAACGGTCATCAAAACATGTTTCCAAATGGGCATGATCCTGGTTCACTCACTCTAGAGCTCCAAATGTTTTTATTCAATCAGACAGAAACTAACATGTCAACACCTGTGAGGCTCCTCCTCTCTCTCATGCTCCTCCTCCTATGTTCTTCTTCACCTCCTCTCCATCATCCTCCTCATTCAATTCTATCCCATTTCTCCTCCCTCTCCTGCTCCTCTCTTCAGCTCTCCTCCTCCCCTCTCTCTCATACTCCTCCACCATGCTCCTCCTCTCCCCTCCATCTGTCTCCTTCTCTGTCCTTCTTTCACTAGGCCTATATTCCTTCACCTCCTTTACTTTCCTCCTCCCTCCTCCTTCTCCCCCTCCTCTCTTCCTTCTCTTTCAAGGACTGTACTCCATCTCCTCCTCCACTATGCTCCTCCTCTCTCCTCCTCACGGTGTTTTCTCCTCTTCACTCTGCAGCCTGCGACAGTATCTTCTCTGTGGTCTCTCTGCCTCACGGTCCACGTTAGTATGACCCTCCTGACTCTCCATACATCACCTTCATCACTCACCTGTCTCACCTTTATCACGGGCGTCTCACTCACCTGTCTCACCTTCATCACTGACTTCACACTCACCTGTCTCACCTTCATCACTGACTTCACACTCACCTGTCTCACCTTCATCACTGACTTCACACTCACCTGTCTCATCTTTCTTACTGACATCACACTCGCCTGTCTCATCTTTCTTACTGACATCACACTCGCCTGTCTCACTCAAACCTTCATCGCACACTGATCAGCCAAACTTATAACACACCTGTTCAACACTTATTTTCATTGTCTGTCTCCATGGAAACCATCAGATCATGTTTAACTGTGGATTAAGTGATGTTGTCAAGCTGCTGGCAGGATGATCCACCTGTACTGATCTGATCCACCTGTACCGATCTGATCCACCTGTACCGATCTGATCCACCTGTACCGATCTGATCCACCTGTACTGTTCTGATCCACCTGTACCGATTTGATCCACCTGTACCGATTTGATCCACCTGTACCGATCTGATCCACCTGTACAGATCTGATCCACCTGTACAGATCTGATCCACCTGTACAGATCTGATCCACCTGTACTGATCTGATCCACCTGTACTGTTCTGATCCACCTGTACCGATTTGATCCACCTGTACCGATCTGATCCACCTGTACCGATTTGATCCACCTGTACCGATCTGATCCACCTGTACAGATCTGATCCACCTGTACCGATCTGATCCAGACTGAACATAAGGGCTGATATAGGTGGATCACACCTGTACAGGTGTTTCCATTAAAGTGACCTCTGAGTGTCATAATGTTTTGTCACATTTGTGTGTTACCCTGTTTACTTCCTGTGAGTGTGTCTGTTCTGTGTCTGTGCTGTGTGTGGTTCTAACGCTGTGTGTTCTCTTTATGTGTGTGTGTGGTTCTAACGCTGTGTGTTCTCCTCTCAGGATCCTCCTCGGTCTCCTCCATGGTGAGCTTCAGTCGTGGTTCTGAGGAGGTTCCGGTTCCTCCTCCGGTTCCTCCTCGCAGACGTCCTGAGTCAGCTCCTGCTGAGTCGTCTCCTTCGAAGGTAAACCTCGTTAAAGAACGTTTATTTCGAGAACGTGACGTTGTACAGGAATTAGAGCCTGAAGAATCTGTCTGGTTCTGTTCTCACTCTGTACCTCCCCCCCTCCCTCCCACAGATGATGTCACAGTTGGACAGCCCCCCCCGCAGTGCCGCCTCGCCAGCCCACCTGTAAGCTCCTCCCCACTCGTTACTCGTCGTTGTCGTCGTCTCCACCGGACAGCCCCCCCTCTCTGCCGCCTCGGGAGCCTCTTAGCTCCCCCCTGCACCTCCTGCCACCCCCTCAAGGCCGCCCGCCTCGCTGTGACCTGCTGCCTCAAGCCTTCTTCCCCTCCACCTCCTCCCCCTCCCCCTGCGTCAGCTCCGCTCCCATTGCCTCCTCACCTCCCCATCCCGCCCCTGTCACCCCCAGCCCCATCCCTGCCTCAAAGAAGACGGCCCTCCCCTCTCCCCCCTTATCCCTCCTTCCCCTGGATGGCCCCCCTGTTCCCCCCCCGACATGGTGTCCCGAAACTTCCTCCAAAAACCTACAAGAGGGAGTCTCTGAGCCACGCCCCCCTGCTGGACACGCCCCCCTGCCTTATGATTGGACAGCCTTGACTTCCTGTAAGGGGGGCAGCTGATTGGATTGCCTGTTCCAGAGGCGGGCCAGAAATGGAAACACTACAGCTGGTTGGATCAGAACTATAGGCTGGTTTTAAAACAAACATCTGATAGGCCAATCAAGATGCTCTGATCCAATCTGGACTGTCAAAATAAAATGCAGATCTTGTGCTCTTATTGTGAAAAACTGACTGATGTGGCCTCAGGCTACAGGACTCTGAGGACCCTTCAGGACCTGGACCAGAACCACAGAGGTACTGTGACGGTTCTGGTCTCCGAGTGGATCCTCCAATTAAAAAACGACAAGGGAACCAGAACCAGGTCTACTGTCTTTACCAAGTGCACTACAGTCCACTACAGTCCACTACAGTCCACAACAGTCCACTTCATACCACTGCAGTCCACTTCATACCACCACAGTCCACTAAAGACCAACCCAGTTCACTACAGACCAACCCAGTCCACTAGAGACGGTTCTTTTTTTTGCGGTTTAGTTAATGTCGTAACCTGCGATCTACCGGAAGTTTCCTCTTTATTTTCAAAATAAAGCTGGTTTGTATCCAGATAGGAAGTAACCTAAGACAGCACAACAATTCAAAATAACATTTTTTTTTTTTTGGAAACAACACAAACACAGCTCATTTACATATTTAAAGCTACAGACACAGAAACAGCCTGTTCTGAGCAGGGCTGAAATAGAGGGGTTTATAGGCATGATCAAATACAGGATCAGAGTGGATTTAGAACAAGACACTTCACACACATGTTTAGAGGAGCTCGGAGACTTATTTACACTGAAGAGGAGGAGGATATGTCACCTTTAACATAGAAGCAAGGTTGGGTTGTTGTCCATACGTTTTAAAAGTCTGGACGATTGATCCAGGTAAACAGCCCAAAGTGTCGATATCGGATATCTCTTCCAACCTGCTGCTCCGTGAGGACCCGACCGATACGGGAGTTTTGGAGCAGATATCTAATTGGGGGGGAGAAAAAAATCTTATACCGATATATCGAACATTATCTTTCTTAGATCTATGTTCAATCTGTAGAGATAGATAGATTTAGATTTACACATTTATTGTGTTGATCCCTCAGTTATCAAACACTTGTGGAAAAGATTTATAATGAAGACAAGATGGTCGCTCAGCTGGAAGTAACTGAGCATGTAGCATGCCCAACACTCGAGACTAGTGTTGTAGTACTCAAAATCGGTCTTGTCCCGGCCTCAGACTGGGCAGACTCCGGATTTTAAATTAAGACCGGTCAAGACCTCCACTGATCGTCTATGTTTCCACGTCATCACTGTGATCAGAAGGAAAACACCTCTTTCTAAAATAACTAATAACTTCAATTCATTCATAGAGGTCATCGTCTCAGAGCACTCCATTCTCAGGTTAGTGTGGTCTTGACTACAACACTAGCTTGTAATCCATATAGCGCCCTCTGCTGGTGACAGAGAACTGCTAGTGTAACACAATGAAACTCAAATAAAATTATATTTGACTGGTGAGTGAATCTAATATCGGCGCATATCTGCGATATAGTTGGCCGTATTAAGCTAACTCGCGAGTAGAATAGTGTTATATAGAACAGCATTACAGCACAGATATGTGGCTGTCGCAAGGAGCAACCTCCGGTGTTGAAAAATGAAGCCAATGCTGAAGTATAAAATCCTGCAGTTCCTCGAGTGTCCACTAGAGGCTGGCTGCAGAAGCACAGGAAGTCACATACACACCCATTCTAAAAAGCCTGTTTTTACAGCAGACATTAACATGTTTACAGCCTGGTTCAAAAAAACAAATAGGTCTGATTAGCTCATGTCTCGATCAGCACACACTGTACGGGGGGTGAATGTTTTGATGACTCATCAGTTTTGATTTGATGAAGGATAAGAGTTATTCACAATAAGGCGTGTAGCTGACCTGATTGACAGGTGGGCGCGGTGTAACGGTTTGTCAGGAGGCTTAAAACCCGCCTCAGCTCCAGCTCTCAGCCTGTCGTTAGGTTGACTGAAAGTTAGACTGAGACAGCATTTCCAGCATGGAGGCCGCCATCGATGGGACTCCAGCGCCCCCTGCAGGAACAGACGGGGGACGCCACTCAGGCTAATCGTGTCAGCTATTTGTGTTTTTAGATGTTTGTTTTAATCACATTTAAGTGTTTTTACACTTTTTAGTTTGAGTCTACGACGACTTAAAACACTTTTTATAAACTCTTGAGCATTAAAAAACGTAAACACAGGGAGCGCCGATGGCCTGGCGTTTATGTTGCGCGCCCCATGTACAGAGGCTGTAGTCCATGGCCGTGGGCTTAAATCCGAACTCGACCCTTTGCTGCATGTCAACCCAAACTTTCTCCTCCCAACACTTCCTGTCTCTCATCATGTTAACAGATCAACACCACCCGTTTTCTTCTTCTGCAGTTTTATTGAAGTGTTTTTTAAACATGGATCAGCTGATGAATCAATTCAGAGACTGATCGATCAGCTGATTTGAACGATTTCAAAACAAAACTCTTGAACATTTAAGTTTCATATTTTTATCAGTTGAATTTAAATATTTCAGATCGATAACTTCAGTTTAATAAAGTTTTATTTTTTTTATTTATCAACAAACATCTGAACAAAAAAAACAACTCTTATTTTCTCAAGTTTCTAATTTCCTTCAATCCGATGACATCAGGAGGGGGCGGGGCCATGAAGGACCCAAACTGACCCCAGATGAACTGTCAGTCAAAGCTGCTGCAGCGCTCTGATTGGTTGGACTAAGATCAGGGATCTGATAGGTCGACTTTAAGTCTAAGTCCTACAGGGTCTGTCTGATCAGAATCTGGATCAGTCTTTGGGGGATCCGGTTGGTTCTGGTTCAGTCTCTAGGGCATCCGGTTGGTTCTGGATCAGTCTCTGGATGCGGTCTAAGATGATCTGATTGGAGCAGGAGCAGTCTTCAGGTCCGTACGGGGCCGCGATTGTCAGGACCCCCGCCACCCTAAGCTCCGCCCCCTCCTCCTCCACAGGGATCCGATTCTTCTCCAGCCAGCTTCGGACCCGCACCCTGGTGGTGGTCAGGACCTCGGGGTCCAGTCTGCGGGGCGTCGGGGGTAGGAAGGAGGTCTGGAGTCGCTCTGTTGTCTCCTGGTCTGCCTCCTGCAGGACCTGAACCTCCTCCACCGCGTGACCCATCACCACCTGAACTGAGGCCTTGCCCGGTAACCCGAAGTCCACCAGGACCAGACTGCAACACAGAAACAAGATCAACATCAGTCATGAACCATCAGCAGCCCCAGGTGTATGACATCACTTCCTGTAAGATCCTCAGAACATCTGTATCAATTCATCCAGATTTTAAACATCTGTTTAGGGTGCAGGTGAGTCTGTTACCATGGGGATGTCTACAGGTGAAAAGACAGGTTCGTCAAACCTGTGTGTGTGTGTGTGTGTGTGTGTGTGTGTGTGTGTGTGTGTGTGTGTGTGTGTGTGTTTTTAGTAACTCACCTGGCCGACACCGGGTCCACCGTAAGCAGCCAGCCGCGGTGCTCTTCATCTTTTCCCGCCTTCACCCTCACCTGTTTGTTGACGTAACTTGTCCACTGCAGCGGACCTAACAGAGGCCAGCCGCACTGCATCACGGTCCAAAACGTTGAAACCGACCTGCCTGATGTGAAATTAATGTACACAACACACAAACGGCACACCTCACAGCTGCACGAGCTTTAAAACCCTCCGGAGAAAACACAGCACCCTGACAAAGGTTCCACTTCCGGTCGAATAGTTGGAGCGAAACGCTGTTGCCCCCTGCAGGTCAACACGGTACATTACAACACAAAACAACAGCACCTCCAATTATCTACAGATGCATGTTAGAGGGAGACGAAGTCATGTCGCAGGTGCATTAATTAGTATTTAAAAGCGGCAGAGTAAAACATTAGAAGGATAAAATGAGTAAAGGAGGCCATGAATGAAAAATGGCATTTAAAAATGTAAGATCACATTAAAGCAATCAAGAAGTGATTTAAACGATTGTCACTGTCAGCTGAATCTGCTTGCCTGTTCTCCTCGGGGAGGTCGTTCCAAAGTTGAGGGTCCCTGACCGCAAAGACTCGAGACTTGAACCTCGACCTTGGAACGACCAGAAAGGCGCTGCTTCAGGATCTGAGGTCACGAGATGGTTCATAGGGGGTCAACTTTTTCTGTGTTGTAATTTGAGGTGAGACCAAGACGGGCTTTAAAAGTGACCGGTTAAATCTTAAAATCTCTTCTAGAAGTGATGGGTAGCCAGTGGAGGAAAGCAAGGAGAGGAGTGATGTCGTCTGTTAAAACCAGTAAGAAGCCGAGCTGCTGTGTTCTGCACCAGCTGATGGACCAGTGATATGAGTGTGATACCTGAGAGTCCAATTGAGAGAATTACATTGTACAAAATGGTGATTCACATGCAGCCCACAGGCAGCGGGAGCAACTTGGGGTTAAGTATCCTGCCCAAGGACACATCAGACATGTGGCTGCAGGAGCTGGGGATCGAACCCCTGACCATCATCCACTGAGCCACAGTGGTTGCAAAATTTTCCCAAAACACCAAACTGTTGGTTTCAAATCCTGATGCAACAAGTCGCTGGATGGAGAAACATAGTTACATTATATATACACATACCTGTGTGTGTGTGTGTGTGTGTGTGTGTGTGTGTGTGTGTGTGTGTGTGTGTGTGTGTGTGTGTGTGTGTATAAAGAGCTCTGATTGCTGACATGTGGACACGCCCCTTCACATAAGCCCCACCCTTAGGTGACATCACAGTCGTTTCCAGCAGCAGCAGCTGAGAGTGGGGGTCAGACTGCAGAGAAACTTCAGCTGCACATACTCACACTCACACACACACACTCAGAGGAGGAAGATGGCCGACTCCACCAGCAGCAGCTCTGACTCTTCATCGCCCAACAACGTCTCCACCTCCTCCTCACTCAGAGACCTCTCGCACTCAGGTACGACACACCTGTGCACATCTCTCTTTGTCGTCATGGAGACAGCTGAGACACACACTGAAGTTAAACTGACGGTAAACGATCAGCTGATTGCTGAGCTCACTGCGGATTGGTTGATGATCATAATGTAAGTTTAAGTTAATCTAATGACTGTATTTTTTGCAGTGTTTAATTTGTTGTCATGGTAACAGTCACCTCAGCTCACCAGGATTGATTTGAAATTAGTCTTGTACTGGCCCTTTAAACTGTAGCTAACTGTAAAGCTAACTACCTGCTGCAGGTATTCCTTGTGTTAGTGAGCATGAGAGCTGTTAGCTAACCGGCTAGTGTGTTGGTTAGTGTGTTGACACACACACGCACACACACACACACACACACACACACACACACACACACACACACACACACACACACACAGAGCTCATTGTGCTCTGTTTGCTAACGGTCAGCTGACTCTGTTATTCAGACTTTAATTAAAGCTGCTTACAGCTGCAGGATGTTAATCTGTTGACCTCTGACCCCTCAGACTGTTAATACATCACATGTGATCACCAGCAAACATCACACAGATTATTGTGAACACGTCACTGCAGACTGATCATAAAATTCACGAAACTGTTTGAAATCAACGTGAGACTTTTTAAGATCTTTATGATCCCCAGAGAGGAAGCACGTTTTCGATCCCGTCAGGTGGCAGTAGGTGATGGTCTCTTGTTGATATCTTTTTTTTTCTGTTTACTAGATTCATGTCAAAGTTTAAATTCTGAAATCGTAAAAACCCTCTCATGCAGCCTTAGAACTCGTCCACTGGAAAGAACCAAAGAAGTCTGCCGTGGCTTTCGGCCTGTCTCTGCTAGTCCTTGTCTCCGTGGCAACACTGTCGGTCATCAGTGTGGTGTCCTACCTGCTGCTCACCTGCCTGTGTATCACCATCACCTTCAGGTGAGAGGGCGGGGTCACCTGGGATGTGTACTGTGAATAGAGTTCATCATATTCATCAGGTGTTACAAAGGTGCTCAGGTATGATGAAGTCACAGGTAGAGATCTCAGGTATGATGAAGTCACAGGTAGAGATCTCAGGTATGATGAAGTCACAGGTAGAGATCTCAGGTATGATGAAGTCACAGGTAGAGATCTCAGGTATGATGAAGTCACAGGTAGAGATCTCAGGTATGATGGAGTCACAGGTAGAGATCTCAGGTATGATGGAGTCACAGGTAGAGATCTCAGGTATGATGGAGTCACAGGTAGAGATCTCAGGTATGATGGAGTCACAGGTAGAGATCTCAGGTATGATGAAGTCCTCACTTTGATAACTTTGACTTCCTGTCCACAGGGTATATAAATCTGTAATCCAGGCCGTTCAGAAATCAGACGAAGGTCATCCATTCAGGTAACACACACACACACACACACACACACACACACACACACACACACACACACACACACAGTGTGACATACAAAGTGTAAAATCATTATTCTCCTCCTCCTACTTCTCCTCCGTCTCTCAGGTCTCTGTTGGACAGGGACATCTCGTTGTCATCGGAGACGGTCCGTCAGCTGGCTGATCAGTCTCTGGTTCATTTGAACTGGTTCAGTAATCAGACTCGGAGGCTGCTGCTGGTCGAAGACTTGGTGGACTCTCTGAAGGTCAGAACCCGTTGATGCTAATGCTAATAGCTGATGCTAAATGTAATGCTGACAGCTAATGCTACATGTAACACTGAAAGCTAAAACTTACAGCTATTGTTAACAGCTATTGCTAAATGTATTGCTGACAGCTAATGCTAAATGTCAAACTAAATGTAAACTCTAAATATTCCCACAATTTCATAGTTAATGATGTTTTTAATGTTCTATAACATTTTCCGGTCATGTTCTCTGAATGTTCCGCGTCTGTTGCAGCTGGCTGCGGGGATGTGGTTGATGACGTACATCGGGTCGATCTTTAATGGCCTCACCATCCTGATCCTCGGTGAGTCTGTAAACGGTCCTGTTGGTTAGAAGAGGTTCGATTCCCGTCGGTTCTGGATTTCAATGACCGTGTTTCTTCTTTGTGTGCAGCGGACGTCATCTTCTTCACGACTCCTCTGATCTACCAGAAGAAGAAGGTAGAGAACAGCTGATCTCGCACAGGCAAACATCAAAGGACTTTTTAAATATTTATTACTTTTGAACATTCCTTTAAAGGTACAGTACGTAGAATCGCATGCTAATGTTTACATTCAAATATCTAACTTAAACTAAAAATGGACTAAACCCATGTTATATATATTTTTTAGTTGAGTACTTACATCACCTCAAATATTTCCAAAAGTTATCAAAGCCAGAGAAATCTGTAATTTTAGAGTTGTAACGGGACGTGTCTTGTAGGCGGCCGCCATGATGAGCCGCTATGACAGACAGGAAATGTTGATCGTTGTCAAGGAAACACCGGATGTTACGTCAAAGGCCGCTGCATAAGCTAGCGCTAGCTGCTACTGAAAGCTGCCGTTCTGTCGCTGTATGTGCTGCTGTGATAAAAACGTCATGTAAATTATACTTGGATACATCGTCAGTACACATATTGTCTTTCTCAGGTCGGTTTCACCCGTTCGTATTGATTCGTTCGTTTTTATTCCCATAATACACCGCAAGCCTCGACGTCATCTTTTGTTATTGTTTTGATTGAGAGCCCCCTAGCGGCGGATTTTACATACTGTACGTTTAATTGAGCGACATTCGTCAATACTCCTGTCATGTTTTAGTAATGAGTTTATGTTGATAACTTTCATAAGGAGGACAGTTATCAGTATCTCAGCCTTAGACTGATTCATTATTCCAGGATCTACTTTCCTCAGCGGAGGCATACATCGCCTCTGTGTGGTTGTGTTGGCTTGGTTATCAGGACAGATGTCGCGCCTACAAGTGGTAGTTTCAGTCACAGTGTGTGTGTGTGTTTGTGTGTGTGTGTGTGTGTGTGTGTGTGTGTGTGTGTTTGTGTGTGTGTGTGTGTGTGTGTGTGTGTGTGTGTGTGTGTGTGTGTAGACGCAGATTGATCACTACATGGAGGTGATTCGGTGCCGAGTGGAGGAGTCGCTGCAGAAGTGAGTTAATAGAAGAACAACAGAACATTACGATACACTTTATCGTCTCCTTGGTAACGTTTGTCCTGCAAACATTCAGCTGCTTCCACGAGAATCATTAAACAACAACATAGAAAACACATCCACACCCTAACCCTAACAGAAACACAACATAATGCACAAGCTCTGCAAAAACACAGCTTGAAAGTAGGAACACCGAACATGAGAAGAGCAGAACTTAAGGTGTTTTTGGACCGCAGGAACTTGTTCATAGTTCTAGGAACTGTTGGAACCCTCCCCCTTTTTTAGCTCCTGCTTCAGAGTAGGTTCCATGGCGCTGCAGATGAAGACAGAAAAAAAGTCCCCACGGTGTGAAGTTCTTAGGGAACTCCTGAGTGGATAGTTCCTCTTCAAAAAGTCCCCAGAACTGTTTGGTCCTAAAACACCTAAAAATACACGATAGGAGCAGATCACTAGAAGATTCGAATATCAGAACATAGAACATGAGAACATAGAACATGAGAACATAAAAACAACACAACATAGAACATCAGAACATAGAACATGAGAACATAGAACAGGAAAACATGAAAACATGAGAACATAGAACATGAGAACATAGATCATGAGAACATAGAACATAGATCATGAGAACATAGAACATAGATCATGAGAACATAGAACATAGATCATGAGAACATAGATCATGAGAACATAGAACATAGATCATGAGAACATAGAACATAGATCATGAGAACATAGAACATAGATCATGAGAACATAGAACATAGATCATGAGAACATAGATCATGAGAACATAGAACATAGATCATGAGAACATAGAACATAGATCATGAGAACATAGAACATGAGAACATAGATCATGAGAACATAGAACATAGATCATGAGAACATAGAACATGAGAACATAGATCGTGAGAACATAGAACATGAGAACATGAGAACATAGATCGTGAGAACGTAGAACATGAGAACATAGATCAAGAGAACATAGAACATGAGAACATAGAACATCAGTGCATGAGAACATAGAACATGAGAACATAAAAACAACCTAACATAGAACGTCAGAGCATGAGAAAAGTAGAACAACAAAACATGGAAACAGAAGGACATAACTTCATGAACATATCATTGCATTGGAACAACAGAACATTAGAACATACCAATCACACACACACAAACACACACACACACACACACACACACACACACACACACACAGCTCTCTCATAAAGTGTGTGTGTGTGTGTTTTCCAGGTTACACAACAGGTTACCTGGAGCAGTGAAGAGAACTAAAGCTGATTGACCACCTGACCTGCAGACACAGTGGCCCCTCCCCCTCCTCTGATTGGTCCGTTTGTCAGTGATCGACCTGCTGAAATTATTCTGAGACTGAAAACGAATAAATCTGTCCTTCAACCCTCTGACTTTATTATTCCTTAAAGGAACAGTTCAGTTTATATTCATTAAAGGAACAGTTCACTTTATTATTCCTTAAAGGAACAGTTCAGTTTATATTCATTAAAGGAACAGTTCACTTTATTATCATTAAAGGAACAGTTCACTTTATTATCATTAAAGGAGCAGTTCACTTTATTATCATTAAAGGAACAGTTCACTTTATTACCATTAAAGAAACAGTTCACTTTATTATCATTAAAGGAACAGTTCACTTTATTATTCATTAAAGGAACAGTTCAGTTTATTATCATTAAAGGAACAGTTCACTTTATTATCATTAAAGGAACAGTTCACTTTATTATCATTAAAGGAGCAGTTCACTTTATTATCATTAAAGGAACAGTTCACTTTATTACCATTAAAGAAACAGTTCACTTTATTATCATTAAAGGAACAGTTCACTTTATTATCATTAAAGGAACAGCTCACTTTATTATCATTAAAGGAACAGTTCACTTTATTATCATTAAAGGAACAGTTCACTTTATTATCATTAAAGGAGCAGTTCACTTTATATTCATTAAAGGAACAGTTCACTTTACATTCATTAAAGGAACAGTTCACTTTACATTCATTAAAGGAACAGTTCACTTTATATTCATTAAAGGAACAGTTCACTTTATATTCATTAAAGGAACAGTTCACTTTATTATCATTAAAGGAACAGTTCACTTTATTATCATTAAAGGAACAGTTCACTTTATTATCATTAAAGGAGCAGTTCACTTTATATTCATTAAAGGAACAGTTAACTTTATATTCATTAAAGGAGCAGTTCACTTTATTATCATTAAAGGAACAGTTCACTTTATTATCATTAAAGGAACAGTTCACTTTATTATCATTAAAGGAACAGTTCACTTTATATTCATTAAAGGAGCAGTTCACTTTATTATCATTAAAGGAACAGTTCACTTTATTATCATTAAAGGAACAGTTCACTTTATTATCATTAAAGGAACAGTTAACTTTATTATCATTAAAGGAACAGTTCACTTTATATTCATTAAAGGAACAGTTCACTTTATATTCATTTAAGGAACAGTTCACTTTATATTCATTAAAGGAGCAGTTCACTTTATTATCATTAAAGGAGCAGTTCACTTTATTATCATTAAAGGAACAGTTCACTTTATTATCATTAAAGGAGCAGTTCACTTTATTATCATTAAAGAAGCAGTTCACATTATATTCATTAAAGGAGCAGTTCACTTTACTATCATTAAAGGAGCAGTCCACTTTATATTCATTAAAGGAGCAGTTCAGTTTATTATCATTAAAGGAACAGTTCACTTTATTATCATTAAAGGAGCAGTCCACTTTATTATCATTAAAGGAGCAGTTCACTTTATTATCATTAAAGGAGCAGTTCACTTTATATTCATTAAAGGAGCAGTTCAGTTTATTATCATTAAAGGAACAGTTCACTTTATTATCATTAAAGGAGCAGTTCACTTTATATTCATTAAAGGAGCAGTTCAGTTTATTATCATTAAAGGAACAGTTCACTTTATTATCATTAAAGGAGCAGTCCACTTTATTATCATTAAAGGAGCAGTTCACTTTATTATCATTAAAGGAGCAGTTCTCTTTATTATCATTAAAGGAGCAGTTCACTTTATATTCATTAAAGGAACAGTTCACTTTATTATCATTAAAGGAGCAGTTCACTTTATTATCATTAAAGGAGCAGTCCACTTTATTATCATTAAAGGAGCAGTTCACTTTATTATCATTAAAGGAGCAGTCCACTTTATTATCATTAAAGGAGCAGTTCACTTTATTATCATTAAAGGAGCAGTTCACTTTATTATCATTAAAGGAACAGTTCACTTTATTATCATTAAAGGAGCAGTTCACTTTATTATCATTAAAGGAGCAGTCCACTTTATTATCATTAAAGGAGCAGTTCACTTTATTATCATTAAAGGAGCAGTCCACTTTATTATCATTAAAGGAGCAGTTCACTTTATTATCATTAAAGGAACAGTTCACTTTATATTCATTAAAGGAACAGTTCACTTTATATTCATTAAAGGAACAGTTCACTTTATTATCATTAAAGGAACAGTTCACTTTATATTCATTAAAGGAACAGTTCACTTTATATTCATTAAAGGAACAGTTCACTTTATATTCATTAAAGGAACAGTTCACTTTATTATCATTAAAGGAACAGTTCACTTTATATTCATTAAAGGAACAGTTCACTTTATATTCATTAAAGGAACAGTTCACTTTATTATCATTAAAGGAGCAGTCCACTTTATTATCATTAAAGGAGCAGTTCACTTTATATTCATTAAAGGAGCAGTTCACTTTATTATCATTAAAGGAACAGTTCACTTTATTATCATTAAAGGAGCAGTTCACTTTATTATCATTAAAGGAGCAGTCCACTTTATTATCATTAAAGGAGCAGTTCACTTTATTATCATTAAAGGAGCAGTCCACTTTATTATCATTAAAGGAGCAGTTCACTTTATTATCATTAAAGGAACAGTTCACTTTATATTCATTAAAGGAACAGTTCACTTTATATTCATTAAAGGAACAGTTCACTTTATTATCATTAAAGGAACAGTTCACTTTATTATCATTAAAGGAGCAGTTCACTTTATTATCATTAAAGGAGCAGTTCACTTTATTATCATTAAAGGAACAGTTCACTTTATTATCATTAAAGGAGCAGTTCACTTTATATTCATTAAAGGAGCAGTTCACTTTATTATCATTAAAGGAACAGTTCACTTTATTATCATTAAAGGAGCAGTCCACTTTATTATCATTAAAGGAGCAATGCATGTTTAAGAATATCGTTTTTGTTTCCTTTCAAACATTTAATTTCTGTTTGATCTGATTTTTATTTTAGAAATGTTTAATTTTCCTTCAGTTTCTCTGGATTAATAATTGTTCTTGTGCTACTATCAAATTGGAATCAACTCGTTGATCAACTGAGCATGCTCAGTAGCGGGTAGAGAAGCCGTGGATCTCCACTTTAGAAATTTCTCTCTGGTTGGAGAAGACTGCTCGGTCGATCCGAGAGCTCGGACTGCCAACATTTGTCAGCCACAGTTTCCTGAGAAGAAACAAAAAAACAAAAACACCAGTGTGGACTGACGTGTCCTCTGATTTGTCACTATGTTGACTCGTGTTCTCTGATTGGTCAGTATATGGACTTGTGTTCTCTGGTTGGTCAGTATGTGGACTCACATGTCATGGACTTGATCAGGTGGTCCCTGGATTTGTCCAATCACGGTACCCTGTTTGGTGTTCTTCACCCAACCGCTCAGACCTAGAGACTGACCCTGATCCTCCGTGTACTGAGACATACATATAACGATTAATTTTTTAATCGTGATTAATCACAACATTTTGATAGTTAATTGTGATTCATTGCCATTTTTATCCCATGTTCAAGTTCCATTATTTCGCATTTCAAAATAAAAATAGAGTGAGGACGACTATCTACGATGCAGAATAGCGTGAGATTAGTCGCGATTCAAAAAAAGAATGCATTCATTTCAGACCTTAATTGATCGTCATTAGTTCATGCTAACAGCGCTAATATATAGTTTAGGAAGAAACTCACCATTCTGAAGCAAACACCTGAAACAGACAAACTCCTTGTTAGTGTCACAATATAAGCAGAATATAAAATAAACATAAATTAAACTGAATTAGGGTTGTGACAATCTGCCATAACACTATTTGCTCATGTGTCTCATTACAAACGCACAGATAAACCTGTAACGCTCCATGAAGTATCATGAATTTCATGCATGTATTAATGATGAAATATCAGTAATGCACATTGTAATATTAACAGTACCTTCATACATTCATAAGTGCAATAACTAAGTTTGTTTCAGTCACCATGACTGCTGACACACAGCTGCTGACACACAGCTGCTGACACACAGCTGCTAACACACAGCTGCTGACACACAGCTGCTGACACACAGCTGCTGACACACAGCTGCTGACACACAGCTGCTGACACACAGCTGCTAACACACAGCTGCTGACACACAGCTGCTGACACACAGCTGCTGACACACAGCTGCTGACACACAGCTGCTGACACACAGCTGCTGACACACAGCTGCTGACACACAGCTGCTAACACACAGCTGCTAACACACAGCTGCTGACACACAGCTGCTGACACACAGCTGCTGACACACAGCTGCTAACACACAGCTGCTAACACACAGCTGCTGACACACAGCTGCTGACACACAGCTGCTGACACACAGCTGCTGACACACAGCTGCTAACACACAGCTGCTGACACACAGCTGCTGACACACAGCTGCTGACACACAGCTGCTGACACACAGCTGCTAACACACAGCTGCTGACACACAGCTGCTGACACACAGCTGCTGACACACAGCTGCTGACACACAGCTGCTGACACACAGCTGCTGACACACAGCTGCCGACACACAGCTGCCGACACACAGCTGCCGACACACAGCTGCCGACACACAGCTGCCGACACACAGCTGCCGACACACAGCTGCTAACACACAGTGCTGGTCTGTTACTCCCACAGTCACATACGTACGATGCATGTGTTATGTGACCTACCCTGCACGTTCCCAAAAATCTCAAAATCCACAGAGGTCAGTATGGTTTTAGACATGACGAGTTGAAGGAGACAACAAAAGAGCAAAGCAGAAATAATAACGGACAGAAACATGTCCGCCTGAAGTTTAGCTCTGAGCTGCATTTATTTTTATCTCTGATACCTGACACTCATGTCAAAATAAGAGCCCTACTTTATCAGCAGCGTGTGTTTAAGTGCTCCTTCTTGCAGTATCCTACCTTTCAAAATAAGAATATTGACTTAATCATTAATTTAATTTTGAAATTATTCTTTGACATCTTTAATGATTTTCTGTACATGCCTGTCAAAATAAAGGTCTAAGTTCTTCATTAAGCTGTTTGTTTCTTTGCTGCACATTTGAAACCTGGACCGAATCTCTCAGAGGGCTGTTTGTTTTTGTATTTGTTTTTGTTTGTTTTTGTCTTTTGTCTCTGAAATTGGTTTTTGTCCTTTTTGTCGGAGTTTGTTTATTTTTGTTTGTGTTATTCTGATTTGTTTCAGTCATTTGACAACAACAACAACAACAACAACAACAACAACAACAACAAAAGCTAACACTGACTTATTGGTACAATGTCAATATTTGTGGTAACGTCGTTTCCACTTACATAAGTGACTGGTGTTCTG
Source organism: Tautogolabrus adspersus (assembly GCA_020745685.1). Lineage (NCBI taxonomy): Eukaryota > Metazoa > Chordata > Actinopteri > Labriformes > Labridae > Tautogolabrus > Tautogolabrus adspersus. The sequence goes on along the minus strand of CM036537.1, from coordinate 34,664,279 downwards.
TAATCTGTAAATACACGGATGATGCCTCCTAGTGTCCAACGCAATGAAGTACATGTCTTTACATGATTAGAGAAACCTGACAGAAGCAACCTAATTGTGTCTGTTTTAACAGAATGATAAAGAGGATGACTGTATTTCATATCAGAAGTATAAAGGCTGTATGTAAAGTATAACCATTTTTTACTCTGATTTAAAATGAGTTAAAACTAAATAAACAACTTATTTTTAATCAAACAAACCTGCGTAACAATCAACATCACAAACTGAATTGAAAAAACAGCCTGTTAGTTAGTTAGCAGCCTTTTAGGAAAGCTAGCACATCGACATACGTTATTTCCGAAATCCACCGTTTCACGTAATCCAGGCACATTCAGGACTGAAATATGACGAATGGGTGGATTTGGCACATTGGATATCCCGGAGATTCCCAAAGGAAGTAAAGGGCTTCCAGTTGACTTGCCTACGTAGATATAGGTAAGTGGGAATGCAGCGTTAACGTAGAGAAGTGTGTTTGCTGTTTTGCAGAAAGTGTGAGGCTGAGAATGTGTGAAAATCTGGGCTGACGTTTTGCTTCTCGCGTGTTGAGTTTCAACTGGGGCAAACTGATACGGGATTTTGGGGTCCGATACCGGTATTAGGGAGAAAAAAATCCATACCGATATATTGGCCGATATCTTTTGTAGATCTCTGTTTGATCTGTAGAAATAGAAAGATATACACATTTGTTTTCATGGTGTTGATCCCTCAGATGCAGTTATCAAACACTAATGCTCGTGGTAATCCATATAGCGCCCTCTGCTGGTGAAAGAGAACTGCTAGTGTAACACAATGAAACTCAAATAAAATGATATTTGACTGGTGAATAAATCGAGTGATATCGGCGCATATCTGCGATAAAATTAGCCGATACCGGTAGTCACTGGATACCCTAATATCAGCTGATATTATCGGATGGCCGATTTATCGGTCGAGCTCTAGTTGTGTATACCTGTATATTTAAAATGTTGAATCAATTGTAAAGATTTATATCTTTAACGTTTTATTACTCTTGATCTAACTTTAATTTAAAAACACAAACTAAAGCTGATCCTTCATTAAAAACATGATTGTAATTTGAATTATTTATAAACTCTGAGAAGCATTATTTGAACAATAGAATAAAAAGAGATTTTAGACAGTTGAGACCAAACAGACAGCCTAAACAAATCACAACAAGAACATTTATAATACATCGACAACAGAAATGTATCCTTGTCTGAGACACTCGCCGAGGTAGTTGAGATGGTGAGGAGTTTTACATTTCTTGATGTCACTATTTCAGATCACCTTAGCTGGCACTTAAACACCAGTAACATCGTTAAAAAGTCCCAACAGCGTCTCTTCTTCTTAAGGAAATTGAAAGAATTGACCTTAAACAGTCGCATCCTACGTAACTTTTACAGCAGTGTTATAGGTAGGATGATTGGTGTCAGCCTGCCAGCCCTAGAAGATATTGACTGTGATAGGCTCCTGTCATGCGCCCTTAACATCACCAGGGGCCCCACAGGTCATCCTGCTGCCAGTCTTTTTGTTCCTCTTCCCTCAGGCAGACGGTATCGCTCTATTAAATGCACTTCGTCCCGTCATGCAAATAGTTTTTTCCCATGCGCTGTGCGCAGCCTGAGCAAGCTTATGTTTCTCATGTGGCCCTACTGTCTCTGTTTTCTTTTTCTGATCTATATTTATATTGTCTGCTTTTTAAACGTACTGTCCTGTGTCTTTGTCCAATTGTTCTGTTTACCTCTTGCACATGCTTTCCAACGTGGTTTTATACTACAAATGGCAAAGAAACTGAACTGAACTAATCAGCTGTTCAGTTTTATAAACATTTATTATTCTAGTTTTCCCTGAATATTAAAAAAAAGCAGGAAACTTGTAATAGCAGCATAATAAAGTGTAATAACACAGTATCAAAACATACTAAAACAGTAATAAACTGTAATAAACCAAAGTCTGAGTGAAGAAATGGCTGCAGGTCGTCCACCTGGGAAGGGTTCAGGTGTTTTCTATCTGCCTCTATCTAAAATTATTAACCAAAGCAGTAAGTGACTCTGAATCTTGTTAGCATAGCATTAGCTTTCTGGCTAACAGCTGAGTGTCTGCACTGCGGCTCTCAGACTGTCCAATCACAGAGGTTGAGTCGCCATCCAGCCAATTAGCGGCTTAAAGGAAAGCTCTGTGTTGAAATACATTTTACGCGTTGTCAAATAATATCAAAATAACTACGTAGCTGTTTTAGTGATTCTTTCTACGGACCGACGGTCGCGCTAGCTTGATGCTAGCTCATAAAATGGAGCTTGTACCGGAAGAATGTCAAGTGACCCGTAGTTAAGAATGTTGCTAACGGTTGGGTTAGTATGCAGTACGCATATTGTGAGTATGTAGTCTCAAACTCAGGCTAGATGTATCTCCTGTTGCTGAGTCACTTGTTCGACCCAGTCTATTTACTGGAGTAGTGAACAGCACAAACAAACATTATGGGATGGAAATTATTCTTTCAGGGAATAGGTCAGATGGTCAGGCGTTACCATGGATACAATAATAGTAATGGTCTGATTCTTTTCTTTGACATATGACTGGGATATAAGCTGGGTAACAGCTGGCCAGGTGTTCATCAGGAATCCATTAAAGACTTGCACAGCTTCCTTTCATGAACCTGCTTCGAACCTGAAATAAATAAACCTTC
>CM036537.1:34274054-34656554 GCA_020745685.1 Tautogolabrus adspersus | reverse complement strand
CCCGACGCTCAGCCACCACCATCTGACTGTGTCGTCCCCACAACCACCACCTGACACCCAGTCATCACCATCGGACTGTGTCGTCCCCACAACCTCCGCCTGACACCCAGTCACCACCATCTGACTGTGTCGTCCCCACAACCACCGCCTGACGCTCAGCCACCACCATTGGACTGTGTCGTCCCCACAACCTCCGCCTGACGCCCAGCCACCACCATCTGACTGTGTCGTCCCCACAACCACCGCCTGACACCCAGCCACCACCATCGTACTGTGTCGTCCCCACAACCTCCGCCTGACACCCAGTCACCACCATCTGACTGTGTCGTCCCCACAACCTCCGCCTGACGCACAGCCACCACCATCGGACTGTGAGTCCTCACTCATGCACGGCCTGCTCCGACCTTCACCTCAGTGGCAAAGAAGTGTGGACAACAGGAACGCGAGGAATACAAAGAAGAAATCCTTCCGGCATATTATCCCATCGCCCCTATCCCGTTTTTCTGAACAATGAGTGAGGTCTTCTATCTGTTCTTTCGTAGAGTTAACACTATACAAATAATGATTGATTGATTCAAATAAAAATGTTGGTTAACAGTTGTATGGTTTCGCTTGTTTGTTACTGAATGTTTGATTTTCAAAAAAAGAAAAGAATAAGACACTCTCAGCTTCAGATGAATCATGTGATGGATGAAAACGAAACCACCACAGAAGAAGAAAGCTCGTGACACAAACAGGAAGTGACTTGTGGACTCACCCCAGGAGCCTCCCTCAGCTAGCGTGGATTTGGTATCAGCTGTGATGGCGGGAAACGTTCCTATGGTGACGGTGAACGTGAAACACACGGATAGAGCCAATAACCAGATCTGAGGGTCAAAGGTCAGAAGAGAGAAAGAGGGTCGAAGTAATACACACACACAAAATAATTAAATTCAAAGTAACACATTTTCTAAAATAAAATAACAATGATCAAAGTGATTGTGTTTTTAAAGGACCAAAACAAAGATTCATAAATAAACACTTTAAACTACAAACCATAAAAAACTACAAACTAGACTAAGCAACTACAAACCATAAACACTATTTAAACTGAAAACCATAAACTACAAATTAAACAGAGAGGTGTCCCAGCTGCACTGAAACAAAAGTCGTTAAGAACTTTCAGCTGTTATTAAATTAAATTCTGAACCGTCGCCTGAATCCCACGGACTCTGACGACGTCTCACCTTCTTAAAGATTTGAATCATCGAGACTTCCTGATGTTTGTTTTGGTCACCTGATTCAGCATGAACCTCTGAAGAAGAACAGGAAGAAAGAAAAAAGAAAGTCGACTTCATGGAGGTGGATATGACTTTGGACTCGTCAGCTGAGCTGTCTGAGAGTTTGTTAAAGTGAAATGAGACATTCAAAGATGCAGCAGAGTCCTTCTTTTACATCACTGAGACTACAGGGAGACACTGAGGACCACTATCTACAGGGAGACACTGAGGACCACTATCTACAGGGAGACACTGAGGACCACTATCTACAGGGAGACACTGAGGACCACTATCTACAGGGAGACACTGAGGACCACTATCTACAGGGAGACACTGAGGACGCTTTAATTAATCGCGATAAACTAATTAATGCTGACATCGCTAGATTAAAACATTAACATCTTTACCTTTGCTCATGAGATTCACAGAATTATCTTCGTCTGCTTTCTGTTTCCTGTTTCTGTCCTGATAAAACTGGAAAAACTCCTGAAACAAAAACACAAAAAACACATAATGAGCTTCATCTGTGACGCATCAGCTGTGTGTTAGTGCTTTAGTCAAGACCACACTAACCGAGGCCAGAGCGCTCCGAGACAGAGACAAGAAAAGATATTTTGGGATCGAGACCAAGTCAAGACCGAGACCTTGGGTGCAGTGGGCGTGTGACTCACTTAGACCGTAACACCGGGAAGGTTGCAGCCGTAACAGGGGGATCAAAATAAAGCTAAGATAAGATATTCCTTTATTCATCTCACAACGGAGAAATTTACAAATGAATAGAAGTTATTTGTTCTTTTAGAAAGAGGCGTTTTCCTTCTAATCTCAGTAATGACGTGGAAAAATAGCCAATCAGTGGTGGTCTAGACCGGTCTTGATCTGGTCTTAAAATCTGGAGTCCGCCCAGTCTGAGACATAGACAAGACCGAGTAGAAGTGCTTTAGATTCTTTCGACCAAGACAGATTTCATGTACTACAACACTAGTGTGTGTGTGTGTGTGTGTGTGTGTGTGTGTGCGTGCGTGCGTGCGTGCGTGCGTGCGTGCGTGCGTGCGTGTGCGTGCGTGCGTGCGTGCGTTTGTGTGTGTTAGTCACCAGTTTAGGCAGCATGATGTACGAGAGTATGGACAGAAAAATCACGAAACAGGCCGTGATGAAATAACCGAAGGCCGCATCCTGAAGCTCTGAACCACCTAGTAGGAGAGGAGGGAAGTCCTTTGGTCTTTATCACATTTCATCATATTTTCATGAAGCGTCATGTTCATGTTATTATTATTTAGAAACTGAGTTATTGGTTTGTTAGTAAAGTTATTTATCGGACTTGTGATGGCGCAGATCATGGAGAAGGCAGCAAAGGTTCCAGCGAGTCCCTGACCGCTCATGATCGGAGTTGTGTACGACGCCGGCAACAACCCCGCCATCCCGAACAGAGAGCCCTGAAGAACCGCCCCGAACGCTGTCAACGAGGACACAAACACACAAACAAAGAATTTGAAGCACTGCCTAAATGAAAACATCCAACAAACAAATCAAATAACATTTCAATTAAAATATGATAAAACAAAGTACACAAACAACAAAAAGGTGAAGAGGCTCACAGTTGATGATGACGATCTTCACCATGGTAACGATGAAGAAGGGCAGCGGCTCCAGAGGAACTTTGACCAGGACAGCGGTGACGATGAAGACGGACATGATGATGATCAGACTGCCCATCACCCGCAGACGCTGGGAGACCCTGACAGAGGAACAGGAGAGGAAGAGGAAGAGGAGAGTAGGAGGAGGGTCAAAGGAAGAGGAGGGTCAGAGGAAAACGAAGAGGATGAGCAGTGGCAGAGCAAAGGACGTGGAGGGTCAGAGGAAGATGAGGGATAGAGGGAGGAAGAGGCAGTTCAGAATAAGAGTACCACTAGTCTAACTACTCAACAATTTCCAGGACTTTTTAAACCCTTTTCAAGGACCTCAGGATCTCCAGCTTAATATCTCCTTGAAGTCCTTGAATGACCTGGAGCTTCCTGAAATATGTGCTTTATAAAAACCATGAAGAAGAAGAATGTTGTGTTGGAGGGCGCTTCCTCGCTGGTGTGTGGAGTACTCACAGTGAGTGCAGGAAAGAGTTGAGGCAGGTGAAGAGCAGCAGCGACAGCATGGCGCACATTGTCATCACATTGTTGAATTTAGCCTCCAGGAAGCCTCGAGGTTCATCTGCTTCTGTCTGATTGGCTATAGAATCAACCAATGAGGAGTCTTTCAGGCAGCTGGTGAAGTACTGAGACACAAACACACACAAACATGTTACTTCCAGTCTGTTTGAGTGCTACTCAGTTCTGTCTGACTCCCTGCTTGTGGCTCAAAGCTCATTGGTTCCTGCTGATGACGTAAACATGACAACGTTTGTACTATGGGAGGTAGAGCCTTCAGTTATCAGGCCTGCTCGTGGTACCTACAGTCTCTAAATGTACTATGGGAGGTAGAGCATTCAGTTATCAGGCCTGCTCGTGGTACCTACAGTCTCTAAATGTACTATGGGAGGTAGAGCCTTCAGTTATCAGGCCTGCTCGTGGTACCTACAGTCTCTAAATGTACTATGGGAGGTAGAGCATTCAGTTATCAGGCCTGCTCGTGGTACCTACAGTCTCTAAATGTACTATGGGAGGTAGAGCCTTCAGTTATCAGGCCTGCTCGTGGTACCTACAGTCTCTAAATGTACTATGGGAGGTAGAGCCTTCAGTTATCAGGCCTGCTCGTGGTACCTACAGTCTCTAAATGTACTATGGGAGGTAGAGCCTTCAGTTATCAGACCTGCTCGTGGTACCTACAGTCTCTAAATGTACTATGGGAGGTAGAGCCTTCAGTTATCAGGTCTGCTCGTGGTACCTACAGTCTCTAAATGTACTATGGGAGGTAGAGCCTTCAGTTATCAGACCTGCTCGTGGTACCTACAGTCTCTAAATGTACTATGGGAGGTAGAGCCTTCAGTTATCAGGCCTGCTCGTGGTACCTACAGTCTCTAAATGTACTATGGGAGGTAGAGCCTTCAGTTATCAGGCCTGCTCGTGGTACCTACAGTCTCTAAATGTACTATGGGAGGTAGAGCCTTCAGTTATCAGGCCTGCTCGTGGTACCTACAGTCTCTAAATGTACTATGGGAGGTAGAGCCTTCAGTTATCAGGCCTGCTCGTGGTACCTACAGTCTCTAAATGTACTATGGGAGGTAGAGCCTTCAGTTATCAGGCCTGCTCGTGGTACCTACAGTCTCTAAATGTACTATGGGAGGTAGAGCCTTCAGTTATCGGGCCTGCTCGTGGTACCTACAGTCTCTAAATGTACTATGGGAGGTAGAGCCTTCAGTTATCAGGCCTGCTCGTGGTACCTACAGTCTCTAAATGTACTATGGGAGGTAGAGCCTTCAGTTATCAGGCCTGCTCGTGGTACCTACAGTCTCTAAATGTACTATGGGAGGTAGAGCCTTCAGTTATCAGGCCTGCTCGTGGTACCTACAGTCTCTAAATGTACTATGGGAGGTAGAGCCTTCAGTTATCAGACCTGCTCGTGGTACCTACAGTCTCTAAATGTACTATGGGAGGTAGAGCCTTCAGTTATCAGACCTGCTCGTGGTACCTACAGTCTCTAAATGTACTATGGGAGGTAGAGCCTTCAGTTATCAGACCTGCTCGTGGTACCTACAGTCTCTAAATGTACTATGGGAGGTAGAGCCTTCAGTTATCAGGCCTGCTCGTGGTACCTACAGTCTCTAAATGTACTATGGGAGGTAGAGCCTTCAGTTATCAGACCTGCTCGTGGTACCTACAGTCTCTAAATGTACTATGGGAGGTAGAGCCTTCAGTTATCAGGCCTGCTCGTGGTACCTACAGTCTCTAAATGTACTATGGGAGGTAGAGCCTTCAGTTATCAGGCCTGCTCGTGGTACCTACAGTCTCTTAATGTACTATGGGAGGTAGAGCCTTCAGTTATCTGGCCTGCTCGTGGTACCTACAGTCTCTAAATGTACTATGGGAGGTAGAGCCTTCAGTACCTACAGTCTCTAAGGGCGCGGTCACACTGGCAATCCGTACTGTGCCCAAGCACGCTTCAACCCTAAAGTCCAGTTCGTTTGGCCAGTGTGACCGAAACTTCCTTGGCTTTGGCACACTTCGCAGGGTTCAGTTCATGCACGAGCACAAGCACGCGGGTACACAACGCTGACAGCCTTCATTATGGAGAAATCCAGAGTATTCTGGCTGTATCTAACATGACTCAAAATAAGTCACAAAGTAGCTGTCATGTTCTCCGATATGCGGACTCGACCGCGCGTCTCTTTTATTTTTTTAATTACTTCATGGCTGTAGCTGCTCTCTGTGTTGTTCTCTGATGTGCAGACGCGGACTCGACTGCGCGTCCCTTTTGTTTTCTTTTTTTTTTCGAGTCCGCCTGTTTGTAAACTGAGCACGCTTCATAATAACATAAAGCATGCATGTGCTGTATTACGAGGTTATGCCCAAGAGGTAATCGTGCTCAGGCACGGTTAGTCCTGATGCTGTGTGACCGCGAGCCGTGCCGGCCAGCGGGGGAATGGCGCAGCGGGGGGCCAATCGTGCCAGTGTGACCGTGCACAAAATGTACTATGGGAGGCAGAGCTTTCAGTACCTACAGTCTAGTTTTTACCAAATAATTCAAATTTGTTATTCAGATATAAATTACAAATCATTAAAAATGTTCATATGATGTCATTTCATACCACAGTGGCGGTCATGAAGAAGTTCCAGGGGAGCAGAGTTCCCAATCCGAGCATGAAGAAGATCAGCCAGACGCCAAAACACCTGTAGTAAGACATTTTTTGTTGCGTTTTTATTGCTGTTTGTGCAGCTGTAACTGTAAATCAATCAACCAATCAACCCGTCAACCAATCTATCAGCCTCTTCCTGTGTGTTTAACTTTTCAACTGAAAGTTGAAACTAAAACCTTCAGACACAGAATGCGGAGCTATGAAGTCCGCAGTGTTGATTATTGATTCTTAATTCATTACATTAACATTTTGGACTCACTTGTCTTTCGGGGAGCCGATGTCCATTTTCTCTGAAGAACTGGAGACCTGGTTCCTACGTTCCCTTTATCTTCTCCAAATGTTCCTTTCGTTCTCCAGATGTTCTCCAGATATGTTCCACGTCTGTCGGTCTTTCTTCCACTGAAACCTGTGTCGTTTCCGTTAATTTCTCTGTTTTTCTGCTGGGGTTTTAGATGTTCCAGGAGTTTGTTGAACTCTCCATCACAGGGATCTTTTTTGCGTCTGTCTTCTTCACTCTCTCGTCTCCTTCTCTCAGTTTTCAGTTTATCTTGCCAGCTTTTCCAAAGTTAAATGTGCGTCTCTCTATTCTGACGGCTTCACTCAGTTGTCCTCTCCAGTCACAGTCGAGCTTCCTTCCTGTCACGTTTCTTTAAAATCCTGCGACCTTCCACTCGCCTGCCTCGTTCTTTCTGCAGCTGCAGCAGAATCACTTCTTCTTTCTACCTTTGAGCTCTGGCCTATCAGTCAGTGCAGTGGACTTTGTGTCTGTGTAAATACGAGATAACAGAACACAACAAACCCACACTTTGGTCACCATGATTTGAGCTCTTTGAGGGTCAGACAGGAAATGAAATAATGATTATTTATTTATAAGTTCAAGCTGCTGTGCGTTTACTCTTTACACACGTCACTGTTTTAAGAATGAAATGTCGATAGAAAGAAATAAAAACAGGTCAAAGACGGACGAAATGTCACTCATAATAATAAAACACATTTTATTTATATAATGCTTTTCAAAACACTTGAAGACACTTTACAGAGTTACACAGAGCAGTTCAAAGTGTGAGAAGGTGGGTCCGGATCAGGGATTTGAATCGTGGCGGGTCGGAACAGTCTCTGAGTGTTTGCAGTCAGTGTTGTAGTATTCGAAATCGGTCTTGGTCTCGAGACCACTTTTCAAAGGTCTCGTTCTCGTCCAAAATCGAAAGCATTTTTACTCGGTCTTGTCTTGGTCTCAGACTGGGCGGACTCCTGGATTTTAGATCAAGACTGGTCACGACCTCGCCTCTTTCTAAAAGAACAAATAACTTTAAATTGTAGTTTGACTTTTATCCCCCGGTTACGACCGCAACCTTCCCGGTGTTACGGTCTAAGTGAGCGACACGCTGCACACTAGATGATGGTTTTGTAGTCATATTAATGGTCTTGGTCTTGACTCGGTCTTGCCCTGCCTTGGTCTTGGTCCCCCCCCCCCCCCCCATGTTCAACATTAGTGTGAAATTGAATTTCCCCTCCCGGGATTCATAAAGTATAACTTCTTATTATTATTTAAATTGAGGCTGATCGCGATTAATTATGGTCTAAAATTAATACATGAATTTTCTTAAATCGTGATTAGTTGCATGCTATTTTGTCCCTTAAGGTACTTCCTAGAAAAGCCGCCTCATTGTATTCCAAGCAGCAACCTGCAGTTCCTGGAGTGTCCACTAGAGGCTGGCTGCAGAAGCACAGGAAGTCACATACACACCCATTCTAAAAAGCCTGTTTTTACAGCAGACATTAACATGTTTACAGCCTGGTTCAAAAAACCAAATAGGTCTGATTAGCTCATGTCTCGATCAGCACACACTGTACGGGGGGTGAATGTTTTGATGACTCATCAGTTTTGATTTGATGAAGGATAAGAGTTATTCACAATAAGGCGTGTAGCTGACCTGATTGACAGGTGGGCGCGGTGTAACGGTTTGTCAGGAGGCTTAAAACCCGCCTCAGCTCCAGCTCTCAGCCTGTCGTTAGGTTGACTGAAAGTTAGGCTGAGACAGCATTTCCAGCATGGCCTCTGGATAGGTAACAGATGGCTGACATCACTCAGGCTTCATCCATTAAGATTTACAGTCTGTGGGTTTGTGTGATGGGAGTGTTGTATAAAGCAGCAGTGATCTTTGCTGGTCAACATAGTGGGAGAGTAACTGTGTATGTATGTGTGAGCATGTAAAAAGTCCAGTTAGCAATGTTAGCACCAGCGCTAGTTTGGTTACATCGTTACATCTGCCATCGCACTAATCTCATGGAAACAAAAGTGACGGCGTCGCACGAAGAACAACTCTCTGTTTTCACGTCTACACAGAAACACCTTAAACTGAGTTTCTGAACATCTTCACCCTGGAAGGAGTTTTACTAACGGAGTGTTTACAGGGACCTAAAACACAAACGTTTGTGTACGAAAGGTAAAAAAACAGAAAGAGCAACGTCTTCAAAAATACCCGCCTACGTGTGGACGAGGCCTCAGGTGGCAGCTTTTCTAGGCTCTGTGAGCACTGGGCCCAAGGTCAATCAGGCTGATTGGACAGCAACACCTACTAATCACATGTACCTGCAACACAAGAGAAGAGAAGAGCAGCCACAACCTGACGGGCCACAGTGAGAGAACATGTCAACAAACCGTCTCAAGTTAACCTGAAATCTTCACTTACGCTGCATTGTGAGGGATTACTGACAAGTTTCCAGAAGTTCTTTTGTCTCGCTGAGGAGCTTTTAACAACTTTAACTTCATTTTGGTACCAACAAAGAAACCTTGAGAAACACTTTCAGTGGTCAGAACTGTTTTACGGTCTGTACATGCTGCCATGGCTATGTGTCAGACGACAAATCACTGCATGTTGAAGAAAGAGCCTTTATTTCTACACTTTGCATTCATCACGTTGATTGACACGTTAGACTGTTATGACAGAAAACACGACATGAACAGGACAAGATCAACAAAGAAAAAGACCCTCCTCATCCACAGGCGGGGGCACAAAATGGCCCCTTGTGTCCTGATGAAAGGATAAGGGTTCAGTGAAGACCTCCCTAGCTCCAGTCGTAACCCGATATCCTACTGATAATTCACATAACCTACCCTATGGCCATTAGTCGCCACCGCAACCCAAACAGCATCGCCACCTTCAACAGAGTCAGGCTCTGTACATGCAAGCTGCAGGTGGTGACAACGCTGATACCACCTACCCTATACCATATGGCCCCTCCTGGTGTAGACCGATGGGCAACAAGAGCCAGGACATCATCGGGGTCGTCAAGTAGGAACCTCCCTTCACTGGTATTTCGCCCGATTAGTCCCACGCCTCGGGAAGGCCGGACAGTGAGCCGCCCTCTCCCCCCCTCCATGTTGGCTCCCACCGCCCACCACACCCTCACACAGAGCTCCTATATCACCTGCAACAGAGCCAGGCTCCTTACATTCAAGCTCCAGGTAGAGACAACGCTGATTCCGCCAACTCTACCACATGGCTCCTAACGGCCCCCTCGAACAGAATGCAACTTTTCCTGGTGAGAACTTTAAATTGAAAAAGAACGGCGACGAAAACACAAGAGAAAATGGGGAAATACAGAAAAAGATCCTGTAGAGAGATCTTAGAAAGAGAAGAAGGGGAAGCAGAGCTAAGCTGAGGTGCCCTGACTATGGCGAGCGCTTCATTCATTCTGATACCTAAAAGAGGAAACTGTAGAAGAGGAACTTTAACCTTATGGCAATATCTGAATGTCTGTTTATCCAGTGAAAGAAAATGAGGAAGATCTGAAATGCAAATGCTTGGCATGAGACTAACGTGTGACCCACTCAGCAGAGTGCAGTCAGGAGACGAACATGGTGAGGTTCATCTCTAAAGAGCCGCCTGAGATCATGGTGGATTATGTCAATGTGGACGAACCGTCTTCCAGGAGTACGAACACAAAGAGCTGTTCAGGACAGGAGGACCGAGGAGTGACTGCTGGAGCGTCTGGTGAGAGAAGATTGGTTCAAAATGTCTTGAATGTTTTATTTCTGCTTTCAGTGAACGTGTCCGAGCTGTATAAAAAAAGTGATCCATCGGTTTTGGTTTGCTGTCTTTTCTCCCATTAGACGATTCCTCTGGACTTTATGTTTCTATCATCTGTTCAATTGATTTCATTCACTTTAAAACTCAACTTAATTTATTGTGGAGCTGCTGAACTTTTGCCTCAGACATCCTCATATTTATTCAACGTATCGTTTCACCATGAGATATTGGTGGGATTTGTAGTTTTATCCAGAAGGATCTCAACTGTCGGCTTTTTCAGGACTCTTGCTGAAACCTGGTTCCTGACATCTGGGTTTAAGAACTACAAATCCCACCAATATCTCACGGTGAAATGATTAGATCATGTCTAAAACTTGAGAGGTTTCTGGATGACTGTGTAAACCGGCTCCTTGTAGAAGCTGCGTTGGATTCATTGTGTGATTCTTCCCTCAGGGGGGGAAACTCTTAACACTGGTTGCTGTGAGCTTTGGCGTCTTGTGTTTCCTACAAGTGGCTCTCAACATTTCCCTGCGCCTCTCTATCTGTGAGTCACTCTTCATCATGTTTCTTCTTTTGTTGGATTTTTTTGTACAAAGACTTCTTTGAAACTTTCTACATTTATAATAATCACCAAATGTTGAATCACTGCGATGGCAAGAAACAACAATCCCCCTAGAAGTATGTTTGTGTGGCAACGTGGTGAATCCAGTCCAGTAAGATTGAGAAACATACAGTTCCTCTTACGTTTTGATTGACCAACTTAAACTGAGACAAGTTTGGGGAAGTTTAGAAACAGAATGAATCACAAGGCATCAAAACACTTCTAAAGAATCTGTCAAATAAAGTAAGAAGAGGTCGTGACTCAACGATATAGTGTCGAAACTGTAAACCAAAATAAAAATCAACTTCTATCAATATCGAATTGAATGTTGAACAAAACATTAACGAAGACGAAACCATGTGACCATCCATCCATTTTCTTCCGCTTATCTGGGGCCGGGTCGCGGTGGTAGCCTCGGGGATCCCAAGGGGTTCCAAGGCCAGACAGGATATATAATCCCTCCAGCGCGCTCTGGGTCTACCCCCGGGGTCTCCTCCCAGTTGGACGTGCCTGGAAGACCTCTCGAGGGAGGCGTAGAGGAGGCATCCTGATCAGATGATCGAACCACCTCAACTGGCTCCTTTTGATGCTGAAGAGTAGCAGCTCTACTCAGAGCTCCTGTCTGATGTCTAAGCTCCTCCCCCTCTCTCTAAGGCTGAGGCCAGACACCCTGAAGGGGAAACTCATTTCAGCTGCTTGTATCCGCGATCTCATTCTTTCAGTCTCTACCCAAAGCTCATGACCACAGGTGAGGGTTGGAACGAAGATTGACCATTAAATCGAGAGCTTTGCCTTTGCTCAACTCCCTCTTCATCACGACAGTCAGACACCCACCAATCCGCCTGTCAATCTAGCGATCCATTTTACCCTCACTCGTGAACAAGACCCCGAGATACTTGTACTCCTTTGCTTGAGGCAGACTCCCTCCCCACCCAGAGGGAGCAGTCCACCGATTTCCAGCAGAGAATCACAGCCTGAGACTTAGAGGTGCTGACCCGCATCTCGACCGCTTCGCACTCGGCTGCAAACCGCCCCAATGCCTGCTGGAGGTCCCAACCTGAAGAAGCCAACAGAGCAACATCATCTGCAAAGAGCAGAGATGAAACTCTGAGGTCCCCAAACTGGAAACCCTCCTCCCCCCCCGGCTGCGCCTTGAGATTCAATTTAATACACGAAATGAACGGGGGAAAAACTAAAAGATTTTTTATGGTTAATAAAATAAGGAAACATCTTAAGAAGATGTCTATTTCATTTTTGATATTTTTAAAAGTAACATTAAAGGAATTTATGAACATTTGCAACAGGGGGTCCCAGCAGAGGTTGAAGCCACATGGGGATCCTTGGCATGGCAGAGTTTGGGACCCAGAGGCGCCGCAGGCAAGGCCGGCAACTGGTTGGAGTCCCTGGCCAGTAGGGGGCCCCCGAGGGCTAACAAACTTTAAACCATAGTAAATGTGCAAGTTTTGCAATGACTGTAGGAAACCTCCTTAAGAGGGCCCCATCTGACTGTGCTCACAAGTGTCCAATATTCCTGTGAAGTTTGTAAATTAAAGTCACCTTTGGTGTCAGTTTATTTATAACATTTATAACCCTGTGAGTTTTTGCGTCGGGCCCCAACAGAGTCCAGAATCAGCTCTGAGCTGCAGACTGAAAAAACAAATAAAAGGTTTCTGCTCTTTCAGACACTTCTGACAGGAAGACGACGATCAATCTGACTGACTTTGGTGAGTACAAGAAGTCTCCGAGCTCCTCAAAACATGTGTGTGAAGTGTCTTGTTCTAAATCCACTCTGATCCTGTATTTGATCATGTCTATAAACCCCTCTATTTCAGCCCTGCTCAGAACAGGCTGTTTCTGTGTCTGTAGCTTTAAATGTAAATGAGCTGTGTCTGACCACGCCCCTCTCTGGAAGGGCTTGGGCTTTCTCACTCCATGCCAAAATGTGCTGAACTCTAAATTTGAATGTTGTCTTTTATCGTTTTCCCACATCAGATCCCTATTTCCAACGAGGATGGGTTTATTTCCGTTCCAGTTTGTATTTTATTTCTTCTGTGAAGAAACCTTGGCAGGAGAGTCGAGACGACTGCCTGCAGCAAGGAGCAGACCTGGTGATCATCAACAGCAGAGAGGAACAGGTGAGGGGCGGGGCTGATACAGATATTAGGAAAGAAGGGGTTTCCCTACTAGAGGCTAATGCTATACAGGGGTCTTCAACATGATGTTTGTGAACCCCTGACTCTAATGATTTCTGATCTTTCTGCGTAAGCAGGACTTCACTAGAAAGTTCTTTGGGCTGATTTGGATTGGACTGACTCGGAGAGGACACAACGTGACGTGGAGATGGGTGGACGGCACGCCACTGACCAAAAGGTTTGAACAAAATGCTTTTAATCAAATAAGATGCAGAAACCAAAGACGCCAGATCTCCATCTGCAGGGGACAATAGTGAAACCTACAGCTGAGAGATGATTCAGACATGTCGCTGCTGAAGCTCGTTCAGATTGTTTGTTGGTTTGTTTCAGTTATTGGAGTCCTGGGGAGCCCAATGGATTCCAAGGCAAAAAAGAAGATTGTGTGGAAATAAAGCACCACGAGATGGAAGACAGCTGGAACGACATCCCGTGTGAGGATCAGAACTTCTGGATCTGTGAAAAGATGTTGGCTGTATAACTGAGCAGGTCAAACCTCTGCAGAGCTGACATGAACTCCACGACGTCACGCTTTGCAGCCAGAGATCTCATACTTCACCGTCCATCCAATCCACGTGTCAAGTGTTGGTCAGAAGGATCATTTCAAACAGAAGAGTTTGTTGTTGTTGTCTTTTTATCTGTAGAATCATATCTCTGAATCCCATCTGATCAGGTACTTAAGACATTTAAGGAGAACTGGTACAACGATTAATAAATCACTCAACCAAAAGTTGAACTGTCTTCATCTTCAACATAATGAAAAACAATCATTCATTCTCTCGTCCCGTCTCGTTACCTTACCTTCTCGCTTCTTCTGTCTAATCTCACCCCGTCTTGTCCTGTCTCGACCAATAATGTTCCGTCATGTCCTGTGATGTCCCCTTTCATCTCACCCTGTATCTTCTCATCTCTGCCTGTTCACGTCTCGTCTCTATTTAACTCTTCTGTCTCGCCTCGTCCTATGTAGCGTATTAATCTATTAAGATATTAATATATCCTGATTTTGACCTCGGAATAGAAAAGTGGGGCACCACCTCCGGTGATGAGGAGGGAATCAACCGTAGTGATAATAATGAATGAATTAATCAATCTTATATGAGAAGGGTGATCTCTTCAGGACAGCTTCAATCACAGAACACACGGACAAGCTCTGAAGGGTTATGTGTAACTTTAATGAAGTAATTGTGAACAATAATGCAGATGAATGAGCTAAATATCAATGAATATATGGATGAGTATATGACATTGGTATGGTGAAGTTATCAGGTGAAAGTAACAAATGTAAACATTTAAATGTGATTAAGGAGTTTGTAATAGAGATCTGGACTCAGCTTTTGAGGTTGGTCCCGACCCTCCTGGTTTCTGAGAACGCAACCTCACTTTGGATTGTGTTCGCTTCGGACTCCTGGTTCAGCTTTCAAAAGTACCGACGAATTCTTCCAAATCCGCCGGACTTCCAGCGGTCCAAATGCTACCTTAGCTAGCTGGTAGGAGTGAAAACAGCTCGCAGTGATGATGATGGCAGTCGGTTGAAACGTCTTTGTCGCGTCCGAATCTCCTCAGCTCCAATCTGGGTCCTAACGATCTTTAACTCCAGACAACTTAAGGTTTAAGTTAGCTTAAGTTATGGAATTGTGCTCCAAAAATAAAAGTAACTTGAAAAACTACACGTGAAGTTCACCCGCACAATCACCTCTTTCTCTTGGGAACCAAAAAATAACTTCACAAGACGAGAGACGAAGACGTCGATTCTCTCCACCTCTGTCTCGGACAGCAGGAAGGGGGTGAGCGCCGATGCTTTCTTGCACGAGCTGAATTACTTGATTTTACTTAATAAAATAAAGTATAAGAACTTAAAGGAAGAATATGCAACTTTTTGATCCAGTAGATGTCGCCCTTGAGCACCAGCATGAAACCAAAACAACTGGAGCTTCATTGTTGTGCTAGCGTGCTAATGTTAGCGCTCTTTAGTTAGCTCGTAGCTTCACACTGCATCTACATTTACACAAAATGACCGTGATCTAAAAACTCTTACGTGACATTTAAATAAGTATGTTCCTCTTCTCTCTAGTCCCTCAATTAAACAGCTTTTATACACAAGGGGAGGAGCCAGCCCGTAAACACAGCGTAGATACGGCTCAGACTGTAAAATGTCGCACATTCAGCCTTTAATCACGTATAACGTCACCATACCTTAACTCAACATTGCAAGAGTAATCGCTAACATTTAGGAGAATACTGTTCTCATACAATCTGTAGAGGCCCTGACACACCAAGGCGGCGGTAGTCATTCCAAAAAGGGGAAACCGGGATTTGACGAGGAAGAATGCGGATAAATAAACCGTTGTTGTGTTAAGACTATTTTCTCACCGCTGTCGCTCAACACTCGTAACATATGAACTTCTAATCGACAGTAACGTCTGATAAAAAGTTAAAAATGGCGCTGGCGTTGTCAGCCCTTGGTCTTTTATTAGTGGAACAAGAACAGAAGAGGTGCTTCCGTTTTTCTTCTCGTGCGCTGGCTCTGCTGTTTCGCTTAGCTGAACAGCCAATCAGAGAGAGTCCTCTCACCAACCGCGACGGCGACGGCTCACGCAGATTCAACATGTGACATCAGCCAAATAAAGGCTAATGGGTAGTGACGGAGCTGGAGACACCGCAAAGACTAGGGCGACGAGCGCTCACCGACGGCCTCCTTGGTGTGTCAGGGCCTGAAGACAAGAAAACAATGTACTAAGCAGAAACAAACTTAAAGTCATCAAACTGAACTATGACACATAGAAATAGTATTTCCTAACTAACACATCCTAATCTAGTTATAACAGATCCTCTGATCA
This sequence comes from Tautogolabrus adspersus, assembly GCA_020745685.1. NCBI lineage: Eukaryota > Metazoa > Chordata > Actinopteri > Labriformes > Labridae > Tautogolabrus > Tautogolabrus adspersus. The sequence goes on along the minus strand of CM036537.1, from coordinate 34,640,851 downwards.
TCACATGGTCTAAAGATAGACATGATTATAGGTCTAACATGTCCACAAAGATTACAAACACTAGATGGCAGTATAGCGCTCCACCTTCAAAATATACAGCTCTTACTTCCTTTGAGTTTTGAAGGTCGTATTAACACGAATCAGGTTATTCAGTCACATGTGATCTCATAAGTATAAAGCAGAAATTAAATGGTCATTCACTTGAGTTCCAAATAAACACATGTTGGTTTGGAGCAATGTGAGGTCTGTCCGTGTTTTACGACTCCTTTGACGATCCCCAGACATCAGCATGGGGGCTCTCTCCCTGGATCGCCAGATATCTGTTGACGTGTTTTATTGCCAATTGGCGACAGAATGACTGAGCACTCAATCCTAGATTTATCTCGCCTCGTCTCGCCTCGCCTCGCCTCGTCTCGTCTCCTCTCCTCTCGTCTCGCCTCGCCTCCTCTGGTCTGGTCTGGTCTGGTCTGGTCTGGTCTCCTCTCCTCTCCTCTCCTGTCGTCTCGTCTCGTCTCGTCTCGTCTCGTTTCCTCTCATCTCGTCTCACCTCCTCTCGCCTCGTCTCGTCTCCTCTCGTCTCATCTCGTCTCGCCTCCTCTCGCCTCGTCTCGTCTCCTCTCGCCTCGTCTCCTCTCGTCTCCTCTCGTCTCGTCTCCTCTCGTCTCGTCTCGTCTCCTCTCTCCTCTCGTCTCGCCTCCTCTCCTCTCCTCTCCTCTCCTCTCGCCTCGCCTCGCCTCCTCTCGCCTCGTCTCCTCTCGTCTCATCTCGTCTCGCCTCCTCTCGCCTCGTCTCGTCTCCTCTCGCCTCGTCTCCTCTCGTCTCCTCTCGTCTCGTCTCCTCTCGTCTCGTCTCGTCTCCTCTCTCCTCTCGTCTCCTCTCGCCTCGTCTCCTCTCGTCTCCTCTCGTCTCCTCTCGTCTCCTCTCCTCTCCGTGTCAGAAATGAGGTTCAGCTGCATCTAGAAAATCACATCAAACTAAAGTTGTAACTGTGACTCTGAAAGTGAAGTGGGTTTGTTTGTCTCAGTGCAGGAGGCTCTAACCTTCACAGCATGTCTTCCTGCTCCTCTGCAGCTTCTGTCTGTGCTGCAGTGACGGCCGACACGCTCTCATGCAGGACATCTAACTGAGGGAAATATATTTCATCAGTGATGGAGAGAGAGTCAGTAAGACCTCTCTCTCTCTCTCTCTCTCTCTCTGTCTCTCTCTCGCTCTCGCTCTCTCTCTCTCTCTGTCTCTCTCTCGCTCTCGCTCTCTCTCTCTCTCTCTCTCTCTCTGTCTCTCTCTCTCTGTCTCTCTCTCTCTCTCTCTCACTCTGTCTCTCTCTCTCTCTCTCTCTCTCTCTCTCTCTCTCTGTGTCTCTCTCTCTCTCTCTCTCTCTCTCTCTCTCTCTCTCTCTCTCTCTCTCTCTCTCTCTCTCTCTCTCTCTCTCTCTCTCTCTCTCTCTCTCTCTCTCTCTCTCTCTCTCTCTCTCTCTCTCTCTCTCTCTCTCTCTCACCTCGATCATCTCTGCAGGTTCGTCTGGTTCAGTGGTGGAGTTCACAGTCTTCTTCCTCCTGGGTTAAATCATAAAACAATAAATCCACATTTAACAGGATGGCAGTCATAAACAACAGAATGAATGTTGATGGTTTTACCTCGTCCACAGAGCCAGGAGGAGCAGAGGACTCAACAAGAGGAGCAGCAGAGTCCCCCTGATGATGATTTTTAGTAATTCTGAGTTCCCTAAGAATTAAAGAGCGACATGTGAGACACTTCACTGGAAGGATTAGACTGAAAAATCACTTTTCCTCTTTGTGATACCCTCTGTTCATCAGTCAGTCAGTCTGACACCATGGAGGAGACAATGATTCAACTGTTTTCACATCTCCTTAAAGTTTCTAGATCATTTCAAGATCCTGAAATCTTCCTGTTCACACATCCACCTTACACAGGAGATTCTGTGAACAGAATCACAATCTGAACTAAAGAGTGGAGAAGAACATACTGGAGAACAGGAAACAGAATGCAGCAGGTTCATTAGAGCACGGAGATCGTAGAGGTGGCGTGCAGACAGTCTATGGTCGTGCAGCGATCACAGGGAATAAACGTCACCACCCCCTCCCACTCGCTCGAGGTGAATTCTCCTGATTATATCCTGCTGCGTTCTCACATCAGCTCACTCTGACTTTCTGCAGAATAAATACGAGGAGGCTGGAGGAGAAACTCCGGGTGAAGAGAGAAACATTCAGCTGTTTGTGTTCACACATGCAGCTCAGCACGAACACTTCAGGAGGTTTTCGTTGCCGATCGAGACATGAGCTAATCAGACCTATTTGGTTTTTTGAACCAGGCTGTAAACATGTTAATGTCTGCTGTAAAAACAGGCTTTTTAGAATGGGTGTGTATGTGACTTCCTGTGCTTCTGCAGCCAGCCTCTAGAGGACACTCGAGGAACTGCAGGATTTGACACTTCAGCATCAGCTTCATTTTTCATCACCAGAGGTTGCTGCTTGGTTGGTAGGTATTGAATGAGTGTTTTACTCACATGGTAGGTTGATAGAGATGCGTTTGGAGGTCGTTCTCCCCAGCGTGTTCTCAGCTTCACAGTAAAACTCCTCGAAGTCAGAGGACTCGATGGAGCTGAAGACAAGCGTTGCTCCTGAATATGTGTGATTAGGGTTCAGAGGTCCATCCGCCTTGTACCAGGTGTAATTAGCTGCTGGGTTAGCATCACTGCTACAGGTCAGATTAACTGAAGTGCCCTCCTCTATCTCATGGTGGGGACTCACTGACACAGAGGGAAGCTTTGGAGCGTCTGGAGGAGAATCAGAGAGACCGTTGTCACTCACATCAGATGATGATGGACGTGTTATATTGAACAGCTTTGGTTCTGAAATGGAGGGGCATTACTGCTGAAGAGAAGTTTTTATTGTTGCAGAAAAATTAAACAGAGACAGATAATCAGGAAACTTTCTGAAAACCTGCACAAATGAAAATGGAGGTACCATTAAGAGTCTAAAGGAGCAATATGTAACTCTGACACCTAGTGTTTAAAATGGGTACTGCAGTCCAGATTCTAAACATTACAGAGAGCTGTCTCCCCCCCCCCCCCCTCCTCTCTAGAGTGGATGCTCACGCAGGTCACCATGTGGTGGACACTGAAGCTTCAGTGTTTATCCAGCTCTGCATCGGTCTGTAAACCTTTCTGCGTTCTAACCTCTCTCCATTTTTCAAAAGCATCTCCAATATTGATCCTAGTTTGAGCACGTTTCTGCTCGTGGAGCTTATTAGAAACATGCAGAGGCTTTTTAGTTCGGGTACAATCACTTCTATCTGAACCAGTTCTCTTGCCCGCTTCCATCGCTGCAACACCTGTTGGTTTGACCTGATAACTGCTCTCATATCTGGCAAACCGAGGGGCGTCCGAAACGGCCGTGTGGGGGTGCCTTAAAACCGCCTACCTTCTCTGGTCCAAACAAATCCAGACCATTCAGGACCAGAATCTAAAGTTAGAAGGAGGACATACTGGCTGCTGCATTGTTGTCAGAGAAGCCAGCACTTCAACATAGCATGTTTCCTTAATGTCTGATCATAGAGTAAGCTCACTTTATCATTTCACTCTCTACACAGCTCACTGATTGGTCCTTTAAAGGCTCCGTGTGATGGTGTGAATCAGTGAAGACTGTAAATAAACTCACACACTGGAGGAGACGGGAACTTCTCATGTCCTCGTACAGCACAGGAATAACTGTCTGTATGAAGAATCTGCTCTGATGAATAATCAGGTGATGTTTCATGTTTGATTTCCTCTCCATTCTTGAACCAGATGAAGGAAGTACCAGCAGGACATTTGTTCTCACACTCAAAGTTGAGTAAAGTCTCATCTCGTCTTCTCACCAGCACCTTGAGATCTGAACATGAGTAGAAATATCAGCACACAAACATGCACAAATAAATACATGTATATAGAGCATGTTAGAAACTGAGCTCAGAGAATAAAGTGTGAAATATTACCTGTGACGTACAGGTAGACCTCAGATCTATCTAAAGATCTGTTCATGTTTGTCTTCAACATGAAGAAGTATATAGCCATGTCTGTCTCTCTCACGTCTGTGATTCTCAGAGTACAGTTGTTCCCCACACAGGTACTCTGCACACGGCCTGAATACTGGGAGTCTTCTTTAACATCTACATCATATTCAGGACTTCTAGACCAAAATGTTTCCTGTGTGTTAACTTCCTGGTTTATTCCCTCTGGGTATATGATGGTGCAGCTCATCTCCACAGTCGATCCTTTAGATGCACAGATCCTATCAGAGCACGTCGCACCCCAGACGTCCTGACCCTGAACCGCTGCAACACAGAGCACATCAGCAACAACCATCAACATTCAGAACTTTCAGAAGAAAAAATAAAAACCTCAACATATCTCGACGTCTAAAAATCATCAGATCACGATTCTATCCGCCTGTAATCACTTTAAAGACTCAAAAATATATAAAGGCTTTTTTTAATGGGTGTGTATGTGACCTCCTGTGCTTCTGCAGCCAGCCTCTAGTGGACACTCGAGGAACTGCAGGTTGTTGTTTTGCATCGGCTTCATTCGTCAGAGGCAGCTGCTTGGATAAGATCTCCCACTTAAAGAAGGAAGTAGCAGGGTTTGGTGCAGATGTGTGATCGTAGAAGATATTCACTGTGAGACAAGTTTCCGCCCACAAAACGATCAGGAGACAGAAACTGTATCAGAGCGGATCTGTGAACAAACTCTGCTCTACAACAAATACTGCAGGGGTAAAGTCTGAGAACATGCATGAATAATAAAACACATTTTCATTAGTGCTTTGGTATATGTCAAAAAAAGAGGCGATCCAACCAAAGAACTTCCTGTTAGACGTGAAAACGGATGATTCAAACTAAAGTCAGAAAACGACTTCATGTCCGGAGACGTCACATCACAGAATACGAGACAGTGTTTGTAGTGTTTCTGAGAGTATCAGGGATCCTGGAACACAAAGTGCAGAACAAAGCGCTTTTTGAAGGTCTCGGTCTCAATCCCTAAGGGTCTTGGTCTCAGGTATGTCTTGGTCTTGGTTCATGTGGTCTTGACTACAACACTACAACACTTTGTCCCGGCAGCCATTAGAGCGGAACAAGACAGCAGACTGGGGAAGCTGATGTCATACTTCTGAATGGTTCATTTATTTATTTTCTAGACTCTGTAACTTTTAGAAGAGGACGAAGATATACTTTATTAATCAGATTACATTTTTACACTCTACTGAAATAGAAACACATGCACTGTGGCTGCACACAGCGAGCGCTCCTGAGCTGCTCGGCACCTTGGCAGTGCTCAGGAGGCAAACTGGCACCTCTCCAGCTACCAGACCAATTTCCAGGACTTGAACCGGCAACGCTCTGGTCCCTGCAGACTGAGCTACTGCCGCCTCCCAATTACCATAAGGGAAATGGACTAGAGCTTGTATATTTCTTTTCTCGTCTTCTGACTACTCAGGATCGAACCCTGACCTTCCAGTCGAGAGCGGACCGACTCTACCACTGAGCCACAGCCGACCCTCTTACAGATCAACTTGTCCCTCATGTGTTCGATTGGAACCTACACATTATGCACTTCTGCACTTCTGCCCGTGTACCGTGCATTTGCACTTCCTGTTTTATGTTTGGTCCGTGCGTTGTTACGTTTATGTGAGTCTCCCTGCAACCAGATTGACCTACAGGTACAAATAAAGTCACCTGAACCTGATCCACTTTCACACAGGTGACCTTCAGTCTGCATTCACCACTCCCACATTTCCTCTTTTGTAATGAAGTGAATGAAAGTGTAGATGTGAAGTACCTGACACAGAGAGGAGGACGAGGACGACGATAAACCGACTGGCTGCTCTGATCAAACTCATCGCTGCTCCTCTCGTCTCTCGTTGTGACTTTACGGACGATAAAACATGTTAGCAGGTCGAATAATAAGAACACAGCAGCACTCAAACATTAGCAGACATGTTGAGGAATGACTCTACTTACATGTGAAGAAGAGTATCGTCTCAAAGAAGACTCTGCAGGCAGTGAGCGGACGACAGATATCAGAGTGTTTTTAATGACTACACTTCCTTCCTCTTTACATGATCAACATATTTGATAAGACAAACACCAGAAAGAACATCACAGACAACCCAACCTTTCCTAACACAACATAAACACTGAACAAGGTGCTTATCGTCTAAGTGTCAGACCTTTGGGTGGATGCATTAGTTCAGAAATGTCAGCCAACATACGCACATGCAGAGTCGAACAAAAACACGAGATATGATGCACGAAGAATCACAAAACTATACTTTTGTATTTCCTACATGCATTAAAAACAAAAAGTTTCAAGCCCGACCAGACTCTTCATCAGGTGCTGTATGATGCATAATAACACCCGAACCTCCATCCATCATCTATACCATGATGGGGGGGGGCTGGAGCTGATCCCACAGCGCTGACATATAGAGACAGACAACCAGCCACACTCACATTCACACCTACGGGCAATTTAGAGTCACCAGTGAACCTAACCAGCATGTCTTTGGGCTGTGGGAGGAAGCTGGAGTACCCGGAGAGAACCCACACATGCACGGGGAGAACATGCAAACTCCACACAGAGAGGCTCCTGTCAGACGGGGATTCAAACCAGGAACCTCCTCTCTGTGAGCTGCAGCCTGGCACAAGGAGTCATGGGGCGTTCACGCTGCTCGCCTTTATCCCTCATTCTGCCACGAAGCGTTTTGAATGATTATCAAGAGCCACGAGTTTGTCCTGAATCTTACATATCAGATTTCTGGTGGGGTCAGAGGCGCTGCTTGTAAACAGGAAACTGCTTGAGGGCCCCTGGCCAGTAGGGGGCCCCCAAGAGCTAACACACTTTAAACCATAGCAGGGGCTTAAAATGTGCACATTTTGCAATGACTGTAGGAAACCTCCTTAAGAGGGCCCCATCAGACTGTGCTCACAAGTGGCACAATATTCCTTTATAAATTAAACCTTTGCTGTCAGTTTATTTATAACATAATGGTGATGAACGCTGATTGTAGGGGCCCCCCTGTGAGTCTTTGCCTCGGGCCCCAACAGAGTCTAGACTCTGCCCTGGATGGGGTTTCAAGGTGACGAGGTCGTCCCATGGGTGGTTACAGAGGAGGGAAGGATAACGTGGGGAAAAAAGAGTAGAGGTACAATGTCCAATTTTAAAATGGAGAAAAACAAAGATGTGATGGAGGTCAATGACAGTCTGAAAAAGAAGCGAATGTACCGGCGTTAACGAGGTCTCTGAAGTCCTGGGCCCGGAAACATTCAGAGAGCTCCTAACTTGGTTTAAATAATCCCAACAAGGACTTTTAGCCTCGGAGTGATTTGGGAACACTCTCAGAGCGACTCTGAGCGAGGCAGAGACAGAAACTTTTATCTTAGTGAGGAGGCGTGGTCGACCCCGTTGCTAGGTGTGACACATTTTTTCCCAAGCTGTGATTGGTTAATCCAAAAAGGTCAAAATGATCCAGCAACACTTGGGCCCTTTCCGAATAGCCACAGTTCAGTATGCAGTGCGTACTATTCAGTAGGGAGTTTCAGTAGACTGAACTCTCGTGGTCATTCAGTATGCATTTTTTGTGTCCACCTCAGTATACTGAACATTTCAGTATGGATACTAACTTCCTGGTTTTATGCAGTATGGATCGGATGCATGCTATCAGGAAATGAATTGTATTTTACCCACAATGCTGTGCGAAATTAACCATAAAACGTCACTTCACCTGCGCCTCCAAATCAAAATAAACGAGCATGGATTAATTTAATCAATTCTTAATCTAGAGTTAAAGTCCCTTCTAAAATCTCTACTTTTAATTAAGAACAGAAAATGTAACAAATGTCTGCATGATTATTAAACCTTTCTCCCTCTGTTTAAAGAATGATTTACAGATTTATATCTGCGTCTTTATTGGTTTATCTTACTTTATATTCTGTATATTACTTTCTTTCCTGTATGTACTGTGTGTTATTTTATTATTTAATCTGTTTTTTACTTGATGTACATTGTGATTTTGTTTTTGTTTACTGACTGTATATGTGCATTACTCTTCTTCAATAAAGATAAACACAAAAAAAGAAACGAGGATGGAGGCGGCCGGTTCAGGTAACGCAAATGACGACAAATGACGTCACTTCCATCCTGAATGAATCAAATGAAGTAGGCACAAATATCTGCTTACTGTGCTGCCTACTGAATAGTAGGTACTAACAGTATACAGCACGGATAGTAGGTACTGTCTACTGTCTACTGCCTACTGACAGATTGTGTAGGCACTTTGCAATTCGGATGCACCCTTGGCTTGTGATGAAGGCCACAAGCTGAAACGCGTCGGTCTAACTTGTTCATAAAGTTGATCTTCATACTATAAATGTTGCTGCAGCACTTTGACCTCTTCTAAAGCTTTCACTCTTCATGCACCTCGATGGTGAAGTTCTTCTGCTTCTTCAGTCCACAGGTCAATCCAACAATATTGAGGAAAAAAGTCAGATATTAATGAATTATGAACACTATGAAATACTAATCTGTATGACGTACGGTACTTTGAAAGTAGCCTGTAAATGTTTGAAATCACACGCCTGCTTGTGCAGCAGCTTGTTCACCTGCTGATCGTTACGTCATCATGTGAAGAGTCAGTGATTGATGCACCTGTGGAGGTGACCTCATGGAGAGAAACTCAACATGCATCACTTTGTACTGAAAGAAGTCAGAGATGGATTAAAATGTCTGCACAAATCGTTGTTGTCTGTTTGGATCGACTGATTCAAAAAGAATATTCTTCAAGAAGTGTTTCTCCATTTCCTCCTCAGCTTGAGAAACTCTTCATCCTGTTAAAAATCCTCCTCGCCGTTTGACAGCTGAGGAGCTCTCTTCAGGGCTAAGAAGCTTTCAGCTTTACAAGGATCTGGTCCGGACTTTCAGGGAACATTCTTACAAAATGTTTTGATTCTAAGAGTTTTCTTTGAATGTTGTCACTAGGAGCGACTCTTCGTGAATACGGGCCCTGACGTTGAGTGACAGGTGAAGAGTCTACAGTGACCTCTCATGTCTCTGTCTTCTCCTTTCAGCCACACGGGGGCGCTGTTGATCCAGGCTGGACTTTAATGGATGACAGATTTTTTAACTTCTAAGTTTAATTATTTTATTACTTTCTGTTTAACGATGACTCAGCAGTTTCACACGACGTCACCTTCAAAGAGGAAGGATGAAAATAAAGTCAGCCTACTCGAGTGAGATATAAAGATGATTTAAATACATTAGTCTGTTATTGTAAAATGTTTTACACTAAATAGTAAAAACATAATAAAAGTATTATTATTACTGCATCGTACAAATGTAACCACAGAATTTAAAATAAACTAAATATGTTTTAAACTTTTATCAAAGCTGAATCCAGGTAAAGAAAGTCCATACACACCTGTAAAATACATTTATTTCATATTTTTTTATTTCATTATTTTTTAATTTGTATTGTTTAAATTAAATCAAATTATTGATTTTTAGATTTAAATTTGTATAATTTTTAACTTGATTTCATTAATTTAATTTAATTAATTAATTAATTTATTAAATGAAATTCTATTTTATTTAACTTTATGATTTGTTTTATAAAATATTATTTGGTTTTATTTTGTTGATTGTTTTATTGTGTTTTATTTTGTTGATTGTTTTTAATTTATTGTGTTTTATTTTGTAGTCTTATGTTTCATTTTATTTTATTATTAATTAATTGATTAATGAAGACACGATGGGTGGGCGGGACCTGCTGGAAGCCTTATGTGATTGACAGGCATATCTGACCAATAGGCGTCCTTCTTTGTGGCTACGTCACTCGCTGTCAGTTGTTTAGGTCTCGCTCGCGCTGCCTGCAGACAGCAACAAGCTGGAGCTAGCAGCAACAAGCTGGAGCTAGCAGCAACAAGAAGAAGCTAGCAGCAACAAGAAGAAGCTAGCAGCAACAAGAAGAAGCTAGCAGCAACAAGAAGAAGCTAGCAGCAACAAGAAGAAGCTAGCAGCAGCAGGAGGAAACTTCGGACAGTCTCGACCTTTAAACCGACTTTTTGATTCTGAACTCGGGTCTTCCGGGTCTTCCGGGTCTGAGTCGTATTCTGTCCCGGTCCCGTCCTGTTGGTGTTGTTCCCGGCTGTGTTTCTGAGGGTGTCCCGGTACTGTGACAGGGTGCTCAGGTGGGTAACAGACCTGTGGCTGTGTGTGACGTCACGTGTTTCTGCAGCTTTTCGGAGACATTCAATGAAAACAGAAAGTCCTGAAACATTTTCTAAACTGCTGCATGATCCTGCTCACACACACAGTGTTATAAGTGCCATTTATTATCCACTTATTGAACACTTGTGAAAGCGTTCATTAAAACGTGGCAACAATAAAGCCTGATGTTGATACGTATCAGTGCACGAAGCATATAAACATCGCTTTCTCCCACACAGCCTTCATTAAGTGCATGACACTAAAAGGCTGTCATAAAAAACAAGAAACACAAGAAAACCAAGCCAAGGTTGAAAATAGACTCAGAGCTGACGAGATGCATTCACACTAGGGGTGCAAAGGTCAAATCAAATGTCAGGGTGACAACCTCAGTGTGGAAGCGTCAGACATTACAGACTAGAGAGGTCACTAAACTCACGATACGATTTATTCTACAAACTGAGACTGAAGACAGATGATGAGTGAAACAGATTCCTTTAGGGGCTCTAAGCTGCTCGTCAGTGTGGTTTGGTCTTTAATGTTTCTCTCATCAAGGGGAGGTGATTGGAGCTTCTCTTTGTGCTGTCCATTAAATGCTGCATCATGTTGGTTGTGGTGTTTGTGTAGTTCTCTGTCTTCTTGTAATATTGTCACACAGTTTTTGTCTGTTATCTTCTCACCTCTTTCATTTTCTGTCTTGAAGACAAAATGTTTCCACACCTCAGATTTAAAAGACGGTGGAGCGTCCTCAGTTTCTAAATCTCTCTGCAGCTGCTGACGCTCACCATATTATTGAGATTCATGTTTCAGAGTACCGATGTGAACCTCGACACCTTTGAATCCATTTATCACGATTTCACGATTCATCTTTACATCCCTATTACAGACATTATGATCCTTCAGTACTTTATTTAAGCTAGGCTACATGTGAAGCGCTGCATGGTGTCTTTCTCTGCACTGAAGCAGCTGAAAACAAAACGACACATAAAGTAGACAAAACAAACTGCTGGTTCTGCTGGCGACGCTTTTCTAGAGACCCGTCTCTGAGTGATCGGGCCCTGACGATGGACGCTCGTCACGATACCAGATTTTTAAATCTTTGATGAAATTCTAGTAAAAATCAAACAGCATCAATACCTGTTTATTACCATGGTAACCATGATGGATCATTCTCGTTTTATATCACCAGAAAGAAGTAAACAAACTCCTCCACACGGAGCTCGACCGATATTAGCTTATCAAGTGACGATCGTATCGGCTCATGTTATCGCAGATAGGGACGATACTACTCGATTTATTCACCAGTCAAACAGCATTTCATTTGAGTTTCATTGTGTTACACCAGCAGTTCTCTTTCACCAGCAGAGGGCGCTATCTGGATTACAACAAGCATCATCACTGGGGCGGCTCAGTTGGTAGAGTCGGCCCAGGAACAATATCTGTTGCGACGCTGCAGCGAATGAGGATCCTAATAAATGAAACTAAAAACGGTACGTACAGAAATGTGGCCCACGTGTTTGTGCAGCGGAGAGCGTGTGTGCGGGTTTGTTTGATTCTTTTTGGACCGATTCATTCTTCTCCTGCACGCCTGTCTTATGATGTAGTTTATTAGAGCTTCGGACCTTTTCGGTTCAATGGATCGTTAAAATAATGAAAGAGTACCGAAGTATTAAACGATGTGGACGATTATTTACAGACATGTACTACAACACATACGGACGTTTCCTCAACTGATTCAGAGATTTCTTCCACAAGGAATTGGCATCTTGGAAATTCCTGGCAGAAATCGGACTCTATGTCTGTGTCCATAGGCAAACAGTGAGAGCACCGACACCACCAGTCCGCTCCAGCTCGAGCCGGCCCGGGCTCCTCGTCTTCACAGCCGCCGACCTGCCTGTCGGCAGCAGCCAGTTCGCCGCTATATTGCGGCTCGTAGAAAGAGCCACGAACATCCGATTCAAGCACAAAACCTTCAAAATCCCCTTCAGTCATATCAGTTTGAAGTTGAAACATACTTTTTTCACCATTCTCGGTTCTTATCAGCTTTCTCCATAGAGCCTGTTAGCATAGCTTCCTAGCAAGATGGCGGACGTTAAGTTTCGATTCTGGCAGTGAGGTCCCGCCCACTGATCTGTGATAGGTCTTTAGCTTCAGTGGTCGAAAACATGAGGAACTAGCGATGTAGTTTCACCCCCTCTAACCACAGCAGCCTCCAATGATGCAAAATGACATTTTTTGCGTCATCGGAGGCTCCTTTCAGAAAAGAAACACAGAGCTTTCCCGTCTCAGGGGAAAATGAGGGCGGGATGCACGACCATTCAAAAATACTACCAGGTTTCTAATGATGCAAAGCTTCATGCAAATGGGTGAAGTATCCCTTTAACAAACAAAGAAGTCTGCTTTGATCGTTTTCTCTGTTGTTGCAGGACGTTAAAACACTAAGTCAGAGGGTGTGTGTGACGTGGAGTGGGCAGAACAATCCCACTACACACGCACACACACGCACACACACACACACTGTGGCTGTGTGTGTGTGTGTGTGTGTGGGGGGGGGGGCAGGTCTTGTGTGCTGCGTTCAGGGTCGGGGCTGCAGGTCTGTGAGCTTCCTCTCAGCTGACGATGAGGAGGACGACGTGTGTTCTCTGCTCGCTCTGACTTCTTTCTTCTTCATGGATTCACTGTGAGCCGACTCTAAACCTCCCTGAAGCTCCTTCGTCGTCTTCTTTGACCACCGATCTTTGTCGTTTTTGTGTCTTGACTTTGGGGAGATGTCTCTGACTGTAGCGGGTAAGTTGGTCTCCTGGTGTTCGGACAGATTCGGGACTTTTCTTTGCACGTTAATAAGTAACTTTCTGGTTTTCTCCTGGAGTTTCTCTCAGGGTCGGTCTGAGGAGGTCGAAATGTTTTTTTGATTTTAAAGAATCCTCAGCGCTATCTCCCGGGACACGTTGACATTGAGCTTACTTCTGTTGTTTTGGATGTTTGATGTTTTTAGGAAGTCAGAAACCTTTAAATCTTTGTTTTAAACACAGCCTTTGATTTAAGTCCTTAAAAAGTTACGTGAGCTCCTGAAAACAAGTTTCAGATGTGACCTTCAATTTTAAACACAAAGCCGGACTCCTGACTTTAAGTTTATTGAACCTTTAAGTCACCAGGTCGCTCCCTTTCAGATTCAGGTCTGTCAAGTTACAGACGGAGACACAAGGAGAGAAACCGTCTCTGAGCCAAATCTGGGACTCAGCCGTTCGAGCAGTCGAGCTAAAAGCATCCACATCCTGTAGAATCTCTCATTGTAGATTTAAACACTTCTAAGGTCACCAGCTCCTCGAGTTTCAAGTCGCTCTGCAGCTGCTGCTGTGACGGCGTTAGTACGGTCAGTTGATTCATCAGAGATTCAGGAAACATTAAAAAGATTTCCTTAAATGTCTTTTATGTTTCTTCATTCTGTTTCCGCTGTGAGGAATTATTCGTGCTGCTGTTGTCATTAACGCTGAGACGTCAGCTGTTCTGTTAAATGTCTGAGTCCAGAGTCAGAGTCGTTCACACACGACGTGTTCCAGCTCGCTCAGTTTGGGGTTAAACCTTCGCATGGCGTAGGACGACACTTTATGTTTGATCCGTTGAAGTTACAGTGGGCGCTTAACGAGCTCGTCTAAGTGTTCTGTATGTACAGTCAGGGGCGTGTCCAGGGGCGTGTCCAGAGCCGTCATCACGTCTTTGTACGTTCGTATTGGTTCTGCGACTGTGTTATACTGGCGTCCCGGTCTGTAAGTTCACATTGACTTTCGGCGTTTCAAAAGCGCTCCACACACACACAGCGCTGTTCTCCCCCGCTAGCGTCCCGTCTCTCCTCTGTAACGCCTCTGTTACTACCTCTGAAGACGGTACAGAGGGGGGATCACTTCGTCCCCTCTTTACGCCTCCACGACATTCTGAGAAACGTCACGGGCGTAAATATCACAACCTGAAACGGCGGTCTGAACGGGGCTTCTGTCTCGGCTAACGCCTCGCCAACAACACAGTCACGACCATCATTTTGATACTCCATCAATCCTTCTGAGACAAAAGTGTCAAAATTCTTTTTTTGCAGCGTCAGAAATCTTTTCATGTTTGTTATCGGACAAAACGAGTCACTGATTAAGGAACGATAATTATCGTCAGCTTCCTTGTTAGATGAGTTCTCTGTGGAAACTTCTGAAAACTTTAGAAACTATCAGCACGTGTGAAACGTTTCCTCTCTCTCTCTCTCTCTCGCTCTCTCTCTCGCTCTCTCGCTCTCTCTCTGCAGACCTGACCAGAGGAGCGATGACAGAGTTCCAGGAGAAGCTCCGTCAGCAGCACGAGGAGTCGATGCACCGCGAGCTGGAGGCGCTGCTCACGACAGAAACCAACAAGAGCGAGGCTGAGGTGAGGAAAACCCCGAGACACCACGAGAGTCCTACCTCCTGATGTTTGAACTTTAGCGTCTGTGTTCACAGTTGGCGTTTTCCCCGCTGGCAGCGCCCGTTTACAATACAAGCCAATGTAGTTCAGTGTTTTCAGCGCCCTGAGTCTTAAAACGCCCGTGGGCATCAGCTGTTTTTTGTAGCTGCACTCACAGCGCTCTCTTAGAACAGCACCACGCTCTTAAGTGTCACTCTTCCCTCACCGACCAATCAAAATCAAGAAGAGGCAGGACTTGTGATCAGCCTTGTCAACAACAATGGCGGAGGAGACGCTCGTCTGCCTCGTCTTCTGGAGGGAACAGTTTCAGGTGTCGAGCTGCTGCTGATGTCAGGACACGACTCCTTTACATCGCCTTCATGTTTTCTTGGTGACATTTCTTTGAATGACCACGAAGCTAAAACAAACCTAACAGACATGACAGAGGGAAGCAGGAGTTCACTTTCGTAACCTAGCAACAATGAGGGATGGTGAGAAGCGCTCTGAAACG
Source organism: Tautogolabrus adspersus (assembly GCA_020745685.1). Taxonomy (NCBI): domain Eukaryota; kingdom Metazoa; phylum Chordata; class Actinopteri; order Labriformes; family Labridae; genus Tautogolabrus; species Tautogolabrus adspersus. The sequence goes on along the minus strand of CM036537.1, from coordinate 34,625,663 downwards.
GAGGTCGTGGGCGCTCTGTGGACACAGGCTCTGTGAGTTTCTTTTTAAAACATCGTCCACACGTTGGATTTTATAAGAAAGGGTCACTGGATGGAAGAAACGTCTCACACACGACAGGTGAACACTGTAAGCGTTTAAAGTCCAGTGACACCTTAACCTCGGGGTCTCCGTTCGTAACCTCGGGGTCCCCGTTCGTAACAGCTGTATTCCTCAGATCCCCTTCTCCTGCTTTGTTTCCTGGGTTTCTTTCATTGACTGTATATAAGAAGTGGATCAGCCTTTGTAGCGTGCAGGTGAGGCAGCCCTGCAGCGTCTGACTCACCAGAAGGCTTCCAGAGAGCTGGCCAATCAGACGAAAGTTGACACGTGGGGAGGCGGGGCTTAAAGAGACAGCTGCTGAAATGAATCTGTGTATCTGTTTCATACATAGAGCAAATATTTGTCAAGTGTTCCACACACAGAGAGTCCATTAGTTCATCTTATCACGCAGCGTGCCGACTGTGTGGTGGAACAAGAGGTCAAAGACCCTGAGGACACAGACACGCACGCACGATGTTCACCTCGAGCGAGTGGGAGGGGGTGGTGACGTTTATTCCCTGTGATCGCTGCACGACCATAGACTGTCTGCACGCCACCTCTACGATCTCCGTGCTCTAATGAACCTGCTGCATTCTGTTTCCTGTTCTCCAGTATGTTCTTCTCCACTCTTTAGTTCAGATTGAGATTCTGTTCAACTACACGTAGCATTGATAGAAAGACACATATTCTCATTATAGCGTCGTGTAGAGGACTCTGCTGCTTTGTGCACGCCCCCCCCTCCTGTCTGACAGGGATAGTCTCCGCTGTGAGGTGCATGTGTGAACAACCAGGTCAGGAGGATTTCAGGAGCAGTCCTCCTGAAATGATCTAGATATTTTCAGGCATGTTTTTGTGAAAACAGCTTAAGACATCATGTGCAATAAATACGAGGAGGCTGGAGGAGAAACTCCGGGTGAAGAGAGAAACCTTCGGCTGTTTGTGTTCACACATGACGCTCAGCACGAACACTTCAGGAGGTTTTTAGGACGTGAACACAGCTTCTGTTACACTCTTTAGTTTAAGTAGACACAATCTCACACACGTCTCCCTGCTGCCCAAAGAAAACTCACTTCAGCATCACAAGTGGATTCATCCGCCGCTGAAAATAGTCCCAAACACACGCCGGAGTTTCTCGGGATGAGAACCAAAGAGTTGCAGACAGGAAGTTGGACAGGAAGTCAGACAGATCTAAGAGAAGAAGACATGGATGTGTTTGGGATTGTGTGATCATATCTTCTTTAATCTTTGTATTTGTTTGCATGTTTTCAGTCTGTCGTAGTTTAACGTGACGACCATGAGTCTGCTGATGAACACGAGGGTGTTTATGTCAGGTTGCGCTGATTGAGATTTCTACGTGAAACAAAACAACCAGAAGGAACTCTGAAGTCTAATATGATTCATAAACCTGCAGACGTCTGAAACTTACAGCTTTTTGTTTTTGATGTTTGGTTTGTTCTGTTTCAGATCTCCAGAAAAGACTTCGATGGATTCAAGAAGCTCTTCCACAGATTTCTGCAGGTCAAAGGTCCCTCGGTCGACTGGGCCAGAATTAACCGACCGCCCGAGGACTCGGTGAGCAGCACACACACCTCCCCCTCCCCCGACAAGTCACACTGTTTACCACAGGTCAGAGTTTCATGTTGCAATCCAGTGAGCTGCAGCCCAAGGTCAGCGCTCGATCGGACACAAACAGGGACAGTAATCACTGCAGGTTCTACCATGTTCACCAGTATAAATCATTAAATCATGAATAAAAGAGAAGCGTCTCAGTGAACAGGAAACGCGTCAGGCTGATGCTATCAAGAAGCACAACTTCCCCGGTGCATCGCGGAGAGTGAAAGGCTTGAAGAGGTCAAAAAGCTCCAGCAGCACTTTGTAGGAAAAGATCAACTGAAACTTTTATCAGAGCGACGTGTTTCAGCATGTGACCTTCATCAAGGTCATCCAGCCGTGATGAAGCTATCTTCGACCTTCCTCCGAGGCCCTGACGACGATCAAACACTCAAACACATTTAACGCTTTAGTGTTTTTAATAAAGTCTGCTCGTTTGGCAGAGGCTTTTATTTTGAAAGTCCAGCTCCTGTTTGAAAGGATGCAGATCTAAAACAAATCAGTCACTTCAAATGATTGGCTCAGTCCTAATATTTGATGTTATACAAGTCGCACTGTAAACACGATGCACCCGTTTTGGTGCTGAAGTAGTATCGCTACTCCAGTGGAGTGTAAAAATAAGAAAGTGGTACTGTCCCTTTAAATGACTTGACTACTACAGAATGAAAAGACGAGCACCAAGCTTCAGAGACGAGCGAACGTAACCAGATCTGAGTACAGAGGACGGAGAGACTCGAGCCAACTATTTATCAGCAGCATGACATTTCACACACACACACACACACACACACGCGCTCAGACACACACACACACACACACACGCTCACACACACACACACGCTCACACACACATACACACGCTCACACGCTCACACACACATACACACGCTCACACGCTCACACACACACACACACACACACGCTCACTCACACACACACACACACACGCACACACACGCTCACGCACACACACACACACGCACACACACGCTCACACACGCTCACACACACACACACACACACACACACACACACACACACACACACACACACACACACACACACACACACACACACACACACACACACACACACACACACACACACACACACACACACACACACACACACACACACACACACTCCCCCTGTGTTCCCAGAATACCCGGCACACTGAAGGTTAGCTCTAAGAATAGTGTGACCTCCGCAGCATCTGAAGGTCTGGATTTAGAGCGAACAAACGCTGACACTCGTCTCCCACGCTGCTCGCCATCAGCTGTTTTCTCATCAGTACAAAGACTACAGAAATATACCGTAACATCCACAACACTTCCACAAAACATCTGCATCCTATAAACCGCTGACATGTTTCCACCGAGCGGTCCAGTTTGGTTCAGTAATATGAATGTAACGTCTTCAGAGGTAGTAACACAGGTGTTACAGGTGGAGGCAGCGCCGAACTGACGTGACCCTAAAGAGAGTGGTCAGTTAGTTTGTTGTGGCACACACAGTGTGCTGTCATGTGTTGCTGCTGGACTTTTAAAGGTCAGACCTGAAAATGATCCCACACACTCTGCAGGATGTCGTGTCTGATGACTAACAGCACGAAGGAGTCAGTGGGCGTGTCTGGGGCGACTTGCTTTGTCTTCTGCAACCGCGACCCGGCCCCGGATAATCAAGTAACAAGTTCATGTTACCAGTCAACACGTTTAGATTTGTCATGTTCGACCACGTTGTTGGGTTTAATCTGGTTGACAAAAATGTCAACCAGGGCCATGTTGTTTCCTTTGTTTACAAGCTGACATGTTTTCTCGGCTGTTTTCTCAGATTCAGCCGTATGAAAAGATCAGGTCGAAGGGTCTCCCCGACAACATCAGCGCCAGCCTCAACAAGCTGGCTGTGGTCAAACTGAACGGCGGCCTGGGAACCAGCATGGGCTGTAAGGGTCCGAAGAGTCTGATCAGCGTCCGCAACGAGAACACTTTCCTGGACCTGACGGTGCAGCAGATCGAGGTACACGCACACATGAAACAGCTCTGCAGCTCTGAAGCTGTGAAGCTGTGACGCTCTGCAGCTCTGAAGCTGTGAAGCTGTGACGCTCTGCAGCTCTGAAGCTGTGACGCTCTGCAGCTCTGAAGCTCTGAAGCTCTGATCCGTGAATAACTTTGTTTTAAAAATGTTTTTTCAGCATCTGAACAAAACGTTCAACGCCGACGTGCCGCTCGTCCTCATGAACTCCTTCAACACCGACGACGACACCAAGAAGATCCTGCAGAAATACAAACACCACCGAGTCAACATCCACACCTTCAACCAGAGCAGGTACACACGCACACAGTTTGGTTTCATGAACTTTTTATGAAGGCATCACAGAGGTGCTTTAAGACACGTGTACATGACGACTCCAGCTGAAAACAGTAACCTGTTGTTGTGTTTGTCTGTGACAAAAAATGAAACAATACAGTATTGGATTGTTCGTTTACACGACGGACGGAAAGTTTTATAAACAGCAGTGTCTCCGTCGTCGTGTAAACTGGAAATATGCAGCTCCTCTGAAAGACTTTACGCACATGCTCAGTAAGGTCCCAGTCAGTAGCCATGAGCTACAGTCATATGATCAGGTTAGTGAGCCTGGAGACTTTTTAATTGAACTGAAGAAGCAAAAAGTAACTCTGACACCTAGTGTTTAAAATGGGTACTGCAGTCTAAATTCTAAACATTACAGAGCTGTCCCCCCCCCCCCCCCCTCCTCTCTAGAGTGGATGCTCACGCAGGTCACCATGTGGTGGACACTGAAGCTTCAGTGTTTATCCAGCTCTGCATCGGTCTGTAAACCTTTCTGCATTCTAACCTCTCTCCATTTTTCAAAAGCATCTCCAATATTGATCCTAGTTTGAGCACGTTTCTGCTCGTGGAGCTTATTAGAAACATGCAGAGGCTTTTTAGGTCGGGTACAATCACTTCTATCTGAACCAGTTCTCTTGCCCGCTTCCATCGCTGCAACACCTGTTGGTTTGACCTGATAACTGCTCTCATATCTGGCAAACCGAGGGGCGTCCAAAACGGCCGTGTGGGGGTGCCTTAAAACCGCCTCCCTGTTTATCTGTAATCAGAATAATTTCCAATCATGTTGAGCAAACATTGTCCTGTAGCTTCATCAGTGACCGATCGTTCTGCTCTCAGGTATCCGAGGATCAATAAAGAGTCTCTGCTGCCGGTCGCTAAAAACATGGGTCTGAGCGGAGAGAACTCGGAGGCGTGGTACCCGCCGGGTCACGGAGACATCTACACCAGCTTCCATAACTGCGGCCTGCTGGACAAACTGATCGCCGAGGGGAAAGAGTACATCTTCGTGTCCAACATCGACAACTTGGGCGCCACCGTCGACCTCTTCATCCTGCACCACCTGATGAGCCAGCCGGCCGAGAGACGCTGCGAGTTCATCATGGAGGTCACCGACAAGACCCGTGCCGACGTCAAGGTCAGACTGAATCACTGGAACAAGTCAGTACTTGTTCTTTAAGATGTGGTTTCGGGTCTCTGAGCTGTTCCTGTGTCCTTCTCCCTGCAGGGCGGGACTCTGATCCAGTACGAGGACCACCTGAGGCTGCTGGAGATCGCTCAGGTTCCAAAGGCGCACGTCGACGAGTTCAAGTCGGTAACCAAGTTCAAGATCTTCAACACCAACAACCTGTGGATCTCTCTGCCCGCCATCAAGAGGCTGCAGGAGAAGAACGCCATGGACCTGGAGATCATCGTCAACCCCAAGGTGGAGTAACGCCGACATGAGGCCGAGTCATCCTAACGTCCTCCTGAGACAGTGTCATCAATGACCTCCAATCGATCTGCTGCATGGAGTGAAACATCCTCAGTGAAGCACGCCTTAGTTTAATGTTGAATTCTGTTACCGTAAACTCCGGAGTATAAGACTTTAAATACCTACTTTTTAAACACCGGTGCGACCAATAAACCCGGATAAATATTAGAAACACGCGCCAGCAGCACAGACCGGCTCACGAGGTCATAGTCACGCATTTACAGAAAATGGTGGGATATTGTTCCGTAAACAAACTGTGTCGAGCGCTCTTTTGATTGAAAGTGAAAAGTTAAAGAGTGACCAGCGGAGTCGGGCAGAGAGCTCGCAGGTTAGCTCGACTACCGTACTGCAGCGAGTAGGAGAGCAGACGGAACTAAAAGAGCGACACAGAAACTGACCGTTGTAGACTTCACTGAACTCTCTCTCTCTCTGTGACCTTCAACAACAGACTGCGTCTTTTAAACCAGACTTTACGGTAATAATAATAACTGGATCAGGATCGACTGCAGCTCTCTCTGAACACCCGTTCAGAGCTCACAGACGTTCCTGGTACAGAAACATTTTAGCGAGCAATCAGAGGGCTGCTGTCTGCAGAGACGAGTCTCCCTCATGACCCACAACATTACTGTCTTCATTTACTGAGGTCATGCAAAGGTCAAGTCACACTGAGAGCGCCCTCTGCTGGATCAAACTGTAAACTACTTCAGACAGCCTGATGCTCTGATAGACTGAACGGCTCATCACAGTTCGAATGTGAACGTTCTCCCTCCGGTTTGAGTGAATGTTTGAATAAGAAAAGAGCGCCCTTATTCACGGGAAAACACTTAAAGGCGGAGTCAGCGGCTTGTTCCTTCAAAATAAAATACAGACTTATACTAAAGTAAAGCTGCTCCATCGTCCCTTCATGTGTCGAGGTGACTGTGTCTGCAGAGACGCCGTCCTCTGACTGGACTTTACTGTTCTGCTTTGATTTGAAATGTCGTGAGTAGAACAGATTGAAGATACTTTAAATGAACCCACAACATTCTCTCTGCAGACGCTGGAAGGCGGTTTGAACGTCATCCAGCTGGAGACGGCGGTGGGCGCCGCCATCAAGAGCTTCAACAACGCCATGGGGGTGAACGTGCCGCGTAGCCGCTTCCTGCCGGTGAAGACGTCGTCCGACCTTCTGCTGGTGATGTCGAACCTGTACAGCTTGGACGCCGGCTCGCTCACCATGAGCAAGAAGAGGGAGTTCCCCACCACGCCGCACGTCAAGCTGGGCAGCTCCTTCACCAAGGTCAGCAGGGGAAACACGGAAATCCTCACTGACCGGGTTCTTTAGTACGGAAGCCCCGAGCAGCCAAAGTTGTCTCTTTATACTTTGAAGCTCACAGTTTTTAGATCATCACAAAGTAAAAACTTCAAACTGTAAGCCGAGCTTGAACATATTTTATATCGGCCGATATCTTTCATAGATCTTTAAATTAATAATTTAATATTTTATTCATCAGTCACTGAGATCAGACTGTCACAGGAAACACTCTCAGCGTTTTCACCTTCAAACTAATCCTGCAGGTTTCTGATTTGAGTAATTTGCAGGTTTTAACGAGAGAATCTTTGAAACGTGTTTGTTGTCGTTTTGTTTGTGGTGCAGGTTCAGGAGTTTCTGCACAGGTTTGAGAGCATCCCCGACATGTTGGAGCTCGACCACCTCACCGTGTCCGGAGACGTCACCTGCGGGAAGAACGTCTCTCTGAAGGTAACCAATCAGAGGCCAGAGTTCTGTGACGAGGCAGCTGAGACTTTAGTTAAAGTTTAAGGGGCGTCTTTAATAAGCTGTTTACCGGATTACTTCAGGTCTCTCACATTTGAAGCTTGGTAGACTCATTACTGCATCTTTCATTTGGTTCGGTTTGCTTTCACGCTGCACTTCGTCAAACGCACCAAAGCCTGTCAGATGTTGTGCACTGTAGCCTCCCGCCACTAGTTGGTGCTGTAGCTCCGGTCAGTCTGCTAGCCCTAATGCTGCACTACGACCCCGAGGTAAACAACAGGAAAGTGGAAGAATGGCGTCCAGCACGGTGCCGTTTGTCAGTATTTAGATCTAGAAAGTGACGCGTGTGTCTGCGGAGAGACGAGACCTCCGGAGAGACAGCGCTCAGGAGGATGTGAGAGGAGGAGAATCAGGAGACAGCGCTTAGGAGGATGTGAGAGGAGGAAAACAGGAGACAGCGCTCAGGAGGATGTGAGAGGAGGAGAAACAGGAGACAGCGCTCAGGAGGATGTGAGAGGAGGAGAAACAGGAGACAGCGCTCAGGAGGATGTGAGAGGAGGAGAAACAGGAGACAGCGCTCAGGAGGATGTGAGAGGAGGAGAAACAGGAGACAGCGCTCAGGAGGAGTTCTGAATGAACGGAGCAGAAAACAAAGATGAGGAGGGAAACTTTTTAACAATCTTTTCTTTTTGTGTGTTTGTTCCGTCTCCAGGGAACCGTCATCATCATCGCGAATCACGGAGACCGGATCGATATCCCCGCCGGGGCGATGCTGGAGAACAAGATCGTTTCAGGAAACCTGCGGATCCTCGACCACTGAGGCCTTCTGGGAAAAAACAACCAACCCAACAAAGAAGCCATTTGCACCTTGAATAGAGACGTTGAACTATCTTCTCTTCGAACTATCTCAGATCGTCTTTGGTCAACATCCTCGCCGCTCTGCAGACGTTCAGAGCTTCATGTGGAAACTTTCTGTTACTGTGAACAATCGCTGCAAAGTCTGAGTTCACTGTTTTCTGCTGTCTATTAAAGAAGTGCAGTATGGGTCAACTGGGTGTTCTTATTTTCTTTTAATGTGCACACAGACTGCGGCGTGGCGTGAGGAAGACAGTTTTAATGTCTCCCTCCTTTTTATGTTGTTTGCAGCTTTAGGTTTAGAGTCTGATTCAATTTTAACTCACTGCTGTAGTTTAGTGGAGTTATTTCTTTAAAGGAGCGATCTGTAACTCTGACCCCTAGTGTTTAAAATGGGTACTGCAGTCCAAATTCTAAACATTATAGAGAGCTGTCTCCCCCCCCCCCCCTCCTCTCTAGAGTGGATGCTCACGCAGGTCGCCATGTGGTGGTCATTGGGGGGTTTGTAGACAGACTAGAACATGGTGACGTGGATTTTACAGAATATGTGACCTTTAAATTAAGGACTGAAACGATGATTCAGCAGATGAACAAACTGAAGGACAAACAGTCGCTCCATCATCCTGTTTTATTCACATCAGGTTTGAAGGATTGAAGACATTTTGGATTCTCAGACATGCAGCTCGACTCAACAGAGGGTCGCCTCTCTCTCACACACACACACACACACTCACACACACACAGTGGTAAGGTAGGCACACTGCAGCAGAGAGCTCCGACGTGTCGATCTAAAGGAGGCACTTCTGAAGCCGACACTGAAGATGGTTGATGCTTTTTGTTTTTCTGCCGGCTGCGCTCACATCACGTCTCTAAAAGAAGACGAGAGGCAAACATCCAGATTCTCTTCTGATTTCATTTTCGTTTCCGATCGATTACCTGATATTTGGTGTTTAGGACTTTGAATTGTGTTGCCGTGGTATCCAAACAGGTGTGGATATCGTCTCGTCTCGTTTCAAACCCGTGTTAGCAGAGACTAAAGGTGACCGCAGTCGACGGGAGGAGTTTAGTTTTTCTCAGAGCGGAACAGAAAATCGGACGTAGAAGGAAACTGCAATTCTGCTAAATAAAGATTTTTGCTGCAGGAGTCCTGCTGGTGTGCCGAGAACTTACATTTATAAAAGGTTATCGATCGTATTTCTGGGCGCAGATCTGCGAGGACAAAGTCCTTTTTGTTCCGGAGTCGGCAGAAGACACATTTCCATTAGCCTGCATAAACATGAGCCCTAATCAGACCGCTGTTTCAAGCCGTGATATTTACGCCCCTGTGAATTCTCGCCTTAAATCTGAATGTCATGGAGGCGTAATGGGGGGACGAAGTGATCTCCCCTCTGTGCCGTCTTCAGAGGTAGTAACAGAGGAGAGATGGGATCAGCTGAGCATCTTAAAAATGAGGACGACTAAAGTCAGCGTGCATCAAAACGTCAGAAATAAAGACGGCCTTCCAGTATCAGTGACGGGTCTGAGGAAAATAAGATTGATATTTGAATCGTTCCTAAAAAATGAAAAATAAACTAAAAATAAAAAGGAAAAAAGTTATTTAAGATTATTTAAAGCTTGATGATTACATCGTGAGAGTATCTGGCGGAAGTCGTGTGACTACAATCACCGCAAGAGACGAGCGAGGACAGTAGTCATGGCGACCAGTGGCAAGACAACCCGTACAGGCGCCCTGGACGCCTGAGATGCAAAAGATCCCGTCACAAATCCAACAGAAGTCCTACTTTGATCTTGAATAAATTAAATGTGCAGAGAGAACTCAACGCCAGCGGGGAGGAAATAGAACGCTCTCAGTCCCTGTAAGAACATCAGGTAGTGTTCAACTGCAAGAATTACAACAAGCGTGGAAAAGTTGCTCTTTGTGTTTTTCAGTTTGTGCAGCTTCAGCTCCGACGTAGAAATGAAGGAGTCAGAATAAATCTGATTTCTGTCTTGTTGGTGTCGTTTGAGCTCTGAGAAAAACAAACCAGACGCTCCGGTCGTGTTCATGCAGAGTCCAGCAGGAGGCCGTTCATGTTCACGTCTGATTATCATGCTTCACGTTCTGCAGTCGCTCTCATTCATAAACTACACGTATCAAAATGTTAGTTCATCTCCGGGTCCAAACAAAGACCAGAACCCTCTCAGCTGACGGAAACTTTAAAAACAAAGAGTTTGGAAGCGTTCACACTCGGGATGTTTGTGTTCCCGTTTGAGGGCCTGTGTCCACAGAGCGTCCACAGCCTCAGCTTCAGAGCGCTTCTCGCCAGCGCTCATTGTTGCTAGGTTACGAACGTTGCCTCCCGCTTCCCTCGGTAATGTCCGTAATCTCCGTGTAAGAAAATATCACCATGACGACGATGTCCTGACATCAGCAGCAGCTCCACACCTGGAGTCTGTTCCCTCTCCTCTCCGCTGTGACTCCTCCGCCACTGTTGTTGACAATGCTGATATCAGAAGTCCCGCCCCTTCTTGATTGTGATTGGTCTGTGAGGGAGAAGGGACCAGTGTAACGCTGTTCTAAAAATAGAACTTATTTTAACTGAGAGCGCAGCGACAAAAAGCAGCTGATGCTGCTGATTGACCGCTCAGGATGGCGAGCGCTGAGAACGCCGTCTGTGGACACGGGCCCTGAACTCTTAAATTGCACTTCTCTGCTTCATAAGGGCTCCCTCCAGGTCCTGGGTTCCTCCAGGTCCTGGGTTCCCTCCAGGTCCTGGGTTCCTCCAGGTCCTGGATTTTCAGCCTTAAACACAAGAAGTGGGAAAATCTTCTTGTTGTGAGTATAAAAGGTTTAAAAGTCGTGAGTTTCCAGCCGTCAGCGCAGAGAAGGACCGCTACGGTAGTTCAGGAGGACCCGGGTCCTCACCTGAACCTGAATCCTCCTCAGGTGTGCAGAAGAGTCTGTTTTCAGTGAGAGTCAGATTTAAGATGCCGTCAGCTCGGCCCTGATGGAGAAAAGAAATGATCCACAGTATGGACATAAAAATAAATTACCCCTCCGCTCCTTCCACATGATCTCCCCCCGTCACCCCCCCCCGTAGTCTGTCTCTAATAATGGACCGTAGTCCTGTCCAGGTGCACACACAGTCACACGAGGTGGCAGCAGCTTTTTAACGTGGAGCTGCAGCCCGTCACTGCTTTTTCACTCCTCACAGTTTTTGGTGTTTTTGGTCCCTGAGGGGCCTCGTCCACCCTCAGCAGGCCGTAGTCGGCCCCCCCCGAGGTCAGCCCCGTGTCACCGGGGTCGGTCGGTGGGTGGGTGGATCGGTCTGGACGCTATGTCTCCATCCTCCATCACCTCTTCTGCTCCCAGATCTCGGCCATTATGAGGTCGAGGCGCTCCAGGCTTTTCAGCGCCTGCATGTTCTCCGTGAAGAAGGCGACGTCCACGACCACCAGCCTGCAAACACGGACACCTCAGTCACTTTCCATCAAGACGGAGTTACAGCAGAACATATTGAATGATCTCAGAACAGTTCAAATCAAGAGTTTAATGTTTGAAATGAGAAGATTCAGCGCTCTGATGATTATCTCTGATCTGTGAAGACTATCACTCAAACACCACACGCCACATGTAGGGCGCACTCACACGAGACAATCCGCACAAGACCCGAGCACGCTTAACCCTCAGAGTCCAGTTGGTTTGACCAGTGTGAGTGCTCGGCAGACATGGGACTCAGTCTCCACCTTTAAATCAGTTAAGACAGAGGTCATCTGTAAGTTGTCTTTCATCATGTGGTACACCTGCTACCCTTCTGTTTCTTGAACTACAATTTAATAATACTTACAATTTATTCAGCATTTTTCCTGCCATTAAAAACTCATGTTGTCAGGAGGTGCAGCAAAAAAAAAAAAAGGGACGCGCAGTCGGGTCTGCGTCTCAACATCGGAGAACATGACAGCTACTTTGTGTCTTTTTTGAGTCATGTTAGTCAGATACAGATAGAACACTCTGCAGGAGTCACGGTGGTGTGCGGCACGGTTCACTTCATGCACGAGCACGAGCACGGGTACACAACGCTGACAGCCTTCATTCAGGAGAAATGTGTCTGTATCGAACATGACTCAAAATAAGACACACAGTCAGTAAAGTAGAATCATGTACTCCGTGTTTTTCTCTGATGTGCGGACGCAGACTCGACCGCCTGTCTTGTAAACTAAACACGCTTCATGATCACGCCATGCATGTGTTGTATTACGACGTTATGTAGAAGAGGTAACCGTGCAGACCAGCGGGGGAATGGAGGGGTGGGAGCGCCCTAAGTGTGTTTCTGATAGTTACCCGTTCTGTGGTCCTCCATCATTAACCACGCCGAGTCGAGCCAGCTGCCTCTTCAGGTGCATCTTAAAACTGGCGTTAATCCTCAGAAACAACATCTGTGCAGAGAAACACATCTGTCTGAGCCTGCAGTTTATTCTAACTATGTCGTCCTTTAGGCTCGTCACAGAGACGAGTTGAGACTCACCTGCGTCTGTTCTTCAGGTAAAAGATCAGAAATGGCTTCGTGCATCTTCGCCATCTGCTTACAGACGTTTCTGAAGCAGGCCGAGGGCATCGGAGCTTTCACCTCATACTGAGAAACACAGAGACAAGACTCGACACCATCAAGACTCTTATCAAACAGTGAATGTTTCCTAAACACTTAAAGACCCTTTAATATCCTACTCGTGTTGTCAGCCTGTGAAACCACCAGAAACCTCCTCATTTATCTGATACTGGTGTCATTAAAAACTCTCTGTCTCTTTAAGGCCCCCCTCCCCACATGCCCACTTTCCTCTGACTGGCCGGCTCTCTGGAAGCCTTCCAGGGGGGGCAGATCGCTGCAGGGCTGCCAGAGGAGGGCTGCTCTCCAGTGCTGGGAGGTGAGAGCCTCCTACTGTCCGAGTAGTTCGTCCTGATTGGTCCAACATGCAGTATGAGAACAAATGTGAGATCCTCAGTATGTCAGGAAAAATCAGTCTGCATCAGACCAGTCTCCCTCACGTACTGTTTCCCACAATGCAAAGCGGCAGGTCAGAGGTCGTAATGACGGACAGCAGCGTCCATCGTAGCAAATCCCAATCAGTCCAAAGATACCAGCAGCTATCTCTGGTGATTCTCTTAATCATGAAAATCTAAATGAATCTCTCGTCAGCTTTTTTCAGACTGTAAGTGGACGCTACGCTGTAGCAGCGTTTGACGTCAGCTGGGCTGTTGTTTACTTCCTCATTCAGAGACCAGAAACCAGTTTAGCCTGGTGTCCTGCAGAATAACCAGCGACTGGAGGTCACACTACAGACAGTCTGTGTGCAGTCTGCAGAATTTATGTGAGAGGTTTCAGCAGCTTACTTAGAGACTTGAAGCTGTCTGGTGAAATTCTTGGTCTCATATCGGGGGAACTATGGGCGAGATTTTAAGAACAAGCCATTTAGCGCCCTCTGCAGACTCATCCTGGGATTACTCCAACATACGTTTACCTCCTGATCTGAAACTTTACCCACGTTTAGTTTGGACATCATAACACTACATGAGAGCTTAAAATGGTTAAAGTTACCTTTGATAAAACCTTCTCAAACAGACTGTCCATGATGGCCACCAGCTTGGCAGAGATCTCCGCTATGTGGTCGTTGTAGTCCTGAAGGGAAAACACACTTCATACATTACTGTGAATTCAACCTCAGAAGGTTTCATGTCATGAGAGCAGACATGAATGTGGAGATGTGTTAATAAGGTCGTATCATCGGTTACCTTGGTGATGTGGTCAAAGTGTCTGAGGACGCTGAACTGTTTGGGCTGCAGTTTGGTCTCGAAGTGAGCTCTGATGATGGGAATGTAGTGAACCACCAGCTGCAGGCAGCGGGAAGCCAAAGCTGCAGACACAGAGAGGGGGGGTCGACAGTCAGATTAGAGGTAGAAAAAGCTCCAAACAGGATGGAGGGACTAAGACAGGGATAGAAGGATTTACAGAGAAATAGCTGCTTTCACGCCTGCAGAAAACTCCTGATATGTTCAGGCTGAGCTGTGAACACAAACAGCTGAATGTTTCTCTCTTCACCCGGAGTTTCTCCTCCAGCCTCCTCGTATTTATTCTGCAGAAAGTCAGAGTGAGCTGATGTGAGAACGCAGCAGGATATAATCAGGAGAATTCACCTCGAGCGAGTGGGAGGGGGTGGTGACGTTTATTCCCTGTGATCGCTGCATGACCATAGACTGTCTGCACGCCACCTCTACGATCTCCGTGCTCTAATCAACCTGCTGCATTCTGTTTCCTGTTCTCCAGTATGTTCTTCTCCACTCTTTAGTTCAGATTGTGATTCTGTTCAACTACACGTAGCATTGATAGAAAGACACATATTCTCATTATAGCGTCGTATAGAGGACTCTGCTGCTTCATACGCTACTTCCCAATTTTTACGTCACGTCTCACCTCAGGAGACCCCGCCCCCCTCCTCTCTGACAGGGATAGTCTCCCGCTGTGAGGAGCAGTCCTCCTAAAATGATCTAGATATGCAGATGTGAAAACGGCCATAGAGAGACAGAAGAGAGTACTGAGGTTTGTTTACAGACTCAGAGAGAGGTCTAGTTCTAGGCGTCTCTTACCGAGGTTTTTGGTGGTGATGGTCTTGAGGCCGACCACCTGCAGAGCTCCGGCTCCCAGAACCAGCTGACAGCTCCGAGAGTTGAAGTGCTGCAGAAACACGACGACAAAGAGGCTGCTCGTTAGGCTCACACGCTGTAAACAGAATGCTAAGCTAACAGCGAGCGACTGTTAGCTTAGCATGCAACGTGTCCCGACCAGAGTTAGAATCTTAAACAGTCAGCAGGCCTGACCTTGAGGAGGTCCGACAGACGGGTCAGCATGTCGGTGGCGATGGAGGAGATGTCGTTGACACACTGACAGTACTCCAGAAAGATCCGGATCAGCAGCAGAACGGTCCTGAAGAAACAAAACACACTTTTGACAAACTCCGTCTTTGTCACGGACACATCTCTTTACGACAAATCAAAGCCAGAGATTTAAGATGAACCCCGAGGACGGTTGGTTCAAATACGAATCCTATAAAACAGCAAAATGAGCCATTGTTTTGAAATTGAAAACAACTTGGCGGACTTCCTGTTGCGTTTTGGGTCTGGGTGCAAGTTTTTGAATGGTTAACATGCATCACTGATTTCATACATGTAGAATAAAGTAAAGTAAAGTCTGCAGGGAGGCCTTTTTAAACATCTGAAGGGGGCGCTACTGAGCCATTTTTTAAATGTAATCCGTCAAACCACCAACGTACTGAAATGTTCCCTCGGACCTGATGAGCACGCCAAACAGCCCTGATGAGAAAATAAAGAGGTCAGCGTGTTAAAGTACGCTTTGAGGCGGGACTTAAAGCAACCTTGGTGCTCTTTGGCGCTGACTGATGGTCTCTTCATTTCAGAAATGGACCCAGTGCGGCGTGCACCCTCGAAGGGAGAAAAAAAAAACACTGCAGAGACAGAACACTGCGCACACGGATCCTGTAAAAACCGGCAGTAACAAAAGTGATCAGTGTGAGTGGACACGTACCCAACGACGGCGTATTTCTGCCCGTTGACGAGCAGAAAGTCGGAGGGCTTTCTGTCTTCTGGACCTGCAGAGAGAAACAAAACATGTTAAACCGCTGGCAGGCAGGTGTATAGCACACACAGAAAAGACTGAAGAGGTCATAGGTTTGTTATCGTTCAGAGGATTCGGCGTGTTTTTTATGGTACCTGAGATTTTACGCTCTGGTAGAGCTATCCTGCCGTCAGCGATCGAGTTCACCAGATCCTGAAACTCAGCGGGAACCTCGGCCTGTTTCCATCGCTCGTTATCCAGGAGGAGGCTGCAGAAGCACGTCACGACAAACAGTCACGTCAGGACACAAACACGCCACATAACCAACATGAATGCCTCAATTCCAACGTGTAACTAAAGCTTTATCTCTGCTGTAACGTAGGAAGAGACGTCACAGAGACAGAAAGCCAGGGCACTAAATCACCACACAGAGCACATGAGACCGACCTGAGTTTGGTCTTGCGTTCCTCGTGGAAGCGGTGGACGAAGCGGTTGGCCTGGCTCTGCAGCGCCCCCTTCAGGGAGTTGCTTCGTCTGCCGCACAGCTCCTCGGTGTCCCTGACGAATCCCTCCACGGCCTGAGAGAGACGCACAAACTCCGCCGAGCTCAGACGCTCCAGAGAGCCGTCCTGAAGGAGACGGAGACGACACAAGAAGTCACATCAAACATCCGATCTTTGTCGAATAGAAGGTTTCCTTTGAGATGTGACGGCGGCCCTATTTCTAAACATGTTTGTGTCTAAACGCCTGAAGACTACAAAGATCGAGTGCTTGGTAAAATCACAACAGGAGAGAAAATATTCCTGAAGAGATCGACGTTTCTGTCGAGGTAAAATGTTTGTTTTTAACCACAAACTTCCTCCAGATGTGTGTGTGGCGTCTCAGCTGCGCTCCGGTACGGCTCCACTGGCTGCGTTTCCAGAGCGCAGTATAGAGCAGGCTGAGTTTGTAGACCACTTTTTGAAGGTCTCGGCACTTTTTTACTCGGTCTTGTCTCGGTCTCATACTGAGCGGACTCCGGATTTTAAATCAAGACTGGTCTAGACCACCACTGAGAGGCTATTTCTCCACGTCGTCACTGTGATCAGAAGGAAAGCACCTCTTTCTAAAAGAACCCTAACCCTAATAACTTAGTAGTTTGATTTTTATCCCCTGGTTACGGCCTCAACCCTCCCGGTGTTACAGTCTAAGTGAGCGACACGCCCCCTGCACACAAGATGATGATTTTTCAGAGATATTTATGGTCTTGGTCTTGGACGGACCTGGTGGGATTGAGCAGTTATTGTGTTGTGGGTGTTGGTTGGTACCTTTGCTCTGGCTGTAAGGAGTTTGACGCAGCGGTCGTGGCTGACGTCGGACGCCGTGTACAGTAGCTCCTGGAGGTTGTTGATGACTCGGTTCAGCTCGAGGTCAGAGGGCATCATGTTCTCACCGGACCTGAGGACACACGCACAGAAGTTCACCCGTCACAAACCTTTTTATAATGTCTCACTGCATCGTCTATTCTAAGGATTACCCCCACACAGTCGAAGATTTTTTCTTAAGAGTGTCAGGGCGTTTTCACATTAGGCACGACTGCTTCCTGCTGTGCCCGAGCACACGATTGTGTTCACACTGATCAAATAAACCGGACTTTGGGGTCAAGCGTACTCGGATCCACCCTCAGTCGACTGCCAGTCTCACAGTGAAACACAAGGATCATTCCATTTCAGATATATGGGGGTCGCTCTACGTCTTACACACATTTGTCGGTTTTCTCTAAATAAATCACGGTCGAGTCAGTGACTCACATGAAGCTCTGCTCCCTGCTGACGGCCCGCTCTGCGCTCCCTGATGCAGAGTCGTTGTTTGCAGCCTCGGCTCGGCTCTGCTGGACCCTGGAGCTCTGATCCTGGACCCCCCTGCTGCTGGGCCTCGCTCAGAGCATCGCTGATGAACAGACCCTCGTGGGTGAGGTAGGCCAGCTCCGCCTCCCCCTGCAGGAGCGACGACGGGCAGGGGGATACCTCTTGACCCGAGGACCCCCTAGCTGCCTCCTCCAGGAGCCGGGTCTTCTGATTTGATGCTAAAACCTCCAGAACAACGTTTCTGATCACGTTCAGAGTCACCTGACAGAGAGAGATAAAAGATGCAATCAGTCGTGGCGAGTCGAGTCGTTCAAACCGCACACTGTATATAAAGATGTACGGTGCAACAGCAGCCTGGAAGTGATGCCAGAATATTTAGAGCTCCCCCTGCTGACTGGCTGCAGTAAAGATCACAAACCCCGCCTCCCTCCATGTTAACAGATGAGACATGGGACAGACTACTACATTAAAAAACACAGCAAATAAATGTTTGTAAAATCTGGAGTCTGTCGTCATAGTTACTTATTATCACGCTGAGTTATGTCGAGTGTTTTTGATGCGAAATAGGGCGGATGAAACGCTATGATTGACAGCTATGTTGACTAATGAGGCTCCCGCTAAGAGGTAACGAACACGATCACAAGAGTCACTGAGCCTCATAATCGTGACGTGTCTGCTTCAAGGTCAAACAAGGGTGTGTTCTGCTGTGGACTGAACCCACCTGAGCGACCTTTGACCTTTGTAGCAGGAAATTAAATGTGATTTGGTTACAGGAAGGGGCGTGGCGTCAACTCGACGGTTTCCCACGCCAGCTCCCTTCTTGACTCCAACATTACATCACTGGCAGCCAGCGCAACATGTTAGCCAGCGCTGCCGTCGTGGGGAAATTTTTGCTTCACTTTTATACAACGGAAGGAAACGGAGAGGCGTTGTCCATGTTTATATAGAGTCCATGTTCGAAACACCTGAACAAGCTTCAGTATCAGAGAGCTGACTCACCTTGATCCTCTGCAGGAAGAGAAGGAAACTCTCAAAGACGTTTTTCAGCAGCTCAAACCACTGATGGTACGTCATCACACGCATCTGGTCAGCTAGCCTTCACACACACACACACACACACACACACACACACACGTTAAAACATCCTCCAAGAGTCATCAAACTCTACATGTGCTTTGAGGTCTTCACTTATCTTACACGTTTTAAAGGAGCAATCTGTAACTCTGCCACCTAGTGTTTAAAATGGGAACTGCAGTCCTAATTCTAAACATTGTAGAGAGCTGTCTCCCCGCCCCCCCTCCTCTCTAGAGTGGATGTTCACGCAGGTCACCATGTGGTGGACACTGAAGCTTCAGTGTTTATCCAGCTCTGCATCGGTCTGTAAACCTTTCTGCGTTCTAACCTCTCTCCATTTTTCAAAAGCATCTCCAATATTGATCCTAGTTTGAGCACGTTTCTGCTCGTGGAGCTTATTAGAAACATGCAGAGGCTTTTTAGGTCGGGTACAATCACTTCTATCTGAACCAGTTCTCTTGCCCGCTTCCATCGCTGCAACACCTGTTGGTTTGACCTGATAACTGCTCTCATATCTGGCAAACCGAGGGGCGTCCAAAACGGCCGTGTGGGGGTGCCTTAAAACCGCCTACCTTCTCTGGTCCAAACAAATCCAGACCATTCAGGACCAGAATCTAAAGTTAGAAGGAGGACATACTGGCTGCTGCATTGTTGTCAGAGAAGCCAGCACTTCAACATAGCATGTTTCCTTAATGTCTGATCATAGAGTAAGCTCACTTTATCATTTCACTCTCTACACATCTCACTGATGGAGCTTTAACTGGAAGCTCACAATGATCTCAATTCCAGAATTAAACACTTCTTATTTTTTACTTACTTAGTGACGACTTCAGTGTCGATATCTTCAATGTGCAAAACACTTTCTGCTACACACTGCGAACACACAAACATGATGACTCAGCAGTTTGATGGCGTGCTGTTTTTATAAGTCGTTACACGATCATGAGTAACGACTTTTCACTCGTACTGTGTCCGTGTCAGGACTCTTACCTGAGTGACGATGGCCTTCGCAGCCAGAATCGACTCATCGCTGTAAATATCCAGAAAGTCCAACTTCCTCTGACGCAGCAGCCCGAACACCAGAGACTCCAGACGCTCCTGAAACACGCACACACGCAACATTAATTCAGAAGCAGCGTTTTATAACAAATGGAATATGATTCAGGTTTTTGTTGATTTTATTTTGTTAACAAGTTTCGATCAAACAGTCGATTCAATCAAGAAACCCCAAAATGATTCTTAATTAAAGCAACAATATGTTGAAAATCTGTTTGGTGTACTTTTTGGCGCCGACCGCCTTCCTCCCCCTGAGACGACGAGCTTCATGTTGACAATCAAGAGGGTTCAGAAGTCGACAGACCTCGAGAGAATCCAAAGAACCGACTGACAAGGTTTTGGGCCTTTTTGTCTTAATTAGAGGACAGCTGAAGAGAGAGGAAATGTTGGGAGGAGAGAGAGTGGGCACGACGTGCAGCAAAGTGTTGAGGGCGGGATTCAAACCCACGGCCGCTGCGACGAGTCCTACAGCCTCCGTACATGACGGGACAAGACATAACCGCTAGGCTATCTGGCGCCCAAAGTTCAGTTATATTACCCGACTCTGTTAGCGTCTACAGCCCGTTGTTAGCTAACTGTTAGCATGTGGAGTCTGTGTTTGTGTGTTCAGCTGTTACCATGACGACCACAGCCCGTGGCTAAATGTACATTAGAGAGGCTCATTTACTACATGCTAGTTGAGATCGGTTTGTTAGGTTCAAACTAACTTGAAGATGTTCGAGGAGAGAGATGACCGTATCAAACCTGAGACATAACTCGGGTTAGACGACTTTCTGCAGCCGTTAAAGCTGCTAAACACCAGACAAGGATGACACCGCTAACGATACAGGCTAACGTTACGTCTCAATCTGTTCTGAATAATATCTACAGGGATGTACACTCTGCTCCTCGCTCGCTCACTCTCTCTCTTCTTATCTTCATCCGTCTCCGTCCTCTTCCTCTCAGCCTCAGCCGTCGTATCAAACAGTACAGAGACGGGCTAACTGGCTGCTTTGTAGCTGAAGGCTGCTGTGTGAACTAGTGCCTTAAAGACGTACGCACTTCTCACCAGATGACCTCGGCCCGCTGCCAAAGTTACATAGTGCTGAAAACAGGCGAGCGGGGCGCTCTGTGGACATGAGAGAGACGCCATCCTCCCTGATGGAGGTTATTGTTCTATTAGATCGACTTTGAAACCACTGAAGGAGGAGGAGTTACAGATTGTTGCTTTAATTTAATGTAATAACCCCATAAAGACAGTAAACCCAATCAGGTCGCAGAAGCTCTGATCAATCAAGAACCACGTCATCAAAAGTCTCGTATGAATAACAACATATTTATACTCCAAATGTGAAGCACAGCACCCAGCCACGATCATCAGATTATTCTTCAGGATCAGAACAGACATACACATTTTTAACGTACTCGGAGATGGATTCACAAAAAACTGGTTCTTAACTCGTTTATCTGACACCAGAACAAAAATCTAAGGTCACATATTCCGTAAAATCCACTTCCCCATGTTCCTCTAACTCTAACGTGTCTCTAGTCTGTCTACAAACCCCCCAATGATGAGAAAAGTCCATCCTCTCCGTCTTTTGCCTGCTCCACTTTTCAGAAAATGTGTGCTCAAACAGGCCGTTTGGAGATTTTCCCTTCATGACATCACAAAGGGCAGTAACCCCTCCCCCAGGTGGGTGACACTCCCACAGCTAGGTGTTTGTTCTGCCCTCTGAGTCTGCCTTCTCACCGTAAACAATAGGGCATGGAGCGAGAAAGCCCGAGCCACCCAAGCCCTTCCAGAGAGGGGCGTGGTCAGACACAGCTCATTTACATTTAAAGCTACAGACACAGAAACAGCCTGTTCTGAGCAGGGCTGAAATAGAGGGGTTTATAGGCATGATCAAATACAGGATCAGAGTGGATTTAGAACAAGAAACTTCACACACATGTTTTGAGGAGCTCTGAGACTTATTTACACTGAAGAGGAGGAGGAGATGAGACCTTTAACATGTCATGAATCTCACCCGTCTGGCCCTCCGAGCACGTTAAAACAAACAAGTGGATTATTACCAGGAAGGATTGGATTCATCACTGATTCAGAGAGAGTGTGTGTGTGTGTGTGTGTGTGTGTGTGTGTGTGTGTGTGTGTGTGTGTGTGTGTGTGTGTGTGTGTGTGTGTGTATGTGTGTGTGTATGTGTGTGTGTCCCACCTTCTCCGAGGCAGCGTTTGGTTTATCAACCTGTGATATACACAGCATTAGTTAAAAAAACACAACTATTCAAATCAGTCTGAACAAATGTGACTTCAGAGAGAAACAACAGCAGCTCCTCCAGGTCAGTGAGAGTCTGCTGATTAAGACGAGGCTGAAAGAAACAATCGGCGCCAGAACCGTGTAGACCGCCACATTTTAGCGTTGATGTAGCTGTGGAAGTGACCTTCAAGCTTTAGTTTTTATGTCAGTTGATCTGAACTTGTGCTTAATAAAAACAATCGAAGGAAATGCACCTTAAGGCCGCACACAGCTTATCTTTTTTAGATTTCTTTAACCTGAGGATGGTGCAGGTCGTCTCCTCACATCCGCAGTTTGAAGAGTTTAACATAAAAAGCAGAAATGTGGGACGGATAACAGAATTAGCGGAGACCTTTTCGAGGACCAACGGCTCGTCCTTCAGGCTGCGGTTCAGGTCGCTGCGGGCGTACATGCTGAAGTCCTCCACCATCATCTTATCGATCAGCTTCTCCAGCTCGCACAGCTGAGAGCCCAGATGTCTGAGGGACACACAGACACACACACATCAGAGCTCACGTAAGAAACAGCTTTGTCAGTACCACGGAGGAGTCAAAACTGTTAAAGATTGGTGACAATCCACAAGTGAAAAAGAACGTTTTGATTCGAGCTCCAGAATCCACTCTGACATCCACAAGACTCGAACGTTTCCGTCTAAACTCAGCAAAGTGTCGGTGTCAGAAATCCCCTTTAAGCAGACGTCAGTTTATTCTTAGCCTGAACACATTCATCAGAAACTTCAACCTCGTCTCACTCCGGTCCTCAAATCTGTTACGCAACAAGCAAAGGAAAACCTCCATTTAGTGCACGAAGGTTCCTGGTTTGAATCCCCGTCTGACAGGAGCCTCTCTGTGTGGAGTTTGCATGTTCTCCCCGTGCATGCGTGGGTTCTCTCCGGGTACTCCGGCTTCCTCCCACAGCCCAAAGACATGCTCGTTAGGTTAACTGGTGACTCTAAATTGTCCGTAGGTGTGAATGTGAGTGTGGCTGGTTGTCTGTTTCTATATGTCAGCCTTGTGATTGACAGGCGAACAGTCCAGGGTGTAACCCCGCCTCTCGCCCAATGACAGCTGGGATCAGCTCGAGCCCCTAGTGACCCCGAAAGGAAATAGCGGTAAAGATAATGGATGGATGGAAGGATAGCACTTTAGGCATATAAAATAATGTTTGCCTGAAATAGTGAGATAGATTCGTGTTTCTAAAGAGAGAGTTTCTTTCCCAGTTGAAAGCTGCTGTTCCATTAGATCGACTTTGAATCGACTATTTTAGGTGGAAATGTTACGTATCGTTGCTCTGACGCTCCTTTAGCCCAAACCCAATGTTGTTGTTGTGCTTGGAGACGGCGTGCAAGTGCTGCCGGGAAATCAGAGACGTATGTGATGACGTAATGACATGGCTGTTTTGAGGCTCTTGCCCGTGGAAAAGCCGGTTCTTACGGACGGTTTAGTTGAACCAGATCTGCACCGCCTGGTTATGGATGCATGTTTCTTAATGCTTTGACCCTTTTCACTGTTTCCTCTACAGTTTCACATCGGCTTGCTGCCTTCTGATTTGTGTGATTGTTTTTCAAACACTTTGTAAACTCTTTTTTTTTTTTAAAGCTGTATGTGAATAAAGTTACTGTAGATGTAAGTCTGAGAAAAGATGTTTCAATCCAGGCAAAGAAGCCTCAAGGCTAGTTTAAAAACTTAAAGAAACTATTACACAACAGAAATCTACGATCGTCACTGACGACTGTATCTCACCTGAAGCTGTGGATCCCCTGCAGCTCCTGCTGCAGCACCTCCTTGGTGGTCGAGATGAGCTCCAGCGCTCCGACGAACTCAGAGGTAGAGAGCAGCAGCTGCACGGTGGGCTGCGTCTGATGCACCGCCGCCATCAGCTTCAGCTTGTTGTGCAGCTTCACACAGTTGTTTCGTGTCAGTGCCGTGCGGAGCGCCTGCAGAGGCCCCTGGCACATGACCCGGTCGATGTTGGCGGTCCGCCCCCGCAGGACAGCCACGGCCCGCTGCGTCTCCTGCAGCCGGTCCTGCAGCTCGTGCTGCGATGACATGGCGTGGAAGAACGCCTCGGAGCGCAGAGAGATCTGCCGGGCGATGCTCACCTCCACCACGTCCAGGTAGTGACTCAGCTGAGGGAGGCGAGGACAGACGGATTAAAAATGTGATCGCTAAAAACTCAAACAACTCCATTATTTACCACTTTCTTACATTTATTTTTGAGCTTCTGCCTTCATTTAGATAAGACCAGTCTATCTTATGACAGTCGTAAATCGGAGAGGGGGGGGGGGGGGCTGACATGCAGGGAAGGAGTCGCAGGTCGCCCACTTAGAGAACTGTAGCCTCTGTACATGGGGCAAGACCTAAGTGCTAGGCCATCAGCGCCCCTTCACATTAAAGTGTGAGAATCGTGACGTGTGGTCTGAGAGAGTTCACCTTCTCCTGCAGCAGTTTGGAGGACGCCCCGTCTCTGCTGCTCTTCCCCCCCGCGCTGTTGAAGTGAGACCAGGGCAGGACAGAGTTAAAGATGGCCGGGTCCTCCAGAGCAAACTCAGGCTTCATGAAGATCTGAACATTTAAAACACACACGAAGGTCAGACAGGAGATGGACCATTACCAGGTAATAACAAACGGAGATGAGAGCAGAGCAGAAGTTTTACCTTTGGGACTTGTTCCAGCTCAGCTCTTGATTTATCTGGAAGACACAAGACAACCTCTGAATGTGAACGATGTGCACAGAAAGAGTGACCTAAGGCTGTGAATATGAATGTTTGAAGCCTAACTGACGTCCCCCGTCTGTTCCTGCAGGGGGCGCTGGAGTCCCATCGATGGCGGTCTCCATGCTGGAAATGCTGTCTCAGCCTAACTTTCAGTCAACCTAACGACAGACTGAGAGCTGGAGCTGAGGCGGGTTTTAAGACTCCTGACAAACTGTTACACCGCGCCCAGCTGTCAATCAGGTCAGCTACACGCCTTATTGTGAATAACTCTTATCCTTCATCAAATCAAAACTGATGAGTCATCAAAACATTCACCCCCCCGTACAGTGTGTGCTGATCGAGACATGAGCTAATCAGACCTATTTGTTTTTTGAACCAGGCTGTAAACATGTTAATGTCTGCTGTAAAAACAGGCTTTTTAGAATGGGTGTGTATGTGACTTCCTGTGCTTCTGCAGCCAGCCTCTAGTGGACACTCCAGGAACTGCAGGATTTTACACTTCAGCATCGGCTTCATTTTTCAACACCGAAGGTTGCTGTTACCTGCTGACCTCCATCCAGCAAAGAAACATTTTAGAAGTTTCTTCTCCTCTCGACGAACAAATCTGCATCATGATGTTATTTCTGCAAACTTTAGACCCTTAAACTGCTGACGAGAGCCGAGTGAAGGCGCTGAGCGGGCGCCACACCTGGAGGTTATTGACCTAAAAAGTTGCAGACGTAAATGCCGAACGGAAAAAGGAAGTCTTGCCTGGATGTTGTTTAACGCTTCACTTGAATAACTGAGAGAATGCTTCCATACCAAGAGGCAAGTATGGACGATGAGAGACGGTGATTGCTGATTGGTTCTGAGAATGGTGTGAATATGATGTGTGTGTGTGTGTGTGTGAGCGTGTCTTTAATGGATGACAGAGGAGGCCGTCAGTGAGTGTCCTGCAGCAGCTGGTTAATAATTCATACCGTGGTTGGTGGTGTTACTGGAGACGGCATCCACGTCGTCTTTGTTGGGACAGATCGTCTTGCAGCGTTCGTGGATTCTTTCTCTCTGAAAACAAAAACACAAAACATCAGTCGGTGTTGTTATCACATGTTTTTATCCATCTGTGTTTTATGATGCTGCAGGAAACTCTTCTGATGAGATTCTTCATCTCAATGATTCAGGAGTTTGAAACATCGACAGCAACACGATAAGATTTGCTGATTTTGAACAGAGGGTGGCGCTAAGGTACAAAAACATGAAGCTTTCAAATAGTTCCTGCTGTGGGTCACATGAGAACAATAAACCACCTCAACACAGGAATGAGGAACATCAGAGAGGCCGATCGTCTGAGTCACACTTTGTCTTTGAGACGTCGTTCTGAAATCTGGAGGAGGAAACACACACAATGCTGCAGGGACATTTCTACTCACGGTGGAGTTCTTATAGCGATAGAGAGAAGCATTAAAGGTCACAAATGATGTAAAGTCCATCCTCTCCATCTTTTGCCTGCTCCACTTTTCAGAAAATGTGTGCTCAAACAGGCCGTTTAGAGATTTTCCCTTCATGACATCACAAAGGGCAGTAACCCCTCCCCCAGGTGGGTGACACTCCCACAGCTACCGTAAACTCTGGTGTATAAGACGCACTTTTAATACCTATTTTTTCATCTAAAAGTTGGCTGCGTCTTAAATACCAGTGCGACCAATATACCACTATAAAATAGTGATGCGCTGTCATTACCGCGGGTGCAGCAGCCACCATCACTGCGTGTGACCTGCCGCGAAATACTTCCTCATTCTTTGTGTATTGCACGCTGACTGCACGCTGTGCTGGGAGAGTGGCCTGTTAGATTGTGCTTTCTCTTTTCTTGTGTTGCAGGTACGGCCGTCTAATCAGTGTGACTGAGAGCACTCACTTACACTGTTGACTTTACTGACATCCAAACTTCATTTCTTTTGCAATTTAATTCATATATTTGTAAATAAATCAGTTTAAGTGTTATTTCGGTGTCTTTCCCTTTACTTGCCATGGCCTTTGAGCCGGTCATGACAAGAGTAATCAGCCGAGTCGGGCAGAGAGACTTTCACTGCAGGCTGAGAGCGCGACTACCGTACTGTAGCTTGTAAGAGCGCAAACTCTCGAAAGTGAAAACAGACGAAACTAAAAGAGCGACAGAGCTGCACCGAAACTGCACTTTGTTGACGTTACTGAACACGATAGAAGTCGTCACTCCCAAGTAACAGCCAAACTAAATCAGAAGCTCTCTATTCTCAAACGGGTTGTTGTCAATAAAACAAAGTGCTGGAGGTGAAACTGCTTGGACAGGATTCCTGACACACCTACAACAGGTAAAGCGGAGCAGAAACAAGGCCGGTATCAAACATGTTGGACCACTTCAGAGCGGCTCCCTCCTCCCATCAGCATCCAGAACAGAGTCCACGGAGGACTGAGCGGCTGTGATGCTGACTGAATTATACAGCGTGGGGGTTACCTGAGCCGTCTCCTGCAGGTAGGGCCCGAAGTGTTCCCTGGTGATGTTGGGGAGGTAGAAGGAGGGCATCACCTCCGTCTCGGCGAAGTCTAGCCCCCATGTTTTAGTGAAGAAGTCCGACTCCCGCTTGGCAAGCCGGGGGTCGTTCAGCGCAGCGGGGAGGTTGACCTTCGAGCTGTACACCGTCCACCTGTCATGCTCCGCCACCACGGAGGGGCCGTCGCACAGGCCCCGCCCCCCACCTGCAGGAGCAGAAGAAGAGACCTTTGAAAGATTTAGGAAAACTTTAACACCAAACTAAAACATCAAGTGTTGAAATCATTCTAAAGTGATCTGTTCATCGATCTCAAATTAAAGCAGACTAAACATCGGCTCTGTTTTGGGGTCTAAATACATAATAGGTCCTTTAATTCTAAGGATGCAGACCTTTAGTAAAGAGAGTAAGACGCTTGTTCAAACCAGAAACACTCGTTACTTCTCTCTTTTTTAAAGCCACTAGAGTCCATTGACAAAAACCGCATGTCACGGATCGGCGCCGTCACTGACTACAGGCAGCGCACACACCAACACACACGCACTGACACACAGCATGCTGGGGAAATAGGAGCATTGACTAGTGTGGCAGCAAACGACGGTGAAGTGCGTGGCGCTGACGGACCGTGGCAAGCTCCAGCGGCTATTACTATCCTCCCTCTTTTTTTTCATCCTCATCGTCACTCTCAATTCTTCCGTTGATTTTTTTTTTCTTTGAATGTTTGCTTTAGCCGGCTTTTGGTCCGTAACTGTTTAATGACTAGTTTAATGACTAGTTTAATGACTAGTCATTAAACTAGTCTCTTTAATGAGAGAAAACCTGCGCTACCATGCGAGTAGAGCGAGGGCGCTCACGGGAGTGACCGCAGTGAAGCTGCGTCTGCCTTAACACTGTGAAACACGAGCACGCACGGACGCTTATGAAACGTTGATGCTGCTAACAAGATGATCCCAAAATAATTACTGCCAAAACACCAGTATCACAGGAAAGCGCTGTTACAGTTTTATTTTTAAAGCAGTATTGTAACCGGCCCGAGCGACCAGAGGAACGTGCAATCATCTGTCGCCAGACTCATGTCAATCATGCGTTCAGGTCAGCGGGACAGTTAGTGTCGAGCCCTGTATGTGTTCTCGCACTTGGCAATAAACTGGGTTCTGGTTCTGGTTCTCACCTGTGGGCTCCTTGGGGCAGACGTCGGGCAGGGAGCGGATGGATCTGAAGCGCGGTGGAGAGGGATCCCGCTCCTTGTGGTAGATCCCATCTCGGCCTCCACCGCCGGGACGAGGCACTGCGGAGGAGCTGTGGCTGGAGGCCATGGCATCGAGGCTCGCCTTCCAGAAGGCTAGCTGGAGACAAACAGGGGGAGAGAAACAAAGAACAAGTTTTACTCATCTACCTTTTTGTTGTTATCTGTTTTCATTGAAGCAGAAGTAATGACCTTAGAAGAAGCGCTAGAGTGGATGAATGATCGAGCTGAGTTAAAGAATAAGTGTGTGACTTTTTGATCCAGTAGATGTCGCCCTTGAGCACCAGCATGAAACCAAAACGAAGTTCTGATTGGCCACACCTCCTCCATACTGAAGCCTTCGCTCTCCTCCAAGGACACACCGCCAACCCCCCTTCATCGCGTTCACACAAAGGAGTGAAGCTCAAGCTCGAGCTGCAGTCACCTGTGTCCTGCATTGTTGTGTTAGCGGGCTAATGTTAGCGCCGTGACCGTGATCTAAAAACTCTTAGATGGCATCCAAATAATCAGTGAGTATGTTCTTCTTCTTCTCTCTAGTTCTTGACTAAAACAGCTTTTATACACAAGGGGAGGAGCCGGCCGTCCCGTCCATGTAAACACGGCTCTGACAACAACACAGCCAGCGGGACTCGAGCTTCTCCCTCATTGTAGACAGTCAGGACTCAGAGACACATTTACACAGGAGAGACTGGATTTATGATATATTGAACAAAAGCTGTCTAGCTATCGTAAATGATTCAGATATTATCTTTCCATTCACATGTAACAACATTATATTCACGGAAAAGAGAGCGTGGTCCTGCGAGTAAAGCAGAGACAGTCCGACCTAATCCTTCAGCTCAGACTGTGGAGGTGTGGAGACCCTCCTGATAATCCCATAACAGCGATGAGAGGATTAAAGGAAACGTCTGCAGCCTCACCGCTGCTTCACCGCTCTGCCTGCACACGACAAACATCACAACTCGTCCTCAAGCACAGAAATCGAAGTCTGAAGAGTAAAGCTTCAAAGCCTTGTCAGAGTCCGGCTCTCACTGGAGCTCGCTTCATCCTCCTACTGAGACTTCTGAGAGGTAGAAATAGAAATAAACGACTGATTTACGCTTTGGGGTGACTCGCTCCTCTAAGGATTTGATGTTGCACACAAAATGTGGTTTGTCTGGTTTGTTTTGGTGTAACTTAATCCCTGTTTCCACCAAGCCGTACGCATTTATAGGTGTTTCCAATGTCAAACATTGGAATGGTACCAGAATAACCGATCTGTACCGTCCTACTTTTTTTACTTCCCTTCTGCCGAGGTGCCAAGTGTACTGATCCGACGGGTACAATCATTTCTATCTGAACCAGTTCTCTTGCCCGCTTCCATCGCTGCAACACCTGTTGGTTTGACCTGATAACTGCTCTCATATATAACCGAGGGGCGTCCAAAACGGCCGTGTGGGGGTGCCTTAAAACCGCCTACCTTCTCTGGTCCAAACAAATCCAGACCATTCAGGACCAGAATCTAAAGTTAGAAGGAGGACATACTGGCTGCTGCATTGTTGTCAGAGAAGCCAGCACTTCAACACAGCATGTTTCCTTAATGTCTGATCATGTCGTCATACATTGTTATTAACTCGTTTTGTGAACCAAAATATCGCGATATGTGAAGTATCGTTACTTCCTTGTTTGTTATTGTAGAAGCAGTTTGTTCGGCATCATGTTTAATCGTTTTATTCCCTCACAGTTAATATTTAATCTGCTTTAAAAAAATCACCTTGATGCTGACACTGAACTATAAAAGGAAAGACGTCACACTTCAACAGGTAACGTTTGGTTCACCTGAACTGTCCAATCATTGCTCTACCTGCCTGACAGCAGCTAGCCTGTTAGCATCAGGTTAGCTCCCGAGCAGTCACCGCTGTGTGAGTTAGCATCACATCCACAAAGCTGACAGTGAAGCCACCGCTAAATGCTAACACAAGACACACTAATCTAATTCCTCGATGACAGGACTGATTAAGCTGTGAAAACCCCGCGAGCTGTGCCGAAAGCTAATGCTAAAGCTAATGTTGTCAGCAGCGGAGGTTACACGTAGGCTGGCTAATGCTAGCAGGCTAGCCGGGCAGCTAGCTGGCTTTAGCTCCGGCGGGAACAAACGGAAATGTTCGGTGACAGCGGGGCGAGTCGGCAGCTTCCGTACCTGTCGTTTGAAGCACAGCAGCCGGTGTTTCTTCCTCTCACCATCACAGAAACACCGGAGGAACCGGGAGGAAAACAACTGCAGCAGACAGCTCCAGTACACCGACCATCATGCACTGCAGGAGGCGGGGCAGCGGCCGCTTCTTCTTCTTCTTCTGTTTTCACAAAACAAACTCTCTGCCGCCACCTGCTGGACATCCGGCAGGTCTACAATCCGACGGTGTTATCCAAAGAGACGAGCGAAGCGAGAACAGACTGTAGATATACATCCAGAACTTGGGTGTTCACGAGT
Source organism: Tautogolabrus adspersus (assembly GCA_020745685.1). Lineage (NCBI taxonomy): Eukaryota > Metazoa > Chordata > Actinopteri > Labriformes > Labridae > Tautogolabrus > Tautogolabrus adspersus. The sequence goes on along the minus strand of CM036537.1, from coordinate 34,594,756 downwards.
CCGGAGTTATATTAATTATTGAATACAGTAGATTATTTGAGCAAATTAAGTCAACTTGAAATCTATTCATTAAAATCTCCTTCTAATCAGTTTGATGTTTTACATCAGAGAGATTCTGTTCTATAACAAACTGGTGAAACTGAGCGGCAGAAGCTCAGTCTGTAAGGACTTGGGTTGGGAACTGGAGGGTCACCAGTTCAAATCCTGGTGCGGACCCAGTATGGAAATTGGTCTGGTAGCTGGAGAGGTGCCTGGTCACTTCCTGAGTACTGCCAGGGTGCCCTTGAGCAAGGCACTGAACCCCCCACCAGCTCAGGAGCGCCTGCTGTGTGCAGCCCCGTCACTCTGACATCTCTCCATCAGAGCATGTTCATATGATCCTGTTTCAGCCTGTGTGTGTAGCATGTTCAACACGGTTCAACACTGTAAAAGTGAATTCCCCTCGTTGGTTAATAAAGTAGATCTTCTTCTTCTTCTTCTTCTTCTTCTTAAATTTGAAGGAAACGACAAAGAAGTTTTACACTGTTCAATAAAAGTGTGTGAGGTCTGGCCTCATGGTGGCGCTGCAGCAGACTCATTGAACAGGGTTGTGTGAGATTTATTTTTGGAGGAGTTTGTTATTCAGAGTTCAGAGGCAGCAGTGTACAGAGAAAGGTCACTTTGTTACAGAGACAAAGATCAAATACTAAACTTTGAGTCAGTGTTTTTACTTTTTCCTGCAAAGAACACAAAACAAGCTTCAGAACAAAAACTGACAACAATGAAAAAATGAAGCATGACTGGAATAAAAACCATGTTCCTGTTTTCAGACCGGTGCCAGTTTGAACAACGTATCAGGGTCTAAATGACTGAGGGGGTCGGTATGGATCTCGTCAGCTGATCCAATCACGTCCACAAACACAGAAAATGTTTTTATACATCTCAGAACATCGGAGTTGTTGGTCAGCAGCTGCTCGATTTGCTGCTTTTTGTTGATTCAGAGTAACACAAATATTATGTTTGATCTAAAAGTATGACAGGCCTCCCTGTTCTCCCTCTTTCTCTCTCTCTCTCTCCCTCTACCTGCTGCTCACCTGAGGAGGGGGGGGGGGGGGGGGGGGATTGAAAGAGCAGGTAGGAGAGCTCTCAAGCACACAGGCTGTTTTCTAAACCTCTTACTTCACTAGTCGTTCGTCCTAATTGGTCCAAAATGCAGAATGTGAACATGATGTCGAACTGATTCAGGAAAAAGTCTGCATCCGACCAGTCTCCCTCGCGCAGTGAGAACTAGGGCTCGACTGATATGACATTTTTGGGGCCGATACCGACATCCATATTCGGAAGAGAAAAAAATCAGATACCGATTTATCAGCTGATATCTCACTTAGATAGAGAGAAAGATAGATTTAGATAAACACATTTATTGTGTTGATCCCTCAGTTATCAAACACTTGTGGAAAAGATGTTTAATGAAGACAAGATGGTCACTCAGCTGAAAGTATCTGAGCATGTACGTGCATCACCGCTCCACACTCTGCAGAGTGATGATGCTTGTTGTAATCCACATAGCGCCCTCTGCTGGTGACAGAGAACTGCTAGTGTAACACAATGAAACTCAAATGAAATGATGTTTGACTGGAGAATAAATCGAGTAATATCTGTGCATATCTGCGTTCCCCAGTTTATGTTTCTGTTGTCCCCGGCATGTTCAGATTTCCGGGTGTACACTTTAGTTTGAGACACAGGTGGTCCTAGTTCTGGTCTTTTCTTCTTCTGTCGTTTTAGGGGGAGGTGCCAAGAGCTCAGCCCATTACGTGGTTATCTCGGCACCTTCTCATCTTTTCAACCCTGCAGGCTGCAGCTTGATTAAGGTCCAGGTTTAGACCTCTAACGGTTCTTTAAGGCACAGTGAGACGGTGACGAGCCGTTTGAAACATCGCAGAAACATCACAGCTGTTCAGCACCTACTTACAGAATCATCAGTGAAGAGGGAAGAGAATAAATAAGAAGGCATCTGAACTTCATCAAGTCATTCAGTAGAAAGAATGTTAGCCACAAGAGGACGGATCATCGCAGGAATCGACCTGGCGAGTTTGTTTAGAGCTCAAGATTAAGTTAAATATAAATAAAGTAAAAAAACAAGCCGACAGCCGTGTCCACTCTTCTGTTGACGGCCTGAGATAAAAAGGTCAGCGTGGTTCAGTCCAGCGGGCTTTGGAAGATGAGTCTGACGCACCCCGACTCTTCGCTCAGCAGCTGGATGCAGAACGGGCAGGCGGCGTGGAACGTGTGCGTGCCGTGCGGCAGCGGGATCTGACTCCAGAACGCCACCGTCTTCTCGGAGCAGACGTGACCGCAGGGGACGAAGGCGTGCGTGGGGGGGCTCTGCGTCCACATAGAAGCCCGCCTCACACCCCAGCCATAGCGGCACGTACGGGCCCCTCGCTCTGCACATGGGGCACTCTCTCTCCTGACACTCCGCCTCCACCTCTGGGTTGCGGCGGCTCCCCCAGCCGTGGTAGCCGTGCACGTGTCCGCAGCGGAGGTAAGCCCACGGCTGCTTCTCGTCCAGCACGTCTTTGCGGCTAAGGCTGGGGAAGGCGAGCGTGTTGAAGCCCACTGGACACTGCGGCCGCCCAGCGTTCAGCTCCTGCCGCAGCGCCTCCAGGTGTTTGACGGTGGGAGTGTGCGACAGGCCTTCAGCCGTCCTCCACAGCAGCGTGGCACCGCAGAGGTCAATGAGCGAGCCGTCCAGCAGCTCATTAGATTCACAGTCTACCTGAAGACCAGACAAACACTAAATTTAAAATTCATCAAAGGAAAAAAAACATGAAGCTGCGCCATTTGTAACTCTTTCCTCTCGGTGCGTTTGCACTCCAACATTTCCCTCGTCCGTATTCTACTCCAACAGATCCACAGCACCACAGTACAAGTTTATCTGTTACTAAGAACATATCAAACACATCACCAAAACAGCCTTTTTCCGTCTCAGAAACATCACCGGCTTCCTCCATCCCTCTCTTTTCCAGCAGCTGAGACCCTCACCCACGCATCCATCACTTCCAGACTAGAATACTGCGACAGTCTCCTCTACGGTTCATCGTCCAAAACACTCAAGAAACTACAACACATCCAGAACTAGCCCCGCCCCCCAACTGTCGGCCCAGTGTGTTCCAAGCTTTAGACTTTAAGGATGCTCGCCATAGAAACGGAGTAAACAGAACTCCTGTTTGCTCATTTGTTTCAGTCAATAACACTACGTTTCCCATTAGGCAGAGGGTCACCTACCATCTTCCCCCTCTGCTGAGATGATCTGGTTTCCCTCAGTGTAAAGACGTTACCGCAGACGGAGATTTCCCTCCACAGACCGGGTTTAGAGTCCTGGTTGAAGCCGTGACGTGGGTGCATCACCAGGACGCCGTTAGTGGTCAGTCCATCCATCTGACCGTCTTTCATGCTCCACTTAGCAGCCTTCTCCTGAGAACAGATCAAGAATGTTTGTTTAATACAACCATGGCTCCATGATCGTCATCGGCCTCGAACATCGAGGGTTTGGAGCAGCGTACCCCGAGGAAGATGTTCTTTGAGGAGTCGAAGCCGGCGGCATAGATGCGTGCAGAGTACGGGGGGTTTCTTTGGCAGATGATGCGGCAGGCAAAGCGTGAGATGGTGCTCTGAAGCGCCTGACCGTCCGCCTGGTTCTGACCCCCGGGCACCGTGTCCGTCACCACAAAGTCAATGGGAGTCTCAGTGGATCGACCGATCTGTAACGAAGACAGAGACCAGAGTCATTCAAAGACCTTCTGTGTTTAGGTTCGTAACATCGCAGCGGTAAAGAGGACGCAGACGACTTTCCAGATTTAAAAAACAGGTATCAAAAGTGCGTCTTAAACACCGGATTTAACGAGAGTTTGACTTGCAAGCAGAAGCAGACCAGAGACAAAACAAAGATGTGGATGCTGCAGACCTGGAACATGTCTGTGTTGATGTCGTGCGTGTACTCCACCACCACCGTCTGAGCCCGGGACAGCGTGTAGGAGATGCTGTGCTGCTCCTTGTTGCTGATGGCCTTCAGAGAAACATAGAAGAGAAGCTCAGTGAGGACGTATTCAAGCTTTCACTCACACAACTGTGCTGTTTGTCCCTTCTCCCCTCCTGTTGTCTCCAACTTCTGATCACCTAACAAGGTGCACCTGAACTCAGTGTGTAAAGCTCAGTGCTGAGGTCAGGAGGAGAGAGGCTTTGAGAGCTGGGACTGCTGTGTATTGTCTCTCAGTCTGGGACCGTGTGTTGTCTTGTTGATTTAGTCCTTTGTTAACTATCTAGTTATTTGTGTGTCTTAAAATTCCTACGTTTTGACTCTAAAGGTCACATATCCTCCTCCTCTTCAGTGTAAATAAGTCTCAGAGCTCCTCTAAACATGTGTGTGAAGTGTCTTGTTTTAAATCCACTCTGATTCTGTATTTGATCATGCCTATAAACCCCTCTATTTCAGCCCTGCTCAGAACAGGCTGTTTCTGTGTCTGTAGCTTTAAATGTAAATGAGCTGTGTCTGACCACGCCCCTCTTTGGAAGGGCTTGGGTGGCTCGGGCTTTCTCGCTCCATGCCCTATTGTTTACGGTGAGAAGGCAGACTCAGAGGGCAGAACAAACACCTAGCTGTGGGAGTGTCACCCACCTGGGGGAGGGGTTACTGCCCTTTGTGATGTCATGAAGGGAAAATCTCCAAACGGCCTGTTTGAGCACACATTTTCTGAAAAGTGGAGCAGGCAGAAGACGGAGAGGATGGACTTTTCTCATTATTGGGGGGTTTGTAGACAGACTAGAGACACATGTTAGTGTTAGAGGAACATGGTGAGGAGGATTTTTTGTCTAATAAGGGACCTTTAAACTCTAGTTTGCTCTAAGTATACATATCTATCTACTTTGGTCATATTGAAGAATAATAATAAAAGAAACACTTTAGAAGGTTCTCTACGTTGTTAGTGCCGAACTCTGACCTCAAACTATTAAAACAGGATCACTTCCACAGAACCTTCAGAGAACATTGAACCCTGCAGGACAATGAACGCTGACAGATTAAAACAAGGTCAGCTTTATAAACAATATGACATCGCTGCTCATTGCTTCTCATTTGTGCTTTTTTTGTCCTCCGTTTAAAGTCACAGTATGTAGGAATACGGTTTGGTGTGCTTTGGCGCCCACTGAAGGTCTCTGAGTGAAACTGCAGTGTCGTAAAACACACGTTGCTGTAACTCCGTCAGCGTCCTCGTCCTCTTAGCCTCAGCTGTCGTATCAGACAGTTAAGACGGGCTCACCTTCGCAGCCTGAGGCGTGCAGGAGGAGTGGACGGTGCTCGGTTTCACCCCGTTGGCTTTGTTCCTGCGACACAGAGCGAAGCGACTTTTCCTCCTTCCTTTGTCCCCGTTGGGCAGAGAGCCGTTACACCTGAGCACAAAAAAAAAAAGACGAATACACGGGATGGAAAATATCTCAGAACATTTTCTGCACTGTGCCTGATTTCCGTAACCACTGAATATGTCACTAAATCTCGACTCGTAGATGCTGTTTATGGTTGTTGAGCTGGATCAATCCGGCTGAAGTCTCTAAAACTCGACCACATCAGAAAACTCAGTCGACTTCCTGACTAAACGTCTTTCACTGAGGACACAGAGAGAGAGGCTCTGTGGTTTCAGACCTTTTGTTTGCTTTGTGAAGTGGAGTGAAGCCGTCTGGGACCTTTAGTCTGTCTCAGTTTATCTTGACTGTTTCCTGAAGATTTCTTTCACATCTTTATTTAAAGACGTTTATCCAGCCGACCAATCAGGACGCCTTTTATAACAACTGAACCTGAACTTCATTCATCTATAAAACATCTTTTATCTGCATCATCGTCGTCCTGACTGAATCATGAGACAGCACTCAGCGTGTTAAATGTTGTTGGACCGTTGCTAGCTGGAGGTTATCTCCAGACGCAGACCGCCGCCACGCTCAGGTCAAACAAACACTGCAGGTCAGTTAGACGTGGATCCATTCTTCCTCTGGATAATGCTAACTTCCTGCGTTTCAGAGAAAGTGACGGCGACCTGCTTTCTAAAACAAACTCACACTGACCCGGCTCCACAACATGACGTCTGTTTTCATAAAGTCCACGGCGCTCTAAAACCAAACCTCATGAGCGGAGGGATTGTCGGCTTCTGGGCCTCTCAGACTGCGTCAGTCCACATGGAGACACTGAACAGAAAGCCAACAAAAGGTCTGAAACCACAGACTCTCTCTGTGTGTCCACAGTGAAAGACCTCCAGTCAGGAAGGTCGAGTTTATCTGCACATAAAGAAGTGCACTGAGGCCGACTGTTCAGACCGCCTATTGATATTTACTCCCCTGTGACGTTTCTACTTCAATCTGAATGTTGCAGAGGCTAATGGGGGGACAAAGTGACCCCCCCTCTGTCCCGTCTTCAGAAGTAGTAACAGAGGAGAGACAGGATCAGCTGAGCCAGCGGGGAGAACAGCGCTGTGTGTGTGTGCATGTCTGACTGTGTGTGTATGTGGAGCTCTCGCTGCGACGTCTGAATGTTGACTGTTAAAAGTACCTGGGCACAGTGATTGACAAGAACTTGAATCATGACCAGAACACAAATACAGTCTGCAAAAATGTCCCGCAGAGACTCAAGTTTCTGAATACTTTTAATGTGGACACTGCTGGTTTCATTCCACCGATCTTTTATTTGAACCTTTTGTTTTGTGGTGTGCTAACCTTTCAGTGCACAACAAAAATCGTCTTTCCAGTATCGTTAATACAGCCAGGAAAATAGTCGGCACTCAGCAGCTTTCCTTATCAGATATCTGGAAAGGACAAATTGTCAGGAAAACAAAGTCGAGCTCTGACCTTCGACCTCTCTTGGAGGCATTTGTTCGTCTTCTCTGGTTGGAGGAACAGGCGGTCCAGGGCTAAGACCAACACACACAGACTGCTACCATTCCAGTGACATGTTTCTTTTCTTGGTTGTTCCCTTCAGGTTGTGTTGCCCTATGTCTTTTTATTTGTCGTGTTTTTACCCACTGCTGTAAATCTAATTTCCCTTTCAGGGACAATAAAGGTCTGAACTGAACTGTAACTCCCAAACTCACTGACTGAGACATCAACATTACGCCGTCATGAATTCAATATGAATGAACAAAGACGTGGTGACGCACTGAGTAACTGTGACTGCCCCCTGACTCGGCCAGGACGCTCTTAGAAAAGAGCTCGAGAGCGGGCAGTCCGGACTCAAATCCGACCTGATGCTCCTGTCCTGCATGTCGTTCCCCTCTCTCTCTCTCTCTCTCTTTCCAGTGTCTGACTCTACCTGCTGTCCTACCTCTGAAATAAACTTTAAAGAAACCTCCATCTCTCCTTGGTGAACATCTTACCCCAGCACAATGAGCTCTCCATATTTGACAGATCCTTTGGAGGTCGGAGGGGAGGAGGAGATGTTTTCCTGACCTAGAGAAAACATCGGAGCAGCCTTCGAAGGGGGGGAGGAGGAGTTTTCTACCGTCGCCCTCAGAGTGTCTCCATCAGCGCAGGTCAACACCTCCACCTGCAGACACGATGAAAAGATAAAGTTTTAATACAACAGAAATCATGACTACATGAGACTCTCTCTGTACCAGGAGCAGCGCTGTCAGACAATGTGTGTATTCAGTCCTGCACACTGTTGTGAGGGGGGGGACTGATGTTTAATCCTTTGTACCACGACGAAGACAGGCTGAGCATTCATCCAGAAACAGACCTCAGAAATGTGACTTTTAAAAACAACACGACATCAACACAAACCTGCGAGTGATGTCATTAAAAGACGAACGTCTGACACGCTCTCACGTCTAAAGACGACGTGTTGTTCAAAGACTGAGGATCTTATGGGGTCACTAACTGTCAGGGCGGTTTCACATTAGGGACCAGGGCCCAGATCTGAGTACACTTGACCCCAAAGTCCGGTTCGTTTGATCACTATGAACACAAGCGTACCGTTCTCAGAAGACGTGAATGTGCTCAAACCAGGACGCGGGCTGCTCTATGATGTCGTACTAGCGCTCGGCTCTAATGATTCCTGGGGGATCCTGCTGCAGCTCTGCTGAGATGTTGATCTGTTGGGTTCAGTAGGTTAAAGACATTAAGCCCTGCCCCCTCCGTCAGGACCAGAGCTGATGTCAGAGAGCTGCAGGCGGACAGAGCCTCTTTCACACCGCCCGCCTGTAACAGCACACCACACAAAGACAGAGAGAGAGGACGGCGTCTGAAGTGACTTCACTCCTCGGAGACAAACGCTTCTCTGTGCGTCTCTTTCCTCTCGTGATGGAGACGAAGCGTTTGCTCTGACACTGAGGTGAATCACACGCTCAATTTATCCCTCTCATGTGACATCTCATGGCGCCTGATCAACGGGAACAAACACAACGCTGCATGAAGTCAACACAACCCAGTTTTGACTTTTGAAGCTCCTACACTCAGGCCCGCCCCCTTCCTACAAGCGAAGGGCCTCATCATCTGGGGGGGGGGGTTCATGTTGGTGTAGGTTGATTTCTCACATCAGGCGTATTGCCACATCAGGCAATACGAGAAATATTATGAACATCCAGCCTACACTAAACTTGACTTTGAAGTCACAACCAGGTGTCAAAGGGTCAATAAGCCGATATTTATTTATTCCTTTATTTTAGAGACGAGAGAAATTAACAAAGCTGCTGAGTTACTCCACGAAGACGCAGTGGGTGAAACGTTAGTCCTTAAATTAATTTGGCGTAAAGGATTCGTGTGCTCCAGGACATTCTGATGGATTCTGTCCTTGTGAAGGATTGTTTGTGACATCATCACAGAAAGGATCTCTGCAGAGAAAGACAAAGCTTTGTTTATTCTGCCGTCGAGCTGTGAATCTAGAAATGTTTTTCATGAACTAAATGATCAGATGAGAGTTTGAACTGTTCCGCTCTGCAGAATAATGTAACCTTCGCCGTGTTTTAGAGGTCACTGTTTTTGTCTGGCGAGGGGTTGACGTGTCTCTGGGCCTTTAACACGAGTGGACAGTCGGACAAAAAGAAAAAAAGGCCAACTCTGAAGTTTTGAAACGCGGGAATAAAAGCAGCGTCTGTGGGGACAGATGCTCCCGCAGGACGGCGCATGTTAATCAGTTTGTGTGGCCCGAAACAAAAGAGAGCAGCTGGGCTTCACAGAGCGGGACCGACACGCCTGACCACCGCGACCATGGCTGGACGCCTGCTGAGGATATCCTGAACATAGACTATAACAGACTTAAGTTCTAAGTATGGTCGTCATGACAACAGACTTTGAACTTCAACATCGTCTGCTCCTAAGCGACGTCCATCTTTACTTGGCGTTCTCAGTCCCACCTGATGGTTACGTCGGTTTCACCACCAGGGCTGAAGCCTTCTTCTTGCTAAGACCAGTCGTTAATCTTACGCCTGGTCAGGAGGAGGCGTAAAGTCAGAATCTAGGGCGTCACTAACATTAAACACTTTCACCTTAAGCTGTTAACGATGGCCACGCCTTATCTACGGACTTTGAAACGAGCGGGCATTTAGAAAGGAGAGAGTTAGAAAAGGGACGGAAACATCCACGGGACATAAATGGCGATGAGGAGCTGAGGGAGAGGTTTGGATTCTGTAGGAGGGGCCTGTTTGAACCGCAACACAGCACTGTCACGAACGCTGCAGCTTCTGATAGCAAACATGCTTTTTTAAAACAATGTTGGAGACACGATCGGCGTCCATCGCAGGCCGTCACTGATCACTGACACAGCTGCTGCCAGATGAGAAACTACAAACACAGCGAGAGGAGCACTGGAAGCGTAGTGGTTAGTGCATGCACCCCATGTACAGAGGCTGTAGTCCTCCAAGCGGGCGGCCCGAGTTCGAATCTGACCTCTTGCGCCTTTCCCGCATGTCATTCCCCCCTCTCTCTCTCTCTCTCTCATGGATTTATCCTGTCTCTAAATAAAGGAACAAAAAGCCCCCAATCTTATTAAAGACAGTGAGAGAGATTTAGCAGCTAACCTAGCGACGCACACTGCTAGCCGATAGCCATAGTAAAGTGGCCGTTCACATGAGCGTACATCGCTGAGACTGGGCGAAGTCCTTGTTGATGTTGACGATCACATCATGAAAGGATCTGGAGGAAGTCGTGTGTCACTACAATAACTGGACGAGACAAGTTCTCTTGCCCGCTTCCATCGCTGCAACACCTGTTGGTTTGACCTGATAACTGCTCTCATATCTGGCAAACCGAGGGGCGTCCAAAACGGCCGTGTGGGGGTGCCTTAAAACCGCCTACCTTCTCTGGTCCAAACAAATCCAGACCATTCAGGACCAGAATCTAAAGTTAGAAGGAGGACATACTGGCTGCTGCATTGTTGTCAGAGAAGCCAGCACTTCAACATAGCATGTTTCCTTAATGTCTGATCATAGAGTAAGCTCACTTTATCATTTCACTCACTACACATCTCACTGATTGGACCTTTAATCAGAATCAAAGTATAAAAGAAACTCATCATCAGAATTTACATTAGAAAGAAATGTGTAAATATTCAAAGATATGTGAGTAATGTTTTGTAACTGAGAGAGACATTAGCCTCTAAACTTATTCAAAAATAAATATTTAAGTGTTTTTAATTAACATAAACAGAAAACTTCTTATTTTATGAGATTAGTATTTAAATATTAGAGGAGAAAATAAACGTTATTCACTTTTTAAAACTTTAATATTATGTAATATTGAACGGCTGTTTATGACGGTAACTGTTTGAATCAGTTATTAATGAATTAATTTGTATTTTTCAGCTTTAATATTAAATGTTAATAAACTTACCAAAGTGAGCCGGAAGTCTCCGTGTCGGTTATATCCGGTTCTGACGGTGAATATTGTTCGTTATTGAAAGTTTTTCGGGAGTTTGTTCTTCGTCAGTTTAGGACAAAAACATCTGAAACTCAGAGGCTCTGCTTCATCTCTCCCTCTGACGTCACCGCAACACGAGCCGCCTTCTCTTCTTCTTCGGGGTTTTTTTCTTTTTCAGGCGGCGTGCATCCAAAATGTAGCAACACCGCCACCTACGGGATGTGGACAGATCTACAACCTCCTGCTAAACTTAAACTTTGGCATAAAGAAAATATGAATAATATTCTTTCCCTCATCACTCATCCTTTTATACGGCGACACGTCCTCAGATCAGAGGTACGGTATAAAAAAAGAGAGAAAGGAAATACTGCAGCAGAAATGAGTTTAATCCTCACCAGGAACCAAACACAGGAAGTACATACAGGTACTGAAAAAAGAACAGGACACGGAGTATTTACTTTTTAACAAACTGCAAACATGCAGAACAGGTCCAACCTGCAGGGACGGTTACATTACAACCTGAGGAAAGAGTCCATCAGTATTAACTCATCCATTCATACACATTCACACACTGATGGTAGAGGCTGCTGAGTAAAGAGTCCATCAGTATTAACTCATCCATTCATACACATTCACACACTGATGGTAGAGGCTGCTGAGTAAAGAGTCCATCAGTATTAACTCATCCATTCATACACATTCACACACTGATGGTAGAGGCTGCTGAGTAAAGAGACCATCAGTATTAACTCATCCATTCATACACATTCACTCACTGATGGTAGAGGCTGCTGAGTAAAGAGACCATCAGTATTAACTCATCCATTCATACACATTCACACACTGATGGTAGAGGCTGCTGAGTAAAGAGTCCATCAGTATTAACTCATCCATTCATACACATTCACTCACTGATGGTAGAGACTGCTGAGTAAAGAGACCATCAGTATTAACTCATCCATTCATACACATTCACACACTGATGGTAGAGGCTGCTGAGTAAAGAGTCCATCAGTATTAACTCATCCATTCATACACATTCACTCACTGATGGTAGAGGCTGCTGAGTAAAGAGTCCATCAGTATTAACTCATCCATTCATACACATTCACTCACTGATGGTAGAGGCTGCTGAGTAAAGAGACCATCAGTATTAACTCATCCATTCATACACATTCACACACTGATGGTAGAGGCTGCTGAGTAAAGAGTCCATCAGTATTAACTCATCCATTCATACACATTCACTCACTGATGGTAGAGACTGCTGAGTAAAGAGACCATCAGTATTAACTCATCCATTCATACACATTCACACACTGATGGTAGAGGCTGCTGAGTAAAGAGACCATCAGTATTAACTCATCCATTCATACACATTCACTCACTGATGGTAGAGGCTGCTGAGTAAAGAGTCCATCAGTATTAACTCATCCATTCATACACATTCACTCACTGATGGTAGAGGCTGCTGAGTAAAGAGACCATCAGTATTAACTCATCCATTCATACACATTCACACACTGATGGTAGAGGCTGCTGAGTAAAGAGACCATCAGTATTAACTCATCCATTCATACACATTCACACACTGATGGTAGAGGCTGCTGAGTGAAGAGACCATCAGTATTAACTCATCCATTCATACACATTCACACACTGATGGTAGAGGCTGCTGAGTAAAGAGACCATCAGTATTAACTCATCCATTCATACACATTCACACACTGATGGTAGAGGCTGCTGAGTAAAGAGTCCATCAGTATTAACTCATCCATTCATACACATTCACACACTGATGGTAGAGACTGCTGAGTAAAGAGACCATCAGTATTAACTCACCCATTCATACACATTCACACACTGATGGTAGAGGCTGCTGAGTAAAGAGTCCATCAGTATTAACTCATCCATTCATACACATTCACTCACTGATGGTAGAGGCTGCTGAGTAAAGAGACCATCAGTATTAACTCATCCATTCATACACATTCACTCACTGATGGTAGAGGCTGCTGAGTAAAGAGTCCATCAGTATTAACTCATCCATTCATACACATTCACTCACTGATGGTAGAGGCTGCTGAGTAAAGAGACCATCAGTATTAACTCATCCATTCATACACATTCACACACTGATGGTAGAGGCTGCTGAGTAAAGAGACCATCAGTATTAACTCATCCATTCATACACATTCACACACTGATGGTAGAGGCTGCTGAGTAAAGAGACCATCAGTATTAACTCATCCATTCATACACATTCACTCACTGATGGTAGAGGCTGCTGAGTAAAGAGTCCATCAGTATTAACTCATCCATTCATACACATTCACTCACTGATGGTAGAGACTGCTGAGTAAAGAGACCATCAGTATTAACTCATCCATTCATACACATTCACACACTGATGGTAGAGGCTGCTGAGTAAAGAGACCATCAGTATTAACTCATCCATTCATACACATTCACTCACTGATGGTAGAGGCTGCTGAGTAAAGAGACCATCAGTATTAACTCATCCATTCATACACATTCACTCACTGATGGTAGAGGCTGCTGAGTAAAGAGTCCATCAGTATTAACTCATCCATTCATACACATTCACTCACTGATGGTAGAGGCTGCTGAGTAAAGAGACCATCAGTATTAACTCATCCATTCATACACATTCACACACTGATAGTAGAGACTGCTGAGTAAAGAGACCATCAGTATTAACTCATCCATTCATACACATTCACTCACTGATGGTAGAGACTGCTGAGTAAAGAGTCCATCAGTATTAACTCATCCATTCATACACATTCACACACTGATGGTAGAGGCTGCTGAGTAAAGAGTCCATCAGTATTAACTCATCCATTCATACACATTCACTCACTGATGGTAGAGGCTGCTGAGTAAAGAGTCCATCAGTATTAACTCATCCATTCATACACATTCACTCACTGATGGTAGAGGCTGCTGAGTAAAGAGTCCATCAGTATTAACTCATCCATTCATACACATTCACACACTGATGGTAGAGGCTGCTGAGTAAAGAGACCATCAGTATTAACTCATCCATTCATACACATTCACTCACTGATGGTAGAGACTGCTGAGTAAAGAGTCCATCAGTATTAACTCATCCATTCATACACATTCACACACTGATGGTAGAGACTGCTGAGTAAAGAGTCCATCAGTATTAACTCATCCATTCATACACATTCACTCACTGATGGTAGAGGCTGCTGAGTAAAGAGTCCATCAGTATTAACTCATCCATTCATACACATTCACTCACTGATGGTAGAGGCTGCTGAGTAAAGAGACCATCAGTATTAACTCATCCATTTATACACATTCACACACTGATGGTAGAGACTGCTGAGTAAAGAGTCCATCAGTATTAACTCATCCATTCATACACATTCACACACTGATGGTAGAGGCTGCTGAGTAAAGAGACCATCAGTATTAACTCATCCATTTATACACATTCACACACTGATGGTAGAGACTGCTGAGTAAAGAGTCCATCAGTATTAACTCATCCATTCATACACATTCACACACTGATGGTAGAGGCTGCTGAGTAAAGAGTCCATCAGTATTAACTCATCCATTCATACACATTCACACACTGATGGTAGAGACTGCTGAGTAAAGAGTCCATCAGTATTAACTCATCCATTCATACACATTCACTCACTGATGGTAGAGGCTGCTGAGTAAAGAGACCATCAGTATTAACTCATCCATTCATACACATTCACACACTGATGGTAGAGGCTGCTGAGTAAAGAGTCCATCAGTATTAACTCATCCATTCATACACATTCACTCACTGATGGTAGAGGCTGCTGAGTAAAGAGTCCATCAGTATTAACTCATCCATTCATACACATTCACTCACTGATGGTAGAGGCTGCTGAGTAAAGAGTCCATCAGTATTAACTCATCCATTCATACACATTCACTCACTGATGGTAGAGGCTGCTGAGTAAAGAGTCCATCAGTATTAACTCATCCATTCATACACATTCACTCACTGATGGTAGAGGCTGCTGAGTAAAGAGACCATCAGTATTAACTCATCCATTCATACACATTCACACACTGATGGTAGAGGCTGCTGAGTAAAGAGTCCATCAGTATTAACTCATCCATTCATACACATTCACTCACTGATGGTAGAGGCTGCTGAGTAAAGAGACCATCAGTATTAACTCATCCATTCATACACATTCACACACTGATGGTAGAGGCTGCTGAGTAAAGAGTCCATCAGTATTAACTCATCCATTCATACACATTCACTCACTGATGGTAGAGGCTGCTGAGTAAAGAGACCATCAGTATTAACTCATCCATTCATACACATTCACACACTGATGGTAGAGGCTGCTGAGTAAAGAGTCCATCAGTATTAACTCATCCATTCATACACATTCACTCACTGATGGTAGAGGCTGCTGAGTAAAGAGTCCATCAGTATTAACTCATCCATTCATACACATTCACACACTGATGGTAGAGGCTGCTGAGTAAAGAGTCCATCAGTATTAACTCATCCATTCATACACATTCACTCACTGATGGTAGAGGCTGCTGAGTAAAGAGTCCATCAGTATTAACTCATCCATTCATACACATTCACTCACTGATGGTAGAGGCTGCTGAGTAAAGAGTCCATCAGTATTAACTCATCCATTCATACACATTCACACACTGATGGTAGAGACTGCTGAGTAAAGAGACCATCAGTATTAATTCAAATATTCATACACATTCACTCACTGATGGTAGAGGCTGCTGAGTAAAGAGTCCATCAGTATTAACTCATCCATTCATACACATTCACACACTGATGGTAGAGGCTGCTGAGTAAAGAGTCCATCAGTATTAACTCATCCATTCATACACATTCACACACTGATGGTAGAGGCTGCTGAGTAAAGAGACCATCAGTATTAACTCATCCATTCATACACATTCACACACTGATGGTAGAGGCTGCTGAGTAAAGAGACCATCAGTATTAACTCATCCATTCATACACATTCACTCACTGATGGTAGAGACTGCTGAGTAAAGAGTCCATCAGTATTAACTCATCCATTCATACACATTCACACCCTGCAGATGAAGCAGTGGGAGCAACTTGGGGTTAAAGTGTCTTGCCCAAGGACACATCGGACATGTTGCTGCAGGAGCTGGGGATTGAACCCTCGCCCTTCCAACTGAGCCACAGCCACCCCTTTGTCGTTAAATGTTCAGAATAAAAAAATAAAAAACATTTCAACTGATTATTATTCCTCATGTTGGCACTGATCCTCTTCTATAGAGACCGTGCAGCATTCAAGAAGTTCAAAAGAAAAGAATAATGAAAACTGATTGTTTACAAAATGTGAAAAAAACACTATTCACTACATTGTTTTCTAAAAGTACTTCTTTACACCTTACTTTCAGCCTTACAGAGCACGTGTTGGCAGCGGT
The DNA here is from genome assembly GCA_020745685.1 of Tautogolabrus adspersus. NCBI lineage: Eukaryota > Metazoa > Chordata > Actinopteri > Labriformes > Labridae > Tautogolabrus > Tautogolabrus adspersus. The sequence goes on along the minus strand of CM036537.1, from coordinate 34,578,397 downwards.
CCCAAAACAGATCATATATGGTATTTCCTATCAGCTTCCTTCCTACACGCGCGCGCGCCTTTTCCCTTTCATTCAGTCAAACCGATTCCGATCCGGAGCCGAGCGGTCCCCGGTCCACCTGCTCCGACCCTCAGGTGAGCTCCGACCCTCAGGTGAGCTCCCTCTCTCTGCTTTTTACCATGTTTGACTTAAAGTGTTGATTTTCTAACGAGGTTCTGTCTCATCATGACACCTGTTGGTCTGACAGGATGGCGCGTGAAGCTCAGTGTTTAGACACAGCTAGGATAATAAAGTAATATTACCTGAAGTCATGAATAATTTAACATCTCACCTGAGACGCCACATGTAGACAGAACCCCCTCTGTCCACAGCATGTGTACGCTGATTTAACTTGAAATAATAATGTTTAATAATATATTTAATAAGTCGAGACTGTAACCAGGAAGTATCCGGTAACCTCTGCCAGATGATTGTCTTAAAAAGTCAATAAAGCCGAACTTTCCCTCCTGACGTCACTTTACCCGCCGGCGCCGAGTTCATTCAAAAGATGCCGGGATAAACCCGCCCGAACTGGAGACCCGCGTGGCCAAGGAGTAACCGTATGTGACGTCACCACGCACTACGTCACTACGCATGAACACTGAGCTGTACAAACCACAGAGGGAGCTGAACATGTGTGACGTTAATGATTCTCCTTCACTCCCTCCTGAGTGAAACTAAACTGCAGATAAAAAAACACTCCAACATTTCAAACTGTTCACGAACAAAGACCACGCCAAGACAGATCAACGTTTAGAAGAGTTTATCATGAGCACGGTGAAGATGGGTCGAGGGGTGTAGTGGGGGTCGGGGTCGAGAGGTCAATGTAAGAAGGTCGATGGACTGGTGTCAGCAGGTGCAGGTACGACGTGAGGAAACCAGAGGGGTCAAGACTCTGTGTGGGGGGGCGTCTCTTAGTTTTTGTCTGTATGGAGCCCCCTTGGGTCCTGTATTTAGACAAAGAGAGAGGGGGGATGTGAAGTCAGCGTCGGAGGGATACGAGGCGTGCTTGAATACGTAGGAAACAGAAATGAGTTGTGTTTGAGGTGGGGTCTATGTTTATGTATAAATAAGTAAATAAAGGTAGTGTCCATTCTCTCGGATCAACAGCTGAATCTTTTTTTCCATTGGGCGGCTGTGGCTCAGTGGTAGAGTCGGACGGCTCTCAAACGGAAGGTCGGGGTTCAATGCCCAGTTCCTGCAGCAACACTTAACCCCAAGTTGCTCCTGCTGCTTCGTTGCTGACGTATGAATGGATGAGTTAATATTACTTAACAATAACTCTGACACCTAGTGTTTAAAATGAGTACTGCAGTCCAGATTCAAACATTACAGAGAGCTGTCTCCCCCCCCTCTCCTCTCTAGAGTGGATGCTCACGCAGGTCACCATGTGGTGGACACTGAAGCTTCAGTGTTTAGCCAGCTCTGCATCGGTCTGTAAACCTTTCTGTGTTCTAACCTCTCTCCATTTTTCAAAAGCATCTCCAATATTGATAGAATCACAAAGTACAGAAGCTTTGAAAGGTGTGTAGGAGAAGAATGAATCCATCAAATGTTACAGGAAGCGTTTCCACAGTGTGCAAGAGTTCACCAGCAACATTTATTCATTTAGAACACGAAATATTTTAGTTGCCATGGAAACAGATGACAGTATCATTAGATCTTAAACCAGTATCGTATGAACGTCTAAGCCTCTGGTATCATAATAACCACCTGATGAAGGAGGAAAACAAGATAATTATCCCGGACATTTGTGGCTTTTCTGCTTCTGCTTATGTAACCGACCACGCCCTGTTCTCCCTGTGCTCACCTGTTCACTCTGTGCTCACCTGTTCTCCCTGTGCTCACCTGTTCTCCCTGTGCTCACCTGTTCTCCCTGTGCTCACCTGTTCACTCTGTGCTCACCTGATCTCCCTGTGCTCACCTGTTCTCCCTGTGCTCACCTGTTCACTCTGTGCTCACCTGTTCACTCTGTGCTCACCTGATCTCCCTGTGCTCACCTGTTCTCCCTGTGCTCACCTGTTCTCCCTGTGCTCACCTGTTCTCCCTGTGCTCACCTGTTCTCCCTGTGCTCACCTGTTCTCCCTGTGCTCACCTGTTCTCCCTGTGCTCACCTGTTCTCCCTGTGCTCACCTGTTCTCCCTGTGCTCACCTGTTCTCCCTGTGCTCACCTGTTCACTCTGTGCTCACCTGTTCACTCTGTGCTCACCTGATCTCCCTGTGCTCACCTGTTCTCCCTGTGCTCACCTGTTCTCCCTGTGCTCACCTGTTCTCCCTGTGCTCACCTGTTCTCCCTGTGCTCACCTGTTCTCCCTGTGCTCACCTGTTCTCCCTGTGCTCACCTGTTCTCCCTGTGCTCACCTGTTCTCCCTGTGCTCACCTGTTCTCCCTGTGCTCACCTGTTCTCCCTGTGCTCACCTGTTCACTCTGTGCTCACCTGTTCTCCCTGTGCTCACCTGTTCTCCCTGTGCTCACCTGTTCTCCCTGTGCTCACCTGTCAGGTGTCCTTCCACATCACCTGTCTATTCACTGACTTCTCCTCTTGACTTGCACAGAGACGAGGCAGAAACAACACGATGTCGGTGGAAAAGAAGCAGACTCCGCCCACTGACAGGTGAGCTGGATGTTTCAGTGTTGAACGTTTAGATTCAGAGTTCACGCCTCAGGTGAGATCATGAAAGATTAGTTGTTTTTTTGTTTCTGCAGAGGTCATGCTGTCAGCCTCATCATCTTCGTGCTCGGTGTGGGGACGCTGCTGCCCTGGAACTTCTTCATCACGGCCTCTCAGGTTGAACTTCCACTCTCTTCCTCCTCGCCACCTTCTTCTTCTTTTTACATGTGCACTCCTTAAACGAGCACGGAGCCGTCGAGTCCCACAAGAAATACGAAAAGCACAAAAGTCTCGCTGTCCAAAAAATGGAACAAATTGTTCTTTAGTTGGGACTTAAAAATGTCTAAAATAAGATTTTTAAAAGTGTGCAGCAGCCCTGATGATGTCATCAATGTTTTCTTTATTTCAGTATTTCAACGGGCGCCTCCGAGCACCAAACAACACGTCTAACGCCACACTGGAGGGAACGACTAAAGACTACAAGTATGACAGCTGGATGGCCTTCCTTTCCCAGCTGCCCCTGCTGCTGTTCACCCTGCTCAACTCGTTCCTGTATCAGTGGTGAGTCACAGTCAGCTGTGACTTTAAACCTCGGACGCTCGCATTGCAATAACGAGAAGGTTACGGTTTATTGTGCAGCCTGAGTTACCACTTTTTACAGCTCTATAGCGCCCTCTAGCTGTTCTTGCCAAGCGCTGAGCGTCTGTGTTTGCAGACTTGTGTCGACCATGTGTAGAGTCCGGTCACACTTACACCACGTGATATTTCTCTTTCTCTCTTTAGGGTGAAAGAGCGTTTCCGAGTGGCCTTCAGCCTCGTCGTCATCTTCCTCCTCTTCTCCCTCACCGCCGCCCTGGTCCAGGTCCCCATGGAGCCGGACACCTTCTTCTCCGTCACCATGGCAACCATCTGGTTCATCAACAGTGAGCATTAACCCCTGTCGTCCTTACATTATCCCCTCTGGTCATTCAGCTTTAAGTTGAAGGTCGTTTACATCCATGAACTAACGTGTTGGACGCTTTTCTTCACAATGTTTCCGTCTGAAATGAAAATGAGAATTTCATCTGAAATAAAGCGTGTGTGACTGTTTGGATTCTGCAGGACGTAAAGTGAGATGCATGGAGGAGAATAGAAAACTGTTCCTGAGTGACTCAGCGCTTGGTATAATGATGCAGCATTTTTGACGCCTCCTGTCACAGCGCTGAGTCACGCCCAGAAGTATGAAATAATCAAAGACATGCACCCTAGAGAAGGTTTAATACCGGGTACAGACTGACTCTAAACGTTGGTCCTTCATTACTCTGTGAGAGAGGATCAAAGGTGACCGATCTCGCCATCTTCTGACCAAAGATAGCCTGCGACAGATATCTGACAGTGTCCGAAATGAAGGACGGTCATCTCACAATCTCTGTTTTTTGTGTGTTCAGTGTGTGGAGCCGTGCTGCAGGGCAGTCTCTTCGGTGTGGTCGGTCTGTTTCCTCCTCGGTACAGCACTCTGTTCATGAGCGGTCAGGGACTGGCCGGGATCTTCGCCGCCCTCGCCATGCTCTTCTCCATCTTGAGTAAGTTATGTTTCACTACTGTCACCGTCTACGACTCTTCCTGAGGGATCGGTGAGGTGCTCTGTTCATTAAATGTTGATCAGTGTTTCCCAAAGCTGAAGATCTCGCCCTTATCTTTTACAATAATCAGAAAACAATCAGGAAACTTTCAAACTGAGGAAAGAAACAGCGACTAGAGAAAGTGTTGCAGCTTTAATCAAAATAACTCTGCTGGAGCTGCAGGGACATGAAACACTAAGTTTGTAACTCCAGCCACCAGGGGGCTCTCCATCAAAACAATAACAAAAGAGGAAGTCGAGGCTGGCGGGGAATCATGGGAGTGATTCTCCCTGCACCAAATTTTAATCACATTATAAATCGAATGTTTGAAAGTCCATTACTTTGCATTTCAAAACTAGTTGGGCTTTTTTTAAATGTTTATCCTGTCTTCAGCTGAGAGTACTTTACTTGCTGTGTGCTTTTATTTTGAAATACAGTACGGTAAGGCCCAGACACAGGAAGTGGTTAGGGATCCCAAACTGACGTCAAACAGCTCAAAGGAAAGGTAACAAAGGTCAATGTGTGATGTCATCAGGTGGTAACTCTGTCTCCTGCAGGTAACGCAGATAAGAACTCGGCTGCGTTGGGATACTTCATCACTCCCTGTGTGGCCACTTTGATGACTCTGCTGTGTTACCTGCTGCTGCCACACCTGGTGAGGACACACGCAGACGCACTGACCATAAAATACCTTAAAACTTCTGATAAGAGCCCGTCCTCATTTACCAGCCCGGTGTAGCTGCATGGAGTGACAAATTAAGACAGCTCTCGATTGGTCTTTCCCTCCTGACCGTTTGGTTTCTCTCCTGCAGGAATTTGCAGATTTTTACCTGAGCAGAAGGCAGACACTCCTCAGCAGTACAGGTCGGTCTTTACAAACATATTGAGCGGAAGTCGTGTTTGTGTTTGAATCTGCTGACAGTCAAAGCTTCACCAGCCAGTCAGAAAGCCACTTTCACAAAACGGGAGTTAGCCCATTATGCTAAGCTAACGTAAGTTTCATCATATTGTCTAGTATGTTCTCTAAAATCTTGAAAATGTACGAGATTATGAAACAGCTTTCATCCAGTTTGAGCTCAGATAAAATATTTAATAAAACATCTTTATCTCTTTACTAAGGATAAACATTAGCACGCTAACGTTAGCTTTTCCAGTTAGCTAGTGGTGTCGTTGTCTCATGAGGTGAGATCATTTCTAACGTCCTCACTCAAACAGGATTTCTTTGTCTTTAAAGAGATGGAGCCCTTAAAGCAGACCGCCAAAGACCTGGAGGCCAGCGGGAAGGTCCCCGACACAGACCAGAATCAGGAGCGCTTGTCGGTCTTTGCTGTCTTTAAAAAGGTAAACTTCTTTCAGATGGTTTATGTTTTAAACAAAGGGACAGGTAGCCGGTAGCTAGTTAGTACGCACACCCCGAGTATGAACAGTATGATTTTTTCTGATGTTCAGTCTTTGTGTTGCTTCCTGCAGATCTGGCGGATGGCGCTGTGTGTGACGCTGGTGTTCGCCGTCACTCTGTCGGTGTTTCCTGTGATCACAGTCCGAGTCCAGAGCGTCTACACGGACTGCGAAGCGTGGAGTGAGACCACATACCACTAAAACACAGTTTTGATTTTACAAAATAAAAGCACGAAATAAGAGAGAGTGAATCTTTCCTCCACACTCACCTCTGCTCTCCGTCCGTCACAGAAAAAGTCTTCACCTGCGTCTGCTGCTTTATCGTTTTCAACGCCATGGACCTGGTCGGACGCTGCACCCCGTCTCTCGTCCAATGGGTGAGTCTCCCTCTTCTTTGTCTCTAAAACTCTTCACTCTTAGTGTAAATCATCCGGAGGTCACGGACTGTGTTGGATGTTTTTCTTGTGCAGCCCGCGCAGAAGAGCGTTCTGTTTCCCGCGGCCGTGGCGTCTCGTCTGATTTTCATCCCTCTTCTGATGCTGTGTAACGTCCAGAACTCCAAGCTCCCCGTCCTCTTCACTCACGACATCGCCTTCGTCATCATCATGGCGCTGTTCTCCTTCTCTAACGGATACTTGGCGACCCTCTGCATGGCCTACGCTCCACAGTGAGTCCTCGACGAGAAGTTGTTTTCTGTCTCTAATCAATCTTTGTTTGTATGTCATTCATACCAAGTGTTCTCTCAAGACACTTTACAAAGAGAAGGTAAAAGACTCTTTGTTGTGTTACGAATGAAAACTGGGATACGATGCAGAAAGAAGGACAGAAAAGGGGGGGGGTCCAGCGCAGCCGGCCGTCCCCACCAACAATCCCGAAGAACCTACGAGCCATGAGAGCTCAGGAGCTCCCAGGAAAAGATGTTAGTAACTGAGATTAACAGATAGTGACATCATGCAGTAATATGATGTGAATGCAGAGAGAGAGAGAGAGGAGCTCAAGGTGCCAGTTCCCCTGTAGTCTAAGCCTAAAGCAGCATACCAGAGAAGGTAGGCGGTTTTAAGGCGCCCCCACACGGCCGTTTTGGACGCCCCTCGGTTTGCCAGATATGAGAGCAGTTATCAGGTCAAACCAACAGGTGTTGCAGCGATGGAAGCGGGCAAGAGAACTGGTTCAGATAGAAGTGATTGTACCCGACCTAAAAAGCCTCTGCATGTTTCTAATAAGCTCCACGAGCAGAAACGTGCTCAAACTAGGATCAATATTGGAGATGCTTTTGAAAAATGGAGAGAGGTTAGAACGCAGAAAGGTTTACAGACCGATGCAGAGCTGGATAAACACTGAAGCTTCAGAGTCCACCACATGGTGACCTGCGTGAGCATCCACTCTAGAGAGGGGGGGGGGGACAGCGCTCTGCAATGTTTTGAATTCAGGCTGCAGTACCCATTGTGTGTAACTGTGTGTAACTGTGTGTGTGTTACTGTAGGTTGGTGCGGGCCAAAGACTGTGAGACGGCCGGCTCCCTCATGACCTTCTTCCTGGTTCTGGGTCTGGCACTGGGAGCAGTGTCCTCCTTCTTCCTGGGGATACTGGTCTAAAAAAACTGGACTGTGTGATTTGACTACGTGAGATTTTGTTGATCCTCTCTGGGAGGTTTCAGCACCTTCGAACAAAAAGTCTGATAAAGAAGAAACTTATTTGTGGGGGGGGAGGGGGGGTGATGCTGAGATAATTAATTGTTTTATTTATTTTTTTCGATGATGCTTCTTTATTGTGTTTTTCACCTTTAAAAATACAACACACATTTACAAATCATGTACCAGAAGTAAATATACACATACACATGTACATGTACACATAATAAAAACAATCATTTCCAGATAGGGACCCCTAACAGATCTCTAAAGCTTTGTGTTATTGTTGAGTTTGTATTTTAGCTGTTCAAAAGAAGCCAGCTCATCCCTCCACTCCCTGATAGACGTCATGCTGGGCACTGAATGAACTTTCAATATCTGGTTTACACTTTGACCTTTTTATTTCTAATTTATTGTTTTAGTATTAAATGATGTTAAAGGATGAAACCGATCGAAGAACAAACTCTGGTGCTGAAGAAAATATAGCGGGGAGTTAACGGGTGTGACATCACAGCCACAGAGCTCTCCCATTGGCTCCAAACGGGTTTACACATTTAAAGAGACAGCGCCCTGAACTCTTTAAAATAATGGTGCGTTCCATTTGATCTCAGGTCTGATACGTCATCAGGATCAAAGCCCCCCCTGAAGTCTGAGAACCTCCATCAGTTCAAATCCAACATGGCTGCTCCGTGTTTAATCTGTAACTATCGTGTTTATTAGCAGCTCAGTTTCTCTTAGTGTGATGAAATCGATCACACCGAGAGTGTAAGTTGTATCTGTAGACGTGTCGTCACGTGTGGCGTCAGCGTCTGGGTTTAGCTTACAAACCTTCGTCATCCCCGCTCCTCGGAGGAGGCCGGATTTCCGAGGTCAATTGAACGCATCGTATTCTTTTTTTGTTTATCCCGGAACTTTTTTTAATTTTTGTGTCACTGCTCTGTTTTGTATCGTTTGCTTATGTATGTTTTTTTATACGATGAAGTCGACGTGTTGAACGTGATGTTTGAACCTCTGAAAAGTTTTCATATTAAAACATGAAACCATGTCGGTGTTTTGTTTCTCTTTATTTTATATCCTGAATCAGAAACCGTCGTATCGGAGCTCTTCTTTATCTTCTGACAGAAAGAGAGAGGAAAACGTGCTGCCTATAGTCAGAAGAGCGTCACAGAGGGCAGGGCGAGTGGAGACCAAGGCAGGGCGAGACGAGACCGAGACCAAGGCAGGGCGAGATCAGCACCAACTGACGGAACAATGCTGTTAAAGTTTCTCCTCTTTCCTGTCTGCGTCTCACTCCTGCTGCCATTGGCGGCTCAGTCTGTTGATGATGCTGCGACACTCCTCCAACTCCACCCGGTCCCCTCCTAAACCTGCCTTAGCAGCTCTGCCTGCCACCTCATACCCCTCAATCCCAACATGTGCAGGAACCCACAAGAATCCCCCCCCCCCCCTCCTAAAGGACCTCTGGCTGCCTCCTCTCTCCTGCTCTTTATACTCCCGCCCCTGATTGCTGAACCGCCACAGGTAAGTCTGGCTGCACTGAGGCTGAGCAGCAGCACCTGGAGACAGAGGCGCTGCTCGTCTAACGTCATCAGGCAACTGCTTGGGGCCCTCGAGGGCTGAAACACTTTAAACCACAGCAGTAGCTCAAAATGTGTAAATGTTGCAACTACAGTAGGAAACCTCCCTAAGGGGGGCCCATCTGACAGCACTCATTCTCTTTGAACGTGGGTTGGAAGGCCCCCCAACAGGCTCTAGAATCGGCACCGCCTGAGAGCACACAGGAGAGAGAGAGAGAAAACACATACACAACACTACGGCAGGTAACAGCTGCTGGTTCAGGTGATAATGCAAAGCCTTCTGCTCCCCACACACACACACACACACACACACACACACCTTTATCTGGAAAAAAAGACCAGTATGAACAGTCCAGGAGCTACACTGAAAAGCTGTGTGCTCCAAAAGACAGCTCGATGAAGGGAAAGCTTTCTGTGCAATCTGACGGATGATTTAACGACACTAACGAGGACGTGCTGTGACTTCTGCGCAGCACGCAGAAACATCAGGAGAGCACACGTCGTCTTCTCTCTGCTGCTGCCCGGGTTTCCTCTTTTCTCCAGCTTGGCCCTTTTCCTTTGACCTCATGTCCTCCGGCTTCCTCCCATTCTTCTCTCTCCGAGGGGGGAAAAGAAAAGGAAAGTTACAGCCAGACGACCAGGCTTTTCACTCGTTTGTAAATCCCATTAAAGAGACCTAAAGGGAGAGAGAGCGTGTTTCAGATGAGCTGCAGACTGTGTGAGGGTGAGTTCTTTCTTCATTCTAAACTTTTATCCTGCTGTCAACACACCTCATGAAAAGATCCAAACAAAGAGATCAGTCGAGCCCTGGGATCTGCTCTGTGAGGTTATAATTACTCAAAGTGCTACTCTGAGCTCAACACTCACATCAGCATGCTCACATTCCCGCAACAAGGCGGCTAACGTCCTGATGCAGAGCCAAGCCCGTAGCCAGGGCGGGTTTGGCGAACACTTCCTGTCTATACCATTGTTTCCTAACCTGGGGTCCAGGCCCCACTAGAGGGGCGTCTGAGATCTCAGGGCAGGCGTGAGGCTCTGAAGAAGACGTGAAACTATAACTGAGACCATGAACTCATCAGGAGAATGTTTACCGAGGGAATAAATCAGCTGAGAAGAACATTTTATCACAGCCTTCGATACAATCGGACTGATTTTTTGCAACCAGGGAGTTTTCCCCTGCTGGACATTCGAGAGAATGCAGCTTGAAGGCCCTTCAATTTGTCCAGCAGTTGATTTAAAAAGATTAAAGTGAAGTTTTAAAAGAAAGCCGACAGAATAAACGCTCAGTGTGGACTCTGCTCTCTTCTATCAAACATACAGGTAAACATGTGGGTGCTCCGCTTGTCTTTACACACCTCCATCACATTTTTAGACCTAATGTAAAGTTTAAAGGTTCCTTAAAGGTTCTTTAAAGGTTCCTTAAAGGTTCTTTAAAGGTTCTTTAAAGGTTCCTTAAAGGTTCTTTAAAGGTTCTTTAAAGGTTCCTTAAAGGTTCTTTAAAGGTTCCTTAAAGGTTCTTTAAAGGTTCTTTAAAGGTTCTTTAAAGGTTCCTTAAAGGTTCCTTAAAGGTTCCTTAAAGGTTCTTTAAAGGTTCTTTAAAGGTTCTTTAAAGGTTCTTTAAAGGTTCCTTAAAGGTTCTTTAAAGGTTCTTTAAAGGTTCTTTAAAGGTTCCTTAAAGGTTCTTTAAAGGTTCTTTAAAGGTTCCTTAAAGGTTCTTTAAAGGTTCTTTAAAGGTTCCTTAAAGGTTCTTTAAAGGTTCCTTAAAGGTTCCTTAAAGGTTCTTTAAAGGTTCTTTAAAGGTTCTTTAAAGGTTCCTTAAAGGTTCTTTAAAGGTTCTTTAAAGGTTCTTTAAAGGTTCCTTAAAGGTTCTTTAAAGGTTCCTTAAAGGTTCCTTAAAGGTTCTTTAAAGGTTCCTTAAAGGTTCTTTAAAGGTTCCTTTAAGGAACCTTTAAAGGTTCTTTAAAGGTTCCTTAAAGGTTCTTTAAAGGTTCTTTAAAGGTTCTTTAAAGGTTCCTTAAAGGTTCCTTAAAGGTTCTTTAAAGGTTCCTTAAAGGTTCTTTAAAGGTTCCTTAAAGGTTCTTTAAAGGTTCTTTAAAGGTTCCTTAAAGGTTCTTTAAAGGTTCCTTAAAGGTTCTTTAAAGGTTCTTTAAAGGTTCTTTAAAGGTTCCTTAAAGGTTCTTTAAAGGTTCCTTAAAGGTTCCTTAAAGGTTCTTTAAAGGTTCCTTAAAGGTTCCTTTAAAGGTTCTTTAAAGGTTCCTTAAAGGTTCTTTAAAGGTTCTTTAAAGGTTCTTTAAAGGTTCCTTAAAGGTTCCTTAAAGGTTCTTTAAAGGTTCCTTAAAGGTTCTTTAAAGGTTCCTTAAAGGTTCCTTAAAGGTTCTTTAAAGGTTCCTTAAAGGTTCTTTAAAGGTTCTTTAAAGGTTCTTTAAAGGTGTATTTTTAGTCTGTGGGGAGAAAACCTGCAGAGGATGGAATATTTGGGGTTTTGCCTCCAGTTACAGGCGCACAATAAGCTCTCTTGTTATTGACCTGAGAGAGAGAGAGAGAGAGAGGCATGCAGGGGCAGCTGATTACCAGAGTAGTGTGTGTGTGTGTGTGTGTGTGTGTGTGTGTGTGTGTGTGTGTGTGTGTGTGTGTGTGTGTGTGTGTAATGAACCAGGTTAAAGCTGTGACGTCAGCAGGGACTCGGTCGACAGGAGACGTTTGAAGCAGACAAACTGGACGTGCGGCTCATTTCACTCAGAGGAACAACATGGCTGAAACACACAGAGTGACAGCAGCGCCGGGCAGGAAGGTGAGCTGCCACACACACACACACACACACACACACACACACACACACACACACACCTACAAACACACCTGAGCGGGCAGGTCATAGACAGGTTATAAACCAATCAGAGAAGAGGGGAACCTGATCCGTCAGATCAACATTTCAGCTTCACTCTTGTCTGATTTATTCGACATGTCGAGGAAAACTTGGGACTGAAAACTTTTTTTTAACTTTTCTTTTCCGGCTGGAAGCTGGCCAAAGTGAAACAACAACTTCCTGTTTGTTTTTACAAAATAAAGCTGTCTTGATCTCTGTACGCTGCAGCAGCATCAGATGAAGGGTGTTCTCAAGTGAAGGTCTCAAGTGAAGGTCTCAAGTGAAGGTCTCATCACCGCCCGTTTCCGATGAAGTGTGGTTATGTTACAACATTAAAAATGCACGAGTCTAGATTTGATGTTTTCCTTTTTCATGGTCGTAAAAGAGACACAAACAGTTTAGAGGAAGTATCAAATAGAAATAGAGAATCAACAACGTCGTTAAACCGATCTGAGAACATTTTCACATTCTATGAATTTCAGGTGCTTTTATTTTGAAGGCTCGTTGATTTTCCTTCTTCTGACGCAGCACGTGCTGATCACAGGTCATGTGACGTCACGCTCTGAGTAATGAGTGACGGCTCTTTTAAACCCTGTCAGAGGTCACGTGTTGTAAAGTGAGAACACGTTATTGTTTTATTTACTAAAGTTTAACCTTCGCTCAGTTCTTCACAGAATGTGTTTTCTTCAACCATGGACTCTTTCAAATGATTTAAAACATTTTTTATTTTGCTCAGAAACTGAATAAATATCAGAAAGATAATACAATAAAAAACTAATTCTACGTCTGTGCACATTGGTTAACTTCGTCTTCACGACATGTAACGGGGAGAAACTGACATTTTACTTCCACTGCATTCACAGAATCAGTGGAGATTCTAGGGTCAACTTTTAGCCCTGTCGGCATTATCAAGATAATAACGATTAATCTCATGTTATTTTGTCCCTTCAGGCTCACCGTAGATAGTGGTCCTCAGTGTCTCCCTGTAGATAGTGGTCCTCAGTGTCTCCCTGTAGATAGTGGTCCTCAGTGTCTCCCTGTAGATAGTGGTCCTCAGTGTCTCCCTGTAGATAGTGGTCCTCAGTGTCTCCCTGTAGATAGTGGTCCTCAGTGTCTCCCTGTAGATAGTGGTCCTCAGTGTCTCCCTGTAGATAGTGGTCCTCAGTGTCTCCCTGTAGATAGTGGTCCTCAGTGTCTCCCTGTAGATAGTGGTCCTCAGTGTCTCCCTGTAGATAGTGGTCCTCAGTGTCTCCCTGTAGATAGTGGTCCTCAGTGTCTCCCTGTAGATAGTGGTCCTCAGTGTCTCCCCGTAGATAGTGGTCCTCAGTGTCTCCCTGTAGATAGTGGTCCTCAGTGTCTCCCCGTAGATAGTGGTCCTCAGTGTCTCCCTGTAGATAGTGGTCCTCAGTGTCTCCCTGTAGATAGTGGTCCTCAGTGTCTCCCTGTAGATAGTGGTCCTCAGTGTCTCCCTGTAGATAGTCGTCCTCAGTGTCTCCCTGTAGATAGTGGTTCTCGGTGTCTCCCTGTAGATAGACGTCCTCAGTGTCTCCCTGTAGATAGTGGTCCTCAGTGTCTCCCTGTAGATAGTGGTCCTCAGTGTCTCCCTGTAGATAGTGGTCCTCAGTGTCTCCCTGTAGATAGTGGTCCTCAGTGTCTCCCTGTAGATAGTGGTCCTCAGTGTCTCCCTGTAGATAGTGGTCCTCAGTGTCTCCCTGTAGATAGTGGTCCTCAGTGTCTCCCTGTAGATAGTGGTCCTCAGTGTCTCCCTGTAGATAGTGGTTCTCGGTGTCTCCCTGTAGATAGACGTCCTCAGTGTCTCCCTGTAGATAGTGGTCCTCAGTGTCTCCCTGTAGATAGTGGTCCTCAGTGTCTCCCTGTAGATAGTGGTCCTCAGTGTCTCCCTGTAGATAGTGGTCCTCAGTGTCTCCCTGTAGATAGTGGTCCTCAGTGTCTCCCTGTAGATAGTGGTCCTCAGAGTCTCCCCGTAGATAGTGGTCCTCAGTGTCTCCCTGTAGATAGTGGTCCTCAGTGTCTCCCTGTAGATAGTGGTCCTCAGTGTCTCCCTGTAGATAGTGGTCCTCAGTGTCTCCCTGTAGATAGTGGTCCTCAGTGTCTCCCTGTAGATAGTGGTCCTCAGTGTCTCCCTGTAGATAGTGGTCCTCAGTGTCTCCCTGTAGTCTCAGTGATGTAAAAGAAGGATGCTGCTGCATCTTTGAATGTCTCATTTCACTTTAACAAACTCTCAGACAGCTTACTTTACTTTTTTTTCCTCTTTCAGAAATGGGTGTTTCCACAAAGACCGGCGACTGAAGGAAACAAAGCGAGTGTCGGCTCTGAGAGAGACGCTCACAGAAGTCTGGTAACTTTCACTCTGAACTCACAAAGACAAAAACAGACGATAACTCTGAAGAATAAACTTTTTTCAGATTAAAAGACTGAAGTGAAAACGAAAACAACTTAAAAGCTTGTTTTAGTTCTTTTTACGCTGGCCGACGAGGGCAAACACCCAACAACATACTGAACAACTTACATGAAGAAAAATGTGCAGCAAATTCAGAAACAAATACAACGACTGAATTATGCTGCATAAAGCTGCAACACCTGCATCAACGGTAAACGTGCTGCAGATACATAAACGATGCAAAATCAAACACATATTCAGAAGAAAACTGCAAAAAGACAAACGCTGCAAACCCGTCTGTCCTCAACAGAAGTGCTCCAGGCCTGTAGGGGGCGCTCTGTGAGTGAAGTTAACGCAGTTGTTGCAGCTTTTTTTGGCATGTTTTTTCCTCAACATAATTCAGTCGTTTCTTTTGTTTGGTGTTTTTGAATCTGCATCGTTTGTGAATGTTTGGAAAGCGTTTCTCTTAACTCCAAGCGTTGGCCCTCATTGGCCACCGTAGTTTAATTTTAAAAACAAAATATATTCAATCATCATGTGTGTGCGTGTGTGTGTGTCTGTGTGTGTGTGTGTGTGTGTGTGTGTGTGTGTGTGTGTGTGTGTGTGTGTGTGTGTGTGTGTGTGTGTGTGTGTGTGTGTGTGTGTGTGTGTGTGTGTCTGTGTGTGTGTGAGTGTGTGTGTGTGTGTGTGTGTGCGTGCGTGTGTGTGTGTGTGTGTGTGTGTGTGTGTGTGTGTGTGTGTGTGTGTGTCTGTCTGTGAGTGTGTGTGCGTGCGTGTGTGTGTAGGCTGTTCCCTTCAGAGGTCACATCAGCGGTGGGATGTGTCCGGGGAAGAAGGTGGTGCTGGTGGGCGTCGTCGCCCCCTGTCCTGACAGGTGAAAACAACTTCCTGTTACATTAAGTTTTCTGTAATGTTTCAATCTTTCCTCCTCCGCTCTGGATTGATAAAAATGTCTCTATCATCGAAAATCTTTCCTTTATTTTTTTATTTTGCGTTCCTCCAGTGTTGGAAAGTTACTGTAAGTATAATTAATGAAGTTAATGAACTCATGTGCTGCAAATTTGAGGCTTTACTAGTCTGTAGTCTGTGTTTGTAGAGAGAGATGTAACAGCTGTTTGTGATATTCTTCATACAATTCATTTATCGAAAGTGACGAACAACAGAGAGTAAAAACAACACAAGCAGGGAGAGAGAGAGGAGACGACGTCAAGTGGTGCAAACAAACAGCTTTAAGTCTGATCGTGCTGACAGGAAGTTCGACATACTCTATGATCAGACATTAAGGAAACATGCTATGTTGAAGTGCTGGCTTCTCTGACAACAATGCAGCAGCCAGTATGTCCTCCTTCTAACTTTAGATTCTGGTCCTGAATGGTCTGGATTTGTTTGGACCAGAGAAGGTAGGCGGTTTTAAGGCACCCCCACACGGCCGTTTTGGACGCCCCTCGGTTTGCCAGATATGAGAGCAGTTATCAGGTCAAACCAACAGGTGTTGCAGCGATGGAAGCGGGCAAGAGAACTGGTTCAGATAGAAGTGATTGTACCCGACCTAAAAAGCCTCTGCATGTTTCTAATAAGCTCCACGAGCAGAAACGTGCTCAAACTAGGATCAATATTGGAGATGCTTTTGAAAAATGGAGAGAGGTTAGAACACAGAAAGGTTTACAGACCGATGCAGAGCTGGATAAACACTGAAGCTTCAGTGTCCACCACATGGTGACCTGCGTGAGCATCCACTCTAGAGAGGAGGGGGGGGGGACAGCTCTCTACGATGTTTGAGTTTGGACTGCAGTACCCATTTTAAACACTAGGTGTCAGAGTTACATATTGCTCCTTTAATTAAAATATTGTACTTTATAGACGGCTACATTTATCTGAAAGCTTCAATGATCTTTAAAATAAGGATTTTTAGACCAACGTGGAGCATCAAAATAATATGATGATTTATAATCAATGAATTACTCAATGAGTGTTGTCATGGTTTCTGCTGTTCTTTGTTCCTCCTTCAGGTTCTATGTAGCTCTGACGTGTGGGCGTGGGACAGCCGGGGAGCCTCCGCCCGATGTGGCCCTGGAGCTCTGTGTGCGCTTCAGGGACCGACAAGTCCTGAGAAGAGCCTGTGTGAGTGGATCGTGGGGAGACATCGACAGAGCCGTGCCTTTCTTCCCCTTCATCAAAAACCAGCCCTTCAAGGTACAACAATCTGTCCACACATCTGACAGCTCCTTCTGATGGGGAGAGTTTGAAGATGATCAGTTTATGGACCCGATAATAACTACAACGGCTTTAATGTTCAGCTTTGAAAAATGACCCCGAGATATTTAAGGTCCGGTTGATCCAAAGTAATCCACCATGGTTAAAGCTGTCGGAGGGAGTCATTCAAAAACAAATAGTGCCGATAAAACCTAAAGGAGTTATTTAACAAAACGTAAGAGCTGCGAGGGAATGATCAAACACAGGTGTGACGTGGCTATCTCCATCCTGCTTACCCTCGCTTGGGGCCGTGGAAACAAACACAAGATCAGGGTTAACCGTACCAAACTGGACTGCTTGGTGGAAACGGAGCTAAAAGCCACTGCTGTGGTCAGACCTCGGGGGTCCGCCTTCTGGCCTGGGGCCTGCAGAGTCTGTTTACAAGCAGCTTTGGAACTTTTCGATACTTTATCATCAAAAAAACAGAGATTTGAATTGTTTAAAAACATGTAGTATCAAAAGTAATGTAGTATCAGACATTTTGACAACTTGAGTCGGTATAACTTAAAAAGTATAAATCAGAATGATCCTGATCTCAGCAGACGGCTGGATTCAATCTGTCAATCAAAACAAAACCTGATGTTCTTTAGTCTGATCATACAGTAAGGTCACTTTATCATTTCACTCACTACACATCTTACATGTCGCTCCTTTAAATATAAAGCATCTGTGAGAATCTTTCAGTTTGTGTGGGATTTGGCGCCCCCTGTGGACAAAGTGTGAAGCGGATCAGATCCATCCTCTCCTGTTTTTCTTGATAAACCAGGATAGAAGTGAGCTGATTTCATGATCCCTAGTTTAAACAAAGTGGATTACCAAATCCTGATCCTTTTAACCTGATGAAATCTTTTGAGTCTCTGTCAGATGTTCAACATGTAAACCTCTACCTGTGTCTCTCCTCTCAGATGGAGCTTCACTGTGAACACGGTCGGTTTCGTGTGTTCGTGGACGGACAGAAGCTGTTTGATTTTCCCCACAGACTGACGTCACTCGAAGGAATCGACACGCTGTGGATCAAAGGCAGCCTCACCATCGCTAAACTGGCCTAAAAAGCACCTGTGAACATGTTTCCACCCATAAAAGACAAAGATCTGGACATACTTCTAAAGCTGTCATATCCTCCTCATGTTCACCTTTCATGTTGTCAGTCTCAAGCTTCACTTGACCTGCAGCTCAAAATCTGATACTGGCGTCAGTAAAAACCCTCATTTCAGGTTTGTTTCAGCGGCCGTCTCCCCTATTCCCATGTGCCCATGTTCTTTGGATTGGCCAAGTCTCTGGAAGCCTTCCAGTGATGGCAGAACGCTGCAGGGCTGCCAGAGGAGGGCTGCTCTCCAGAGCTGGGAGAAGAGAGTCTATGTAAGAGGTTTCAGCGGCTCACGTAGAGGCTTGAAGCCGTCTGCTGAAATTCTTGGTTTCATATCGGAGTCGTTTAGCGCCCTCTGCTGACTCATCCTGGGATTACTCCAACATACGTTTACCTGATCTGAAATTTTGCCAACATTTAGCTTTGTAACACTTTATGTGACTTCAGCAGAGTAGGTCGACTTTAACCAAAAGCCGCCATGAGAGTAAGAGAGGGAACACTGTCTACGTTGCAGAGATAACCTGGCCTGCACATTCAGGTTCTGAAACGCTGCCTACGTATTCGTGCAGTATAGACAGTGTGCAGGAGTTTGGCTGCATTTTTAGTTGAATAAAAACATGTAATTATCCAGTAGTGCTTAGACGTCTGTTTTTGTTGCTGTGATATTGAATCAGGTCTTGATGTTGCTGTTTTTTAAAGTTTTGGCAGCTGACAAAAACTCTCAGGAAATATCTTACAGTAACCTCTGCTCATCTGTTTATGATTCAAGTGCAGTGCCAATACTGTCTCTAATCACGCTTTACTTTTCTGTAATTATGTTCATACTAGAGCCCGACCGATTAATCGACCAGCCGATGATATCGGCCGATATTAGCTTATCAAAGGACTCTTGATATCGGCTAATTTTATCGCAGATATGCGCCGATGTTACTCGATTTATTCACCAGTCAAATAAGATTTCATTTGAGTTTCATTGTATTACACTAGCAGTTCTCTGTCACCAGCAGAGGGCGCTATATGGATTACAACAAGCATCATCACTCTGCAGAGTGTCGAGCGGTGATCACGTACATGCTCAGATACTTTCAGCTCAGTGACCATCTTGTCTTCATTATAAATCTAAGTGTTTGATAACTGAGGGATCAACAAAGTAAATGTGTTTATCTAAATCTATCTCTACAGGCGAAGATAGCTCTAAAAAAGATATCGGCCGATATATCGGTATAGAATTTTTCTCTCCATAACATCGAGATCCGCACTAATAATCGCATATCGGTCGGGCCCTCTTTCATATGATGCTGTATTGTATGTTTGTAATTGAAGTTGATGGATGAGTTGACTTTTTTAACTTTTATTTTACTCACAGAACTTTTTATATTCTTACATTTGAGGTATTTATTAGCTAATCCCGACATTTGGTTCACTCATTTGTCTTTGGATCGTCACATGAAGGTTCGTCAGTGAATGTTCAGTAACTGCTCCTGCCTTTAACCTGTAAAGAAACCATGCAAGTACATCCTCTGTATATGTTTGATCTTTAAAGGGCTGTAAAAAGTTTTTCAATCACATGTTTGAAATTCCTTTATTTCTCTTTTAAAAATAAAACTAGTAAGGCTTTTATTTTGAATGTTTGTCCTGTCTTCAGCTGAGAGTAGTTTACTTCCTGTGTGATTTTATTTTGAAATAAAGTAAGGCCCTTCTGGTAGATGAAGGTTAGGACAGTTAAACACAGAAACAGGAAGTGGTTAGGGATCCCAAAGTGAGGTCAAACAGCTCAAAGGAACGGTAACAAAGGTCAATGTGTGATGTCATAAGGTGAACGGTAACAAAGGTCAAAGTGTGATGTCATCAGGTGAACGGTAACAAAGGTCAATGTGTGATGTCATAAGGTGAACGGTAACAAAGGTCAATGTGTGATGTCATCAGGTGGATATGACTTTGGACTCGTCAGCTGAGCTGTCTGAGAGTTTGTTAAAGTGAAATGAGACATTCAAAGATGCAGCAGTGTCCTTCTTTTACATCACTGAGACTACAGGGAGACACTGAGGACCACTATCTACAGGGAGACACTGAGGACCACTATCTACAGGGAGACACTGAGGACCACTATCTACAGGGAGACACTGAGGACCACTATCTACAGGGAGACACTGAGGACCACTATCTACAGGGAGACACTGAGGACCACTATCTACAGGGAGACACTGAGGACCACTATCTACAGGGAGACACTGAGGACCACTATCTACAGGGAGACACTGAGGACCACTATCTACAGGGAGACACTGAGGACCACTATCTACGGGGAGCCTGAAGGGACAAAATAACATGCGGTTAGGTAGTTAATGCTGACAGGAATGGATTCACAAAGACAATCGGTCTGATCCAACTTTCACAACAGGGTCCTAAGTCTCTATCTAGACTCTTCTCCTCTGTCGCCCCCCGGTGGTGAAACAAACTACCAAACTCCATTTGATCTGCAGAGTCCCTTTGCACCTTTAAGAAAAAGCTAAAGACCCAGCTCTTTATGAACACCTACGACCTTCATGACGATGATGACGATGATGATATTTAGGATGGTTTTGATGCTGATTAGAACTCTCTACAACAGCTGTCGATGTTGTGCTCTGCCTCTGGTCATTTCCTGTCAGCACCTGTGCTCTGCCTCTGGTCACTTCCTGTCAGCACCTGTGCTCTGCCTCTGGTCACTTCCTGTCAGCACCTGTGCTCTGTCTCTGGTCACTTCCTGTCAGCACCTCTGGTCACTTCCTGTCAGCACCTGTGTTTTTGTTTGTTTGCACTTCCTGACGTTGTTTTCTCCTCTCTAGATCCTTGCTTGTGTTGTTTTACTCTCTGATGTTCCTAGCTTTGGATAAAAGCCTCTGCTTAATTAATTGTAGAATCGGTAATGGAACTGATGTTTTAACAAAAGTTTAAGAAAATTTATTGATTTATGGGCAGAGGTGCTGCTTGTCAACAGGCAAGGCAGGCAACTGCTTGGGGCCCAACCAAAAATCTTCTGTCTCCTTTTCCTTTATGTAGGCTAGAAGTGTTTGGATGATGTCATTGGTTTATGCTTTTAATCGTCTGATAATATAATTAACAAAGGGACGCTGGATTGTTGATTTCTCAGTATGCTGGAAAATAAATGTCGGAATTAAAAACAGTATTTTCAGAGGCCCTGATTCTCCTCCATAGTAAACCGGTGTGAACAGGTGTACCTGTTAACATGGAAAGTTTCGGAGCAACCAGCCGACCTGCTGTCGCGGTGCATGCTGGGAGACTTTGAGGCAGCAGCAGCCGGCTGACTACACCTCCAGTTTGGGCTTCAGAATCAGCCGCACCTCGCTGCTCGGCCGGATTAATCTGTCAGGAGGACAGCTCTGCCTTGAACCGAGTCATGGAAACCGGTGGACAACATCTCACGGTGAGCTCACCTGTTCCTTTAGGTCACTAAAGACACCTGCTGTCAGCGCGAGCCGCCGGGATGATCCGGAGGAGCTAATGCTAAAGCTAACGGGAAGCTGCTTGTTGTTGACGTTAGCGTTAGCTAGCTGCGTAGTTAGCTCAGCTAGTTCACTTCTCAATCACTCGTATCTGATGGTGTCGCTTTGGTGACATTAATGTACCCGAAATTAACATATATGAGTGCTGAACAAGAATAAAGACGACTCCTCAAAGTGGCAACAAACTACCAGATAACACGGTTAATTTAGCTCTGCTTTTAGCTTCCCCACACAAGCTAACCAAGCTAGCCGAGTTAGCTTCTGTTACACCTCCTCTCAGCGAAGTCTGTCGGCCTGGGAGACTAATTAGATGCATCTAACTTAGCTTTTAGCATCATGTCACAGCAACATCAGGCAGGTCGTGTTCTGTTCTTCTTAAACGGAGCTGTTAAGTTTTAGCCTGCTTAGTTAGACGATTACCAATTTAGCTACGTTAGCCTCCTAGCTTCCCTTTAGCATCAACGTCTGACAGGTGAGCTGAAGGTGTCAAACTTTGACAACTCTTTAAAATACTTAAACCAGCACAGCAGAGATGAAGAGTTAAAGGTACAAACAGCTGTCAGAAAAGGATAACCGTGTCATGACGGTCCTGATTAGTGTTGTCACATACCGATATGATGACTTTGGTTAGATACCTGCCCAAATATATCGATACCGATACATAAATAATGCTAATGTTAGTTTCTGTAGTTAAATAATTCAGTTTGATAGCCTATAAAAACTATACACACAAAGACAGTAACTCTCCGACACTTTAGGATGTTAAAACTCAAACCTGGATTATCAGTCTGCACGCTACAGCGATGACCTAAAGTAACCTGAACACAAACCAAACAATACTAACGGAGGTCTCTGCTCTGTATGGACGTAAGTGTTCTTATTTATCACATCTTCTAACCAACCTGTCGCTCTTTGAATCCCTTACACAAGAAAACAGGTCTGTCGGCGAGATGCTTCGTGAAATTCGTTGTTGTTACCCAAATTTCTACATACTCTGTGCGTGCCACTGTCCATCAGCGCAACGCACTACGCCGCCGCTCGCTGCCACTCTAGTCAATGATTGTGTTTCCACAGTGAGCGGCCAGCCGATTATATCGGCCGATGTTAGCTTTTCCAGTGACTATCAGTGTCAGTGTCCTTGGCCCTTTGCTGCGTGTCACGTCCGCTCTCTCTCCTCCCAGCGTTTCCTGTCTCTCTACAGCTGTCCTCTCCAATAAAGGCAAAAATGGCCCAAAAAATATCTTCAAAAAAGAAAAGTAGAAAAGCTATTAATACTACATCTATATCATAAGATGGGTGTGTAGGAGAGGCATCATAACTTAGTTTAATATTCTAGTATTGTGACAACCCTCATACACAGCAAAAGAAAACGTGCATTATTTCTCTTCATCACAGTTAACTGGTCTTTCTGGACTTGCACGTCCATGTACGCCGCGCTCGGGAGGAAACTACCGAGCAGGTAGCACTAACCCTACCCTACCCAGGTATCCAGGGAGATAAGGCCGACAAGGCAAACACACGTTTCAGACACCACCCACCGTTCTGGTTGGGCGGGGAGACTGCAAACAATGGCTCCTGTAAGCGTGATTTGCATATCAGAATCTTGAGGTTAACATTTAGTTTGCATGATTGATCTCCTGAGAAATGTGGAACTGCAGGATTTTGCACTTCTGCATTGGCTTCATTTTCCAAGACCGGAGGTCGCCCTCAGGTCGCCCTTATGTTGCCCTCATGTCGCCCCTATGTTGCCCTCATGTCGCCCTCATGTTGCCCTCATGTCGCCCTCATGTTGCCCTCAGGTCGCCCTTATGTTGCCCTCATGTCGCCCCTATGTTGCCCTCATGTCGCCCCTATGTTGCCCTCATGTCGCCCCTATGTTGCCATCATGTCGCCCTTATGTTGCCCTTATGTCGCCCTCATGTTGCCCCTATGTTGCCATCATGTCGCCCTTATGTTGCCCTTATGTCGCCCTCATGTTGCCCCTATGTTGCCATCATGTCGCCCTCATGTCGCCCCTATGTTGCCATCATGTCGCCCTTATGTTGCCCTTATGTCGCCCTCATGTCGCCCCTATGTTGCCATCATGTCGCCCCTATGTTGCCCTCATGTCGCCCCTATGTTGCCATCATGTCGCCCTTATGTTGCCCTTATGTCGCCCTCATGTCGCCCTCATGTTGCCCTTATGTCGCCCTCATGTTGCCCTCAGGTCGCCCTTATGTCGCCCTTAATGTTGCCCTCATGTCGCCCTCATGTCGCCCTTATGTTGCCCTCGTGTCGCCCTCATGTCGCCCTTATGTTGCTCTCATGTCGCCCTTATGTTGCCCTCAAGTCGCCCTCATCTCGCCCTTATGTTGCTCTCATGTCGCCCTTATGTTGCCCTCATGTCGCCCTCTCGCCCTCACCTCGCCCTTATGTTGCCCTCATGTCGCCCTCATGTTGCTCCTTGCATCAGTGTGAAAATCACCTGAAGTGAAGAGTCAGTGAATCGATGTTGTGTCAGAAGGCGCAGGCTGATGTGAGTCGACATTTGTTTAAGTTCTCTTAAACAATGTTTCTCTCAGATTTATAGAACTCCCCGTACTTGGCTCCTCATTATGTCTCTGTTACTGTCAGTTTGACGCCGATCCGTCTCTTTTTAGTGCCTCTGTAATTTGATTTCTGCTGCGACTCAAACCACACATGAATCTAATTGGTCCCTGAGCACCAATAAGAGCAGCTCTTATTAACAAGCCAGACTGAGGCTAAAAGGTGCATTCTGATGGATTTGAACCTGTGGTTTTCACCGTGTAGCGTGTGAAGCTGAAAGAGTTTTGCAAAAAGCTTGAGCCTGTAGACGAGAAACCAGCTGTAAAGTCTTTTTTTTAAACACAGAAACAGGCGCCACATTAATCTTTTCAAATCCCCCAGACTCCGTTAAAAAATAGAGAATTGAATCTCAGATCACAGGAGTTCCTGTTTACCACTTCCTTTTTCGGTTAGTTTCTATTGACATTGTGTGTTACATAATGGGGCGGATTTGAGCAAACCATTTATTTCAGTCGATGGAGTTTGGTGGTTTTGAAAAGAGCGATGTAACAGCTGTCAGTGGTTCAATAAAATCGTCTTCCTCTTTGACAGAAAGGTCTTTCACTGCAGTGATCCTTTCTGAAATATTGTCACACACTCAAACTAGCTAACCCGCTGGTCTGGACTCGCACTGCTCCAGGACTAACCGGGCCAGAGCACGGTTACCTGCAATAAAACACATGCATGGCTTTACGTGATTATGAAGTGTTCTTAGTTTACAAGACAGGCCGAATCAAGAAATATCAAATAAAAAAGGGGTGCTCGGTCGAGTCCCTGTCCACACATCTGAGAACAACACAGAGAACATGAGAGCCGCTTTACTGACTTTGTGGGATCGAAGCACTCACACTAGTCAAACGAACTTAAGGGGTGAAGCAGGTTGGGCACGCCACGGTACGGACTACCTAGTGTGAGTGCGCACTTAGAGTAACATCTGAACCTAACACTAGTCCGTCACTGGGAAGAACAAGTTGTCTTTTGGATCTATTTAAATTGCGGTAAAAAAATATTTGATGTCAGTTTTTTTTGCTGAAGACTGTAAAGATCTTCTGGAGGAATTCAGTAAGAGTCTAATCGTCTTTTTATTAACGCTATGAATCGTGTTTATCTGGACCCTGGTTCAAAAACACCGGCGTTGATGCATGTATATTTCCTCTGACTGATTATTTGTCTCTGATGGTGTCTCTGTTTGCTCTCTCAGGTGTAGGCAGGAGGACTCGATTGAGTTGATTGCCAGAGCATCATGGAACCAGATGTCATCCGCATATACTCGTCCTCTCCGCCCCCGATGGAGGACGGCGCAGAGGATGAGGAAAACGACTTTGGAGACTTCGGCACCTTCTCCAGCGTCCCAACCAGCATCAGCTTCACAGAATTCGACACCCCAACGACTTTCAATCAGACACAGGCTTTGAACGCTACCTCCCCGCCCGAGCTCATCAACAACAGAGGGATGGTAGCATTCAGTCACAGCTCCTCCAACGGCACCCACAGCCCCAATATCGACCTGTCAAAGGCTAATGGCGTTGTGCCATCAGGCCACCTGGACAGCAGTCCCTCAGAAAGAACTGAGATCAAAAAAGTCCTCTCTAGCTCTCTGGATTTCTCAGTGAGCGAGACAGCTGGCAGCGAGCCCGCTGACTGCAACGGCGGAGGCACAGAGGTGCTAACAAACGGGTTTGCCTCCTTGGACGTTCAGGGAAGTCCTTCCTCACAGAATTCTGTCCACTCTCTCATAATAGGAACGTCCACTGGGGACAATGGCAGCATCCCTGTCGAGAGCCCAGAGGACGATTTTGCAGACTTTGCTGCTTTTTCAAATGCTGAAGTACAACTCAGCCAGACGGCTAACGAGGACTTGGACAACCCCACAGAGGGCAGCTGGCCGGTGGAGGCTGCCTGCCACGAGGAACACTGTAATATAACACAGGGAACGACCTCAGAGGACAATGTCAGGGACACAAACAGAACTGGACCCAACACAGGCAGCTCTGATTCCTTATCTGGTCCTGCTGAGGCCCCGGACGGCTCGTGCAACACGGACCGGGGCTCGCACACAGACGCTGACTCTCAACAAAGGGACGTAGCCTTTGCCTCAGAGGCAGTTTGCACTAACACGCCCTTCACCCTGAACGGGGTGGATGTAGCTGACAGGGACGATTCCAAAGATGCTGCTGGCTGTTGTGAAAATGACCTCTCACCGGACGTAGCAGCAGACGGCGAGGCGGGGCAGCCAGACTGGAAGGGCTCCGGTAATGAGACCGAAACAGAAACAGAGACAGAGACTTCCTTTGGTCGGCCGCTGTCTACAGACGCTCTGGAGGAGTATGGAGACATGAGCACTACGGGCTCTGTGCCCTCTCCGCTCCCCCAAGGGGAGACCACCACACCTGCAGACCACAGCCAGCTGGCCGAGGACGACATGGACGAGGACTTTGGGGATTTCGGAGATGCCGGCTCATTCAGTGGTCAGGGCTTTGCAGATTTTGATCAGCTGGACGTCCAGCAGGAGCAGAGCAAGTCGCACAGCTCCACCCCTGCACAGGAAGCTGCAGACGCCAAGGACGATGACGACTTTGGCGACTTCGACTCCCCAAAATTCCACACAGGTGGAAAAGAGGCGGAAGATGGAGGACAATTTGCAGACTTCCCCGTCAGCGACAGTTTTGGAAATTTCAGCTCGGCTGCAGATGGAGCAGATGATGGGGGGGACACAGGGTGGAGCGCCTTCGGGGAGCAGCAGCAGGTGGAGGGGGAGTCCTGGGCGGCGTTCAGCACAGAGCCGAGTGTCGTTCCTCCTGCAGACAGCAGAGAGGAGGAGGAGGAGGAGGAGGAGGAGGAGTGGCATGAAAGTGAAGCTCCTGCAGTCAGCGAGGAAGCCAGCAGGACCGACGGACAGGCGGTGAGCATGGTGGGAAATAAACTGGTCACACTGGGAAACGTTATGCATGCAGAGTTAATGAACCCATATGTCATTGTTTCAGGGTTGTTTTTTATTTATTTTTGAAGAGCTTAATAGGACAGGAAGAGTTTGGAGAAGGCTGATTATGATCTTATAGGTCATAGAAACATACGCTGATGCTTATAAATATGCAGCTCAGGTCAGAGACAGTGAGGTTATTTATGTTTACCTCAAATAAGACCAAAAGCCATAAAAGATCCCCATCCCACCTGACAACTACCCCCAGTATCTGAGAAGAAAATAAGCAGAACCAGGAGTAACAAGTTCTGCTGTTCTCAAAGCGAAACAGTTACACATGTAAAGGTCCCATATTCTACAAAATCCACTTCCCCATGTTTCTCTAACTGTAATATGTGTCTCTTGTCTGTCTACAAACCCCCCAATGATGAGAAAAGTCCATCCTCTCCATCTTCTGCCTGCTCCACTTTTCAGAAAATGTGTGCTCAAACAGGCCGTTTGGAGATTTTCCCTTCATGACATCACAAAGGGCAGTAACCCCTCCCCCAGGTGGGTGACACTCCCACAGCTAGGTGTTTGTTCTGCCCTCTGAGTCTGCCTTCTCATCGTAAACAATAGGGCATGGAGCGAGAAAGCCCGAGCCACCCGAGCCCTTCCAGAGAGGGGCGTGGTCAGACACAGCTCATTTACATTTAAAGCTACAGACACAGAAACAGCCTGTTCTGAGCAGGGCTGAAATAGAGGGGTTTATAGGCATGATCAAATACAGGATCAGAGTGGATTTAGAACAAGACACTTCACACACATGTTTTGACGAGCTCTGAGACTTATTTACACTGAAGAGGAGGAGGATATGTGACCTTTAAATCAGTTCTTGTTTGTTTTCAGCCCCTTTAGTGTCCTCTGTTTGTGTTCAACATTAACCGACCTGTTAATGAAAAAGGTCAGATCTCTGATTTGGTCAAGTGGAACTGAGAGTGAACGTGTGCACTGTCCTGAAATGATCCGTGGTGTGCTGACGTCTGCACATTGAGGTGTGGTTGAAAAGTGACACACACACACACACACACACCTGGGTTAATCCTGCAGGCCACGCCTTGAGGATGTGACTGGATCAGGTATTTAAACTTAAGAACATTCCTTAGTGATGCACACGCACACTACAATGAGCCTTGAAGTCCAAACTGAAAAGCTCTGTTTGACCGGCTTAAAGACAAATAAAGGGAGAGACACCAAAATAACTCTTAATCAATAATAGTTATTCACAAAAACATCGGTTAAATTAAAAACAGAGAAGAAGTTTGGATGTCAGGAGTGTTAGTGGGTGTGTGGTGCAGAATGGAAAAGGAAGAAGAAGGAACCGAACAAGGTGCATGCAGAAAGTCTCTCTGAGCAGACTGAGGTTGCAGCTTTTGTAATGAGCATTGAGCTCAGGTGAACCTCCACTTCGTCTGGACCTGGCTTCAGCCTTTCCCCTTTGGGATACTTTTCTAATACGGACTGCTTCCCTGTTGCCAAAGCTGCTGCTTCACGGAGCACGTCCCCTGTCAGCTGCTGCACGCTGTCGTTTCCCCGTTTTGAACCTTAGTGTGTGTGTGTGTTACTCCCGCTCCACGCTCTTCTGTTTCTGGGTTTTGTCCACTCAGCTCGAGCCCCCGGATTAGTACAGAGACTCTTAACAGCTTTGGGCCGAGTCAGGCCGGTCTCGGGCTCTGGCAGAGAATCTAACCTCTAGTAAAGATTGCCTGACACACATGGATCAGGTTCATTACTCTGAGCTTCGTTAAGAAAATGTTTTAATTAAGCACCATTTCAAACATCCACATGCGTCTGTCTCCAATGAAAAGGCCGTAAATGTATAGTGATAGAAGTCTTTGATTCTGAAGGTTCAGACAGTGGATGAGGGACCAGATGTTGCATTTAGTTTTTCAATGAGAAGCACAATTACAGGAATCAGAGACTCCTGTTATCGTCTCAAATCAAGACTCGTGGAGGTCGAGCGCAGCCTGATAGGACAAGTATTCCTCAGTTTGTTCAGGATCCTGCTACTTTAGATTTCTGCTCTCTGATGGAAACGTGCTGAGTTTATCAACAGGCAGTCTGGGTTTCTGTTTTAGTCGTTCAGAGCTGTGGAGAAGTGTTTGATTGGCTGCTTGTCTCTTTGCAGGCGTTGCTCTCGAGTCGTCTTGGGAAGCTGTTTCAGAGCAGCTTCCCTCAGACCGCCGCCGTACCCGCCATGGAGGACGGGGAGGTGTCCACCCTGAAGAACTTGCTGGAACCTTCAGAGGAGAAACCACAGCCAGGAGTCAAGGAGGAGCAGGAGGAGACATCACCGGGCACCAGGTGAGTCTCTGCCTCATCAAGGGCCTTTCAGATAGGATGTGGTGCGCACTTCGCTCATTGCGGGGTAGGGTGCAGAGCAGGTGGGGGGAGTCATCAACGGAGCAAGTTGCTAGGTGAACAAAATGTCGGGACAATAGCTCCTGCCACATCAGTGTACCTGTCTGCTCCTCCAAGAAGAGGCTGTGTGTTCATGAAATCCTCAGACGACAGGATGTGGGAGAGTTTCCGCTCGTCCAGGAGCTGCAGCTCTATAACGACCGCTTCACGAACACTCTGAGGTCGCACAACACATCGACAATGACTGGGCCTCACAGCGCACACTGCGTCCTATCTGAAAGGCCCTTCAGAATGTTAACGTACCAACACAGCAGCTGATGTAACTGTGGGTTGATATAGTTGTAATTGATTTGTGATATTTTTCCTTTTCTAAGCTTTTCATCAAATTCCCAGACGTTCTTTATTTCCTCGTCTCTGACTCTCTTTGCGTCTCATGTTTCGCTGCAGGTCTGTGCGTGGCGGCGTGTGGATGCAGCTTCAGGACATCCACGAGGCGCTCGGCCTCAGATACCAGTGGGGGGGCTCGCATTGCAACAAAGTTCTGCTCTGCTGTCTGGGCATCGACACCAGGAACATTGTGAGTCCACGCTGGTTGCTGCGTCTTTAAGATTACAATTAAAACTTCTCTTTTGAACACCCTTTAATCTGCATCAGGTTATTTTTAGAAGTCACTTAATGATGCATCAAATAATCTGTGACCTTTGTTAACCTCCGCCGGCCGCCGTCAGGGACTGTGACATCACACGACCTTTTCTCCACACGAGCTCGTGAGGCTGCGTTCACGCTGCAGGTGAAAGTGACCCTCAACCCCTGAATCTGACAGTGACCGTGTGCAATCTGATCTGTACAGAGGTGACCTGACGACTCTGACGTCGCTCGCTGGCAGCACGGGTTGGAGGGAGAGGGGGGTGGGGGGGGTTACATGATTAGCTGTTTCCCAGTCTGTCACAATCATGAACAAGTCTGCCGTCAGCACATCGTCATATTTTACAAACTCAGTTAAACATGAGTGAAGAAGTTAAACACATTACCAAAATAAAAACACGGCTGCAGAAAGAACTGTGAAATCCGTGCGTCTGTTACACGCTGAAGAAGAGCGTCTGCTCGAAACGTCCGTGTGGGAATGAAAGTACAACTCTGGAGTGCTGTCCTGGGGGGTTAGCAGAGAGAACTCCCATGATTCCCTGCAAGCCTTGAGTCATCTCTTTGTTGTTGTTTTGATTGAAAGCCCCCTGGTGGCGGAATTAAAGTACTGTGCGTTTAAGGAGATGAGCGTGTTTTTCATTACAGCCTGAAGTAGCTCTCCAGTTGTCTTTCAGCGGGATGTTTTCTAACCTTTAACGTCTTTATGTGCTCAGCTGTTCACAGGACAGAAGAAGCAGCCGGTCATCGTGCCCATGTACGCCGCCAGCCTGGTGAGTTTCTTTCACGTCAACATAACGCACCTTTCATCCAACACTCTTTAAGTATCCATCCAGTCGAGTGTCAACCAAAGCTCTTCTTATGAGCTGACTGCTGATAAACCCCAAGCTGCGTGCACTTGACAGCGTTAAAGAGCTTGTCTGCTGTTGATTGTATTTAACGTAAAGATGTTTGTGTGATTTTGAATCTAAAACACGTGACCGTCTCAAGCTGTCACGTTACGTTAAAGGACCCACGAGACTCCACAGTCAGATTTGTGTTTGTGTGCTTCTGTGTGCAGGGGATGCTGGAACCCACCAAAGAGCCCGTGAAGCCCGTCTCTGCAGCAGAGATGATCGCTTCGATAGCACAGGCGCCTCCAGCTGCTCCAGAGAAAACTCCCTGTGCCCCAGACACAGTCCAGGTGGGACCTCAGGACGGCTACAGACAAACCGAACACTTAAAGGGGAACTTTCAGCAGTTAGATAACTTGTATATAAAAACCCATAGTGATAAGCCCACCGTGAATCGTGATATCAGGGCTCCCTTAATGTTGGCTTTTTAGAGTCGTGCTGCACGTGCTGAACCCAGAGTTTATAGAAAGAACTCAAATCAGCTGTTCTCAAAACTGAAACTCAGAGTTTCCCAGATCAGACTCAATCAACTCGGAGGTCGGGATTCAGAGTTTGTCGAGCCTCCTCTCTGAAACGTGCCGAGAGCAACAGCAGCACAAACAAACGCAATCAGTGACCTGAAACATTTTGGAATTCTGGACGTTTATTCTCCCTCAAAAATAACTCTCACACAAAACCAATGAGGCCCCGTGTCCACCTGGTGTTGTTCCTGTGCTGGCTGAGCGGTCAGGAGCGTTTGCATGAAGCGTTTGTGCGCTGAGAAGAAAAGTGCTGCTCGTCTGTCCTGTCTCTATGACAACAGTCTGTCGACAACGTCCGCTGTATGACCGACACTGCTGTTACTTTTTACTGCATGTTTTATATTTGAGGTCGTTTTTTTTCCTGATCAGACACGTAGCGAGGACGATGTGGGTACAAGACACGATCTGTAGGCTAAATTAGGGAATATTATTCATTTGGAAAAGAGTGCCGGTGACGTCAACAGCACCTTTCTGAAAAGTTAAAAGATTTCCAACTTGAGCGCTCGGAGCGGCTGTACAGATAAGGCGGAGCGCTCGGAAGAAAAGACGCTGGGTGATGCACTTTTACTCCAGGCGGCCGCTCTCTGCCGCGAACGCTCTCTACTCATTGACACAACTGAAAAAAAGACGCTCAGAAAATATGCTAGTTGGACACGGGAGTATAAATAGTATTAACATCGTTTTTAATTCGTATATAATTAAACTTTTAGTTTCAGCTGTAAGCCCCTTTAAATCTCTGAGACACGAGCAGCACCAATTGAATCTCTCTCTCTCATCCAGCAGGAGGCGCTCCCACCCGTCCAGTTCGACTGGAGCAGCAGTGGCCTTACTAACCCTCTGGACGGTAGGTGACCCCCCCCCCACCTCCTCCGCCCTGATCACCCTCTGTTTCTTTCTTCTCGATGTTTCTCACACTTTACTAACTTTGTAGACTCAATAAGGAAAAATCCACTTTGAACTTTTGTTGTTCAGCCTGAAGAATCTAAAACTTTTTAACTTTTCTCTGAATACGAGCAGCAGAACAGAAACTTGACCGTCAAAGACGGTTTAGCGTGAAAATGACTCAAACTAGGATCAATATTGGAGATGCTTTTGAAAAATGGAGAGAGGTTAGAACGCAGAAAGGTTTACAGACCGATGCAGAGCTGGATAAACACTGAAGCTTCAGTGTCCACCACATGGTGACCTGCGTGAGCATCCACTCTAGAGAGGAGGGGGGGGGGGGGGCAGCTCTCTATGATGTTTTGAATTTGGACTGCAGTACTCATTTTAAACACTAGGGGTCAGAGTTAGATACTGCTCCTTTAAAGGCTAATGTGGGTTCTGGTCTTATGACGGCCCTGAATGTGGGCGACTCGACAGTTTTCTTTCTGCAGTGTTTGGATGTGAAGGTGGATTTTTCAACATGGCCGCTTTGCTCTGCATGAACTCTCGTCTTATTAAAGAGTGAAATCTAACGTTCCTCATGTAGCTGACTGATCACTCACACTGCTGCATGTCTCCGGTCTCTTCTCTCTCTCTCTTTGTCTGTGGTTGTTAACCTCGATCGCCCCCTGGCTGTGCAGCGAGCGGAGGCTCTTCTCTGTTAAACCTGGATTTCTTTGGTCCAGTGGAGGATTCAGGCTCCACCAGCTCAACCTCAATCCCAGGTCAGCAGCTGCTCCCAGCCTCCTCCTCCTCTGTCGTACCCTGTCTGCAGATTAACCCCTTCATCCCTGCCTCTCCTTCTTTAAATCTCAGTAATGAAGCTCTCATATTCTGCAAGTAACTCCCAATTTCCACATTTTCTGTGGGCGCCACCGTTTGCTGCCATTCTAGTCAATGCTCCTGTTTCCACAGCGAGCACTCCGTCTCCGGAGCGTGCCATCAGCGCCACTACACGTTCATAGCTCCATCTCCTGCAATGTAAGACAGTAGCCCACTGGCACCACATAGTGTTGAGAAGTTTTGCCGTCTTTCACGGGGACAACAACGGGGTCGGCAGTCTCGACTCTCCGGAGAGTCAGGAACAAATGAGGTCCGCTGCATTCGGAGGATTCAAACAGACGAATATGACGGACGTGAACGTAACGGCAAAGAAGAGAAAATATAATCACAGTGAGGTGAAACACCAAGCGGATAAAGCTCGTTCTAAAACGAGGGTGAACCTTGTGTTGGCTTTTACCCGTGGACGTGGAGTTGGTCTGCTTCCTGTTGGACAGTCAGGTGACAAACACCGGTGGTTAGCTTGTGCATTCGAGTACTGAAAATGACGTTAACGCAAACCGAATTTACCGGAGGTTAAAGGTTTAGACTATCGTGTTTTCAAATGAACGTCCAAAGAACTACAAAAGAAATCGAACTACAAAAGTGCAAGAACTACATTATTTCTGCACTCGGCAAAGATTCACAGGAAACGATTGTAGATTGCAATTCTGCAAACAGCGCCGTAACAAAGCTCCGTTATCAGTTCGCCTTTCACTTTGATTCCAGAAAGGCGAACTGTTAGTGTCAGGCACTACACACACTCCGCCGTCTCACAGTGATCCTGTCTCTACGCCTCTGTTACTACCTCCGATGGCGGCAACAAGGTGGGACGACTTCCGTATTGAAGGCAAGACGTCACGGGGCGGGCGTAAAGATCGTGCTTTAAACTGGTCATATGAAAAGGACAGGAATGTTCATCCATAGAAAATTCTTTCACTTGTACGGGACAAGATCAGCAAAGTCACAAGACATCGTTTGTCCACAGAGGGCGCCAAAGTTCACACAAGCAGCAGTTACAGGACACAGAGGACGAGTTCAGGGATAAAGTAAATCAAATGTAGGAGTTAAGACTTTTCAGAAGCCTCCGATATAACGTTGCTATGATCAGGCGGGCAGGAGCATGTGACGTTTCTGTCAGCTGACTTCATATTTCTCCTCCTCCTGTAGGTGTCGACCCCGAGCTGTACGAGCTGACCACGGCTAAGCTGGACCCCGGAAACTCTGGCAGCCGGGTGGCCGACGCCTTCGCCCGCCTGATGTCCACCATGGAGAAGACAAGCACCTCCACCAGGTACGCGGTCACAGAGGAGCAGTATGATGAGTCTGAGCTCCCGGTTGATGTGTTTGTTGTTGAGATGAGAACTCGTAAGAACGATGTCCGCTTCAAATATGTTTGAGAATTTAAAAAAACACGTTGGATTAACGACGGAGTAAAGAAGCCACACCCCTTCTTTTTTGAACATTGGTAAACTGCAGCAAAGAGATCTTTGAGAATGAAGTCACAACATACAATCACTACTTAATATGTAACTGTGACACCTAGTGTTTAAAATGGGTACTGCAGTCCAAAACATTACAGAGAGCTCTTCTTGTGATCAAACATGTTTGTTGACATCTTGTGCTTTTATTTTGTCGGGACAGGAAGCCGAGGAGAGAGGAGAATCTGAGCGAGGAGGCGTCCAAAGTGATCTCAGGTCTGCCCGACCTCTCCTTCATGCAGGCCAAAGTGCTGATGTTTCCCACCACGCTGACGCCGCTCGGCTCCACGGCCACGCCGGACTGAAGCCCCGCCCCCCCCCCTCGCTATTACTGACATCACCCCCCTCCCCTCCCCTTGACTGTTTGGCCCCGCCCACTTGATTGTCCATCTTTTTTTTTTCTTTCTCTTGCTGCGGCTTAGCTCCTCCCCTTCGTAATTTTTTTATTTTTTTTAAATTAGCGCGTTTTATTTTATGTTTTTCTTATTTAAAAAAAATCAAGCGAAGCATTTATCGCGGCGGGAAACGTCGGGGACGCTCAGCCGACCGCGTGCACATTGAACAGGATTCATGATTAATTTATAGAGGAAGGTTTTAGACGTCGTTCGTATCCAGAAGAATCATCGTGTATATAATCAGGGATTCAACGTTTCTTCTTCGTTGGTTTTAATTGGGGATGATTTGACGTCTCAGTGGCGGGCGTGTGTTCGTGTCTGTGTGAAGGAAACGCTGGCTGCAGCTCTTTGAATCAAACTGAAGTGGTATATATGTTTAAATACAACATTTCTATACATCTATAAATCTATCAAAGTATAAATCTATATTTATGGACTTGAAACCACACTGCCTGCAAAATCCCGCTGAATGTTCGTCCCCTCGTCGCGTCTCAACGCCTTCGTTTTTACCGCTTTAACCCGACCTCCTGTCCTTTTCTCTCCTAATTTAACGTCGATTTTTAACATAAATTATGTCTGAACCTCTCCACTGCTGCAGTCCACTCATATATTTCTGTTCTGTACTTCGGGGGAAACCTCCGCTGATCAAATGCTGGAGAATCAGTTTTAGTTTTAGCTCCGCCTTTAAAGGTCACATATTCTATAAAATCCTCTTCACCATGTTTCTCTAACACTAACATGTGTCTCTAGTCTACAAACCCCCCAATGATGAGAAAAGTCCATCCTCTCTACAGACACAGAAACAGCCTGTTCTGAGCACGAGGGCTTTATATGATCTGGTGGTTGAAGAGGAGGAGGATATGTGACCTTTAATCATTTTCACAAATTCTCCAGCTGTTTCGTTCAGATGGATTAAAAACACCTCGTTTCCCTCCTCGTGTGTTCGCTCTCTCGCTCCTCGTTTTCTTTCTCGGGGGTAAAAACGGGACTTTTTTTATGTGTTTGTTGATTATTTGTTAAAACCACTGAAACTGGAAGAAGGTTTCCCGGCAGTGAAGGTCGACTCTCATCAGAAGGGAATTAAGGGACCAATTTTCGGCTTCCACGTGTGTTGACTTTGTTCCTGACATGAAGTGCTCTCCGTTGTTCGTCCGCGCCTCTTATTCGTTCTGTTGTTTTGTTTTTGCTCATACTACTGTCAGCGCCGTCTACCAGGAGGATTTTGCACATTGTAAAGATGAGATGGATGTAATCATAGTTCACTGTGGCTTTAGACTGTGTACAGTTAAACTATGGGCTGTAAAATGTACGGGGAAATTCCTATGGAAAAAAACTGAATCACTTGAAGAGCCTGTCAAAAGGTTATCGTGCATGCCCGGGTTCTTTTGAGACTATACGTGTGTAAATTTTACTTTTAGTGTACACAAGAAATTAAAATAGTTATCTTCTCTGCCCGTGTCTGTTTCTTTCTGAGGATGCACACGAGTGCTGGAGTACAACTCTGGGTTTAGTGTCTTGGACACATCGGACCCCCTGACCGACTTCCACTGATCCACAGCCGCCCAATCAAAGACAGCCGTCAGAAAATACAACAAAGACAAGCATGAGTAAATGTCAGTTTAATGTAGAAAATCAAACAACTTAAAGTTTGTCTCGCTGAATCCTCGTTTGAGTGTTGCACAGGAGAAGGCACAGATTCATTTCACCTCGTTCTGTTAATAAGAAAATAAGATGACGGGACGACAAACCTCAGTCCAGTGTGGATGGAGGAGGAGCTAAAGACGTGATCAGGATCATCAGCATTAACTTAAATTAACGTTTTATTGATTTTAAACTGCAGAAATGATCGATGATCCGCCTGAAACAGAATCAACAAAAACACTCGACGTAAAAGAGTGTCGATGTTTGTAAGACTTTAGAAATCAAAACAATAACAGCTGTTTGATGTGAGGGAGAGAAGGCGCTCAGGTTCTTGTGTCACCTTCAATTAAACGTGAACTCAACAATATTCATAAATATCCAAAAATAAAACAAAAGACAAAGAACATGCTGCGTGCTGTGTGACAGGAAGCTGCTCTGACAGCCTGCAGTTACCTCGTCTGTCCAGCAGGTGGAGACAAATGGCTACCATGTAAAGTAAATGAGATCTGATGATCAGGGGGCGGATAGTCTGTATGATTCAAGATGTCAGCAGCTGTCTCCTTCAAAATAAAATACAGACTTCTCCTAAAGTAAAGCTGCTCCATTGTCCCTTCTGGGCCTCCGTACATGTGTGCTGGTGACTGTGTCTGCAGAGACCCTGTCCTCTGACTGGATTTCACTGTTCTGCTTTGTTTTGGTTGACTCGGGATGTTTCTGGACGGAGCTGGTGTGTTTCCTCCAGCCAATGACAGCGCACAGGTGAGCTTATGAGTGGATACAATTCAGTGATTCAAACTGGTGAATATGACGGACGTGGACGTAGCAGCAAAGAAGACAAAATATAATCACAGTGAGGTGAAACACCAAGCGGATAAAGCTCGTTCTAAAACGAGGGTGAACCTTGAGTTGGCTTTTACCCGACGTACACACAGTGAATGTTGTGTTTACAAACTGCAGTGAAAAATGATACTGACTCCACCTTTAATGATCCCTGATAAAAATGAATGAATGAAAAAGTGCACTCCTCTGGCTCTGCAGGTGAGTCATGTCCCTTTGGATGTCTTTTCACTCTCACGCTCGTTAACGCCTCCTCAACAAGTCGGAAACTCAGGAAACAATGAGCGAGGTGCCCGACTTCATATTCGTCACTTACATGGCGGGCAAAAGATGTTTAGTTAATGTTCTCCTCACTATGAGGGGACAGCGCTAACCACTGCAGCACCGTGACGCCCAAACCAAACATCACAAACATTAATATCACTAATTGTGCGTTTGGTTTTGTTTATGGGAGAAGTGTCACATTCATTGCTGACTAAATGAAATGTTTTTCTGGATCGTGGACATTTAAAAGACGTGATGACGTTCAGGTGGTTAAACGGCGTCGTGGAACAGCTAGACGTGAGCGTGTGGTGAAGAGGTTGAAGAAGGCACTGAGTAGTTTTTCATGAGTCCTATTATAAATCTTCTCTTTTATAAAAACATGCACAAACAGTAAAAAAACATCTTACAGTTGCCGGACAGAAACAGAGACGGTACTTCACACTGAATTTAAACCTGCAGGACGACCTCCTGCGTTCAGAACGACCTCCTGCGTGCGTTCAGAACGACCTCCTGCGTGCAGGACGACCTCCTGCGTGCAGGACGACCTCCTGCGTGCAGGACGACCTCCTGCGTTCAGAACGACCTCCTGCGTTCAGAACGACCTCCTGCGTGCAGGACGACCTCCTGCGTGCAGGACGACCTCCTGCGTGCAGGACGACCTCCTGCGTTCAGAACGACCTCCTGCGTTCAGAACGACCTCCTGCGTGCAGGACGACCTCCTGCGTGCAGGACGACCTCCTGCGTACAGGACGATCTCCTGCAGGACGATCTCCTGCGTTCAGGACGACCTCCTGCGTTCAGGACGTCGTTCACACCGTCGTTACGTTTACAAGATGTTAAAAAAAAGTGGATTTATTGTGAAAGTCTGACTCAAAGTCAGCGGAACATATTCAGAGACCGAATATTTAGCTTCACTGTGCATGTAAACGTGCTGCAGTGTGTGAGCGCTCACTCAGCCAATCGAGGCACTGCGTGGATATTTGGGAGCTAATCTGTGACATCATGTGAGCTAACGGGATCTCATTGGTTGCCTGAACCTTCACATTAAAGGCCCGATCAATCCAGCATTAAAGACTGAACTCATGTCTTCAACTCTGCACATGAACCGTCCAGTGTGAGGTACCGTCACATTTTCCAATCTGTACAAAAAGAAACAGGAAGTGATAAAAAAAGTCTCCTCGTTTCCTCTCAGCTGCCCACCAGGACCTCCATGATGTGGTCCAGCTCGGCCAGGTCCATTTTAAACGACTGGTTTGGAGTCCCTCCCGCCGTCGTGCTGTACCCAGACATCACAGCGGGGGCCATCTTAGAGGGCGGAGCTCGCGACGGTGGCGGGGTGCAGGGTCCGAGGTCGTACATGGACGCGTCACTGTCTGTGAAGAGGACGTCATCCAGAGCAAAGTCTGTGAGGAAGGAGCCGGGGGAGGACAGGGCGGGAGGAAGAGGAGGAGGTGGAGGAGGGGGAGCAGGCTTTTCTAACCTGTTCTCCGCCTCCGGTGAGTCCTGCCCCTCCTCCTCCTTCATGACCACATCAGTCGTGACCCGAGCAGGAGGAGGCGACAGTGGCCTGGAGGAGGAAGAGGAGGGACAAAGCTCCTCGATCTCCTCCAGGGCGGAGGAGAAGCTGTCTTTCTGTGATGGTGAGGGAGGTGGTAGTGGCGGTCTTGGGGAGTGATGCAGGTGGAGTTGTGAGGAGGGGGATGGGGGCGGGAGGGTGAAGAACATGGGCATGTCCTCCTCCAGCAGTGAGGCGGGCGTTAGGCAGGAGTCCCCCGCTGTTAGACCCGACAGAGACGAGGAGAGGATGGTGAAGGAGGACGGAGGAGGAGGAGCTTGTGGGTAGCCGTCGTGGTCCTGGGGGGGTGGCAGCGATAGGAGGTGCAGCGGAGTAGAAGAGAGCGCCCAAGCCTCCTTCCTGCCTGAGGTCGTCGTGGATACGGCGGATGATGTTGTTGATGAGGACGCGGCGCTGCAGGCGGAGGTCGGCGCTGAGCTGTGGGCCGTAGAGCTTCATGAGCGACATGTTGAGGACGGTTTGACGCTGCAGCGTGAAGGACGACACGACACCCGCCGCCAGGGGACGCACGACTTCCTCCAAACAATCCTCATCGTGGTCAAGCTTCCTCTTCACCCCGTTACCCAACATAAATCTGTGGAGGACGGACAAACAGACGAGGGAAACATGAAGTCAGGGAAACATTGAACCTACGGACAAAACGACACAACACGGCGTGCAGCACAGTCATCGTTTAATCTTGATTATCTTGTTGTCGTGATAAGTGATTGATTGTAAGTGAGCACCGGTTATTCATGTTCGGGGGTGGAGCTGCGTGCCCCGGAACCAGCATAACAAATGTTAGCGACAACACAGATCGTCCGACGCGGGCCTCCTGAAGCAGGAAGGAAACAGGAAGTCAAACTTTTTGTGATGGAAGTGAACAGCTTTCCTGGAAGCTCAC
Organism: Tautogolabrus adspersus; assembly: GCA_020745685.1. Classification (NCBI taxonomy): domain Eukaryota; kingdom Metazoa; phylum Chordata; class Actinopteri; order Labriformes; family Labridae; genus Tautogolabrus; species Tautogolabrus adspersus. The sequence goes on along the minus strand of CM036537.1, from coordinate 34,538,666 downwards.
AAACTTCCCCACTAACTCTGATGAGAAGTGTGTGTGTGTGTGTGTGTGTGTGTGTGTGTGTGTGTGTGTGTGTGTGTGTGTGTTCACAATCAGCTGACCTGCTGCCATGTGAGCTGCTGTCAGCTGAGTGGGTGGGCGTACGACACCTTCTGACTCCCTGAGCAACAAAACACAGGAAACAGACTTCCGCCCTAAAGACCACACGCACGCACACTGAACACACACACACACACACACTGAACACACACACGCACGTGCGCGCGCAGGCACACACACACACACACACACTGAAACACACACACACACACACACACACACACACACACACACAGACACACACACTGAACACACACACACACACACACTGAACACACACACACACACACACACACACACACATACACACACACACACTGAACACACACACACACACTGAACACACACACACACACACACACACACACTGAACACACACACAGACACACACACTGAACACACACACACACACACACACTGAACACACACACACACACACACACACACACACACACACATACACACACACACACTGAACACACACACACACACTGAACACAAACACACACACACACACTGAACACAAACACACACACACACACTGAACACACACGCACACACACACACACACACACACTGAACACACACGCACGCACACACACACACACTGAACACACACACACACACACACACTGAACACAAACACACACACACACACACACACACACACACTGAACACACACACGCACACACACACACACCACAGCTCCCTTAATCTTGACTTCGTCTCTCCTCTGAATCCTGCACGATCACGCTTCAGCTCTGTTCAAACCTGGGTCGTGTTTGTTTATATTTTGGGGACTAAATCAGTGTCGGGGACCAGGTCGGGACCCTCTGGGGGGGGGGGGGGCAATATAATATATGAAAACATTAAAAAGTAGTTCAAGAGATGACTAAACGGTGTTCACGCTGTGCGCAACGTGAAAACTTTTAACCGCCTCCAAGGACAGGAGGGGACCCGGTCTCTAGCACCTTATTGGTCGCAGGCCAAAAAATGTGTGAACCCCGGGTCTAAATGACTCTTATTTTGAAGGGTCAGACACTTATTTGAACCAGAGCCAGACTTTGAAATGCTCTCTTCAAAGCTACCAAACTCCATTCACTAAATCAGGACCGCCTCCTGCTGCGCGCGCTCTCCTCACTTCAAACTATTGAAAAAAAGACGCCCAGAATAAAACCTGCGAGTGGACACGGGGCCTAAGAGCACATGCGTCTAAGCGTATATAAGCGTCTAATGGCGTGTGTTTGAAGTTTGTAGGAGTGCCGATGCAGCAGCTGTTAGGTTGGAGGTCTGTGGTGAGGATTTGAACCTTTGACCTCTCGGTTAGACGACACGCAGGCGTCTGAAAGTGCTGACAAGGAGCGACTTCAACAACACGCCTTCTTAAATATGATAATACTCAGCTCCCCCTCCCCCTCAGCACTTTTATAAACCTATATGTGGGGCCCCTCAGAGGGCCCATCTGCTGCGACACCCTCAGAGGACGAGGTGAAGAGGTGACGGGGCGAGAGACATGACAACAGAGAGGGAGAGAGAGAGAGAGACAGGAGGATGCACATCATGTTTGTTTTTCTCTCAACTCATTAACTACAAATAGACGACAAAAACTGAAGCGTCATCCTGAGTCCTGAAATCGAATCCTCGTCTTGTGACAAAGGCTGACTCTGGATCAGCTGGCTGAGGGTCAAATATGTCCCCCCCCTCGTTTCTCGCCCTTCCTGCAGCTGTCTGTCTGTCGGTGTGATGAGGTAAAAGTCCAAAAATAGATCCAGCTACGCTGCATTTGTTGAAAAAACAAACAGAGTGTGTGTATTACGGAGATGCGTGCTGCCAGGTGTGTGTGTGTGTGTGAGGCGTTCAGGGTCGGAGCAGCTGCTTCGTGTCCTCAGCAGAGTTTAGGGTCGGTCGTGAAGGTTATGTTTACGAGTGTAACCTTGAGGTGAACTCTCAGAGTCACCTGAGTCTCCGTCGTTACTAAACACAGACGTAGAAGTCGTTGAGGACGGGTTCTAAAAGGTTTCAGGCTGGCGGGGAATCATGGGAGTGATTCTCTCTGCTCCCTAGAGGTGGGAAAATCAATTTATGTAAAAATCGAGATTTTTCTCTTCAAAGAATTAAAATCGATTCATAACTTCCAAAAATCGATTTAAAAAAATAAAATAAAATCTATATATATATATATTTATATATAGATTTAGCTCTTTAACTCAGCAGAAAGTCAAATAGAGAAACAATAAATTCAGCCAGTCTCACGATGACTGCAGTCGATCCTGAAGTATGGACTCATTCATAAATAGACTTTGAATCCGTGGATCAATGGATCCAGAATCGTTTTGAATCGAAAATCGGTCCTTAATCGAATCATGACCCCAAGAATTGAGATCTAATCGCATCATGAGACACCCGAAGATTCCCAGCCCTGCTGCTAAACTTTTGAAAACGGCCCCACTTCAGTCGCCGTGCAGTCAGAGAAAACATGGCGACGGTTAAATGTGAGAAGCTGTAACTCATACGTGTCAAAGTCTGTGACGCACCGGTGAGTCTTCAGCACCGACCTGCAGCGTGAGAAAAAGAAATAAAGTGTACTTTACACCAGGTACACACGCAGGTACGCACGCAGGCAGGTACACACGCAGGTACACACGCACGCAGGCAGGCAGGTACACACACACGTCTCTGCTGGCAGGATGACTAAACACACCTTCACTCTGGCAGGCGACGTTTCTGTAGATCAGCTGTTTGAGCAGAAATGAAACAAAAACCAAACAGCAGTCCACACAGAGATCCTGCATGCTGTGTGTGTGTGTGTGTGTGTGTGTGTGTGTGTGTGTGTGTGTGTGTGTGTGTGTTTACTCTGTGTGTCACAGTTAGAATGGGGTGAATCTGGGCCTGTTGTTACTTGTGGGTATCAAATCAGGATGACTCAAAGAAGTGTTTTTATTCTAGTGTTTCTACATAAACGCAGACAAACATCACGTAAACAAGGCTCTCTCGCTCGCTCTCTCGCTCGCTCACTCTCTCTCTCTCTGTCTGCTCGAGAGGCGAGCAGACAGTTTTTAAAGTGTTGTGAATCAAATCAAAACTGATGAGTCATCAAAACATTCACCCCCCGTACAGTGTGTGCTGATGGAGACATGAGCTAATCAGACCTATTTGTTTTTCTGAACCAGGCTGTAAACATGTTAATGTCTGCTGTAAAAACAGGCTTTTTAGAATGGGTGTGTATGTGACTTCCTGTGCTTCTGCAGCCAGCCTCTAGTGGACACTCCAGGAACTGCAGGATTTTACACTTCAGCATCAGCTTCATGTTTCAACACTGGCTTTGGTCTCTTGGTCAAAAAACAATAAAATAAATGTCGTCAGGTTTGAGTTTGAACCAAAACGTGTTGTTAGTATTTTACATTTGAGGAGTCTGGTAATGTTCGCCTCCGGACAGGTACAAACGATTGTCTTTCCTCTGACAGTGTGTGTGTGTGTGTGTGTGTGTGTGTGTGCGCGTGCGCGTGTGTGTGTGTGTGTGTGTGTCTCCTCTCTGCTCAGTGGGACATGCCTGAACTTGTTGCTGACTGTTTAAAATGAGCCTTTGATTCACTCAGAGGAGAAAAGCAGAGATAATAAACGTTCATTCATAACTCAGACACAGTTCTTTAAACTCAAAGCTCGTTCTGTTGTTTCGTTTGTGTTGTTAGAAACAGTTCAGCTTCAAAAACAAAGTTGTTGCTGTCGGTAACTGTGGGAGTGTGTGAGAGGAAACAGAGTGCAGGAAGTGAAGGTGGACTTTACTCAGAGAAAAAACCCTGTGTGTCGGGATATTCCCCTCCGTGTGTGTGTGTGTGTGTGTGTGTGAGTGAGTGAGTGTGTGTGTAGAGAGAGAGTGTGTGTGTGTGTAGAGAGAGAGTGTGTGTGTGTAGAGAGAGAGTGTGTGTGTAGAGAGTGTGTGTGTGTGTGTGTAGAGAGAGAGTGTGTGTGTGTAGAGAGAGAGTGTGTGTGTAGAGAGTGTGTGTGTGTGTGTAGAGAGAGAGTGTGTGTGTAGAGAGTGTGTGTGTGTGTGTGTAGAGAGTCATCTTCACGTCAGTCACTTCAGCGTAAAGATGAAACGTTACTTCCACGTGTGTCGTGTTTTTATCAGCAGCTGATGAGTCAGTCGGTCTGAAGTTACAGTAAATATACGAAACACAACTTATTAGGTATTCTCCTTTTTTTATATTTAAGGCAACAAAAGCAGCGAGGCGTAACTCAAGAACAATTTAACCGTCATGAGACGAACCACATGCTCTAAAACTGCTAAAATAAAGATTTCACAACATCTGTGAACTTAAAGGAGCAGTATGTAACTGTGACACCTAGTGTTTAAAACAGGTACTGCAGTCCACATTCTACACATTAGAGACAGCTGTCTGACTTTACACCAAACAGAACTGTCTAAATGCAAACACTAGCCCTTAAAGTAAAGAAGCTGTTTCTGTAAAAGTCGCCTAAAACTCTCAAAGAAAACAAAAACCCCTTCAGAACCAAACTGGACCAAAACAAACAACGAGGTACGTATTGAACTGTGAGCTGATGTCTTGTTACATCCCTAGAGTCTGAAAGGAAACACAGATGGAGGTCGGCGCTCTCAGAGAACAACCTGAGACGTCTGAAATAATTCAAAGGACTTCGTCTCTCGGGCAGAATCCAAAAGAAAGAACTTGAGTACCTGATTCACGTACGGCAAATGTATTAAGATGCAAAGAAGTAACGTTTTGATTCCCTACGTCGACCTCAGAGTCAAAATCGTGACGTTAGCACCTTAATACATTTTCCGTAAGCAGCCTTATTTAGATCGCTGAATCTGAATATTGCGGAGGTGAAATGGTGAAACGAAGTGACCCCTCCTCTGTACCGTCTTCGGAGGTAGTAACAGAGGCGTTACAGAGGAGAGGCGGGGGAGAACAACGCTGTGTGTGCGCATGTCTGACTGTGTGTATGTGGAGCTCTCGCTGTACCGTGCTTACGCAACGCCGAAACTCAATGTGAATTCACAGACTGGGACAGCGATATTACGCCGTGGTGGAATCATTGTGCGCTCCAGGACTCTTTAGACTCTGAGCGTCTGAAGGAGTCCTTTGAATTCTTTCTGACGACTCGATATCGTTTAATTTTAACGAGTGTCAAATCTCAATTTCATTTCTGGTAACTTGAAAACTCTACTTAATTTATCCCAGTATGTTTATCTCTAAAGCTGTGATGTTTGCTTACCCATCACTCCTCTCCAGCGTCATCCTCTTGCCCAACTTTGGTCACCTCTGGCTTCAAGTAACAAGTCAACTTCTGCATGATTAGATTATGATCATAAGGAAATCGATCAACTGTCTGATAACTACCGGGAGTTCATCTTCTGAGGAGTTCCCAGCAGCACCCTGAGGTAAAACAGCCGTCCTCCTTCTCTCACCGTGGCTTCAAATCTTGTTCTTGACTCCCAGCCGCGGTCACTCAGCTCTCGTTTCAGTGTGTGGCGTGTGAGTGGCTTCATGCGAGAGTGAGTGTGTGAGTCCAATGTCGAAGCCTTACATAATACACACAAAGTGCTAATTGTACCGAGAGCGGAGTGAACGTCTGTCAGTCTGCTGTAACCACCCTGACTCCGCCTGCTCCACTTTTTAAACTGCTGCTCGACCACATTCTTCTTCTTCCCTTTAAACCCTGCGTCCACACCAGGAAACAGAAACACAGACGTTTACACACCCCTCAACACGCACGCTCGCTCGCTCATCCTCGGCTTCTTTGGCACCTCTTAAAGTTTAACGTCTTTAAAAAATGAAACAACATGAAAGGAGAATGTTTTAACTTTATACACCTTTAAAGGACCAATCAGTGAAATGATAAAGTGAGCTTACTCTATGATCAGACATTAAGGAAACATGCTATGTTGAAGTGCTGGCTTCTCTGACAACAATGCAGCAGCCAGTATGTCCTCCTTCTAACTTTAGATTCTGGTCCTGAATGGTCTGGATTTACTGAAGAACAGGAAAGTTATGGATTAGTGCATTAAGAGGATTTAGCCTCGGCGACAGGTTCAAAATAATCTCGTTTAACAAAGTTTTAAACTTCAACGTGTTTTAAAAGAGTTTGTTAAAAGTAGTTATGGTTACATTTGCACCTTTTTAGACTAGTTGACATTTCCCCCAAAATAACTGGTGAGAACAGACACACAGCTCCTCCTGCAAACAGCAGGAGTCCTCTGTGTTAAAGCACGCTCAGTTAAACTGTCTTGTTTTGGTGAAGTCTATATTCCCTATAAAACTCAATGAAAGTAAATCAATCTAATTTAACATAGGCTTCAATAACATACTATAATATTAACCACTGAGCTTTACAGTCAAGTACAGTATGATGGCTAACAGACACTACTCCCCCTGCCTGTTGTTATCTGTCAGTAAATCATCCAGAGAGTTCAGCTGTCAGAGCAGCAGCTGGTTTCCAGATCCTCCTCCGGGACCTCCAGGCCACCGGCTGCTACCCCGCCACCTGCCCGGCCAGCAGGCACTCACACCCGGCCACAGCCTCCACACAACACCGGGGGGAAATACTCGGTTCTTCTGATCACATTTGAAACCCAAAACTCTTACTCTTTTTTTCCCCGATGAGCACCAACGAAGAAGAAGTTTCAGTGTTTATTTTTAATTATGTATTTATTTTTAAAGGTGTCGGTGTGTCACTCACCGCATGTACTTAGTCCCATCCAGGGTCTCCTCTGCTGCATGGAGGAGCTGCGGACCGGAGGGAAGGAGCTGGAGGAGCCGGGAGGAGAGGAGCTGCGGACCGGAGGGAAGGAGCTGGAGGAGCCGGGAGGAGAGGAGCTGCGGACCGGAGGGAAGGTGGAGCCGGTGAATAAGAGGAACATGGAGGAGGAACGAGCCGTTAGTCCGTCTTGTTTGTTTGTTTGTTTGTTTGTTTACTCCGCCGTCGTCCCCGCGGCTGCCTCAACCTCAACACACACCGAGATACACGCACACTAACACACACACGCACATTAGCGAAGCGGAGGAGGAGGAGGAGGAGGAGGAGGAGGAGGAGATGTGTCACCGGCCGACGATTGCCAGTCAACTCAGCCATTTACACCACTTCCGCTGATGTACTTCAAAATAAAATCATGTTCCGGTATGTTAACCCAGGGGTTCCCATAGGGGGTGACCGTAATATTTACAGTCTATGGGGGTGACCGTAATATTTACAGTCTATGGGGGTGACCCACACTTTGCCAGAATAAATATATAAACTTTAAGGCAGCGATGGTTTTCAAAAACTAGCATGATTTAGAAAGTAGCTTTCCCTCAGTGCTCCGTCTGTCACTTAAAGCTCAGTGTCCGACATTTTGTTCTGCATTATACTTTCCACTGTTTGTCATTGTTATTTATTTTCAGTCTGTTTTTTTAATGTTCACCTTTGACGTATGTTACATGTTTGGAATAAAATTCAAATCAAAAAATGTAATGGACAAAAACTCGCCTTGGACCCAAAGACTGTAAATGTTAAGCTTGGACCCCCACCTACACACACACATATTACAGGTGCACTGTGTCCTCCCCAAGCATACAGGGCAACCCACAATCACTTACACAACAATTCTGTTATTTATGATTTAAGATCCTGCAGTTCCTCGAGGGTCCACTAGAGGCTGGCTCCAGCTCTCAGCATGTCGTTAGGCTGAAACAGCATTTCCAGCACGGCGGCTGCTGCCGATGAGCCTCCAGCGCCCCCTGCCGTAAAAGAGGGGTGACGTCACTCAGCCTTCGTCCATAAATATTTACAGTCTATGGTTGCGACAAGCCACAAATCGGGCCACGCCCCCCTGAGCGTTGGGGGGAGCCCAACATCAGGCATTTAATTATCTGGTGTGTGTCCAGCTTTAACTGTAAAATAAATTAGTCGGTGAGAATTGAATCTGTTTCTGAGGCTCAGGCTGGGTAGAACATCGTTCTAACTACCACAAGCTCTTTGAATTCCTCCTCAGTAAACTTCCTGGTGGTTAAAAGAGTGTTTCCCATCGCTCTCTTGTTATGAAACTGTTTTGACTTGAAATGAAGCAGACGAAGTTTAAAGAAACTGAGTTTATATAGTTTGATTTGTGTGAGACGTTTCAGAGACAGAGGAGAGAGAGTTGGAAACGTTACGTAAACAACATGCAGATCAGCTCGATTAGTTTCTTTCTGCATCTTAAGAGAGACGAAGAGATGACTGAAAACAGTTCAGTGGTGTGTGCAGCTCCGCCTCCCTGACAGTAAATCTCTGTCCGATGTGTCACAGCGGCGGCCTGCTGCTCGCCGTGGATATTAAACAGAGTTTAGAAAAAGTTTAATGGAGACCTGCTGCCTGAACGTCAGTCTGTTTATTCCTACGACTGTTTGTCTTTTCTCCTCCTGCTGAGAGAAAAACCACAAATATGTGAAGTATTCCAGACATGCATCAAACGTGTGAGTGAGATCGGTCAGAGGGAAACTCTTCTTCTGTCCGCTGAGTTTGATCCACTCACAACTTACAAAAGTTAAAGTGACCAGAGGATTATTTTCAAAGCTAACCTGTATCTGCTTAAAGACAGAGTCAGCAGCTGTCTCCTTCAAAATAAAATACAGACTTCTCCTAAAGTAAAGCTGCTCCATCGTCCCTTCTGGGCCTCCGTACATGTGTGCTGGTGACTGTGTCTGCAGAGACCCTGTCCTCTGACTGGATTTTACTGTTCTGCTTTGTTTTGGTTGACTCGGGACGTTTCTGGGCGGAGCTGGTGTGTTTCCTCCAGCCAATGACAGCGCAGCAGGTGAGTTTAAAAACGAGTTCTAAAACGAGGGTGAACCTTGTGTTGGCTTTTACCCGTGGATGTGGAGTTGGTCTGCTTCCTGTTGGACAGGCAGGTGACAAACACCGGCGGTTAGCTTGTGCTAGCGTGCGTTAGCTTGCAGTGTATGTACAAGCAGTAAACGTACACACTACGTCCTGCAGTGAGTGTGAGCTTCTGGGGGCGATGAGCCCAGGAGGAGGAGCCACGTTTGAATGTTGTGTTTACATTTCTACTGACTCCACCTTTAATGAACTTCACACTCCTGTCTCTTTAAGGCCCCCCCTCCCAATGTGCCCACTTCTCCTCTGATTGGCCGGCTCTCTTGAAGCCTTATGGAGGGGCAAAACGCTGCGGGGCTGCCAGGGGAGGGCTGCTATCTAGTGCAGGGAGAAGAGAGTCTCTGTAAAGTGTTCACCGGCTTACGTAGAGGCTTGAAGAGGTCTCTTCAAATTCATACTGAGCACAAGAACGCCCACGTCATCAACTGATGAAGAGATGGGACTTCTTCTTGATTTTGATTGGTCGGTGAGGGAGAAGTGACACTGACGAGCACAGCGCTGTTCTCAAAGTTGAAGTGTTTTAAACTGAGAGGGCTGTGAATGCAGCGACAAAAATCAGCTGATGACGAGGGCGTTTTTGCACCCTGAACACTGAGCAACTGCTTTTGTTCTGTATGGAAAATGGCCACTGCCAGGGCATAGGTGGCTTAGTGGTTAGTGCGCGCCCCATGTACAGAGGCTGTAGACCTCAAAGCGGGCGGGCCGAGTTCGAATCCGACCCGTGGCTCCTTTCCTGCACGCCATTCCCCTCTCTCTCTCTCTCTCTAATTTCTGACTCCCCTGTCCTGTCTCTATTTAAACCAAAATAAACCTTTAAAAAGGACACTGCCAGCGCAAAAAAGACGTTAGCGAACACAGGCCCTTCGTTCAACTTATGTGCTGTGTGTGTGCATGTCCGAGTGTGTGTGTGTATGTGGAGCTCCCGCTGTTTCTAGACACGTCGTGCTCCCGCAACGCAGTAACGCAAAGTGAATTCACAGACTGGGACACAAATGTTACGCCGTTGAGGAATCATTGGAAATGTACAAAGATGTGAGGACGGGCTCTAGGGTTGTGTGTGTGTGTGTGTGTGTGTGTGTGTGTGTGTGTGTGTGTGTGTGTCTGACTCTGCAGGAGGTCTGTTTCTTCACTGCGAGCCCTAAGACGGATCAGCTGGTGACTGTGAGTCTGAACTTCACACATGGACTGATTCTAACCTCCTCCTCCTGCAGCAGTAGCAGCAGCGGGGCACAAAGCTGAGGTCTCTGCAGCTGTCACAGACATCCCCCCCCACCCCCGTCACCCGGCAACCAACTACAAACGAAGCCGGCAAACAGACCCTGCCACTCAGACACACAGCCCTCCTCCTCTTCCTCCCATTCCTTCAGAGGCAAAACATCTCTCTCTCTCTCTCTCTCTCTGTCTGCTCGTGGCTCACTCGCTCTGTTTTTGTTTTGTAGCTGAAAGCAAATTGGGGGTTCACGCTTGGACAAGGAGGCAGGGGGGGGGGGGCTGCTTCTTTTTGTTATCTTTTATGATGCCTTGTATAATCAGAGTGTGCTGGTGACTGAGGGAGGATGGGCTCGCACACAAAAACCCTTCTGATGAACACAGAGGACAATTTTCAGACCCTTAGCTTCAATGAAACCACAAACACGACTCTGAAGACTCCACAAGTCCTGCATGTCTTAAACCTGGGCCTGGTTTAATCTATTTGCAGGTCTAAACCACAAAGAGCAACAGGCTGTACAAAATGTGTTCGATCAAAGTGTGTCCACTAAAAGTTGTTTTTGTCCCCGACAGGCTCAGGTTGTTTTTCTAAGTGTGTGACCTCATCACAGAAAGGATCCTGCAGAGAGAGAGAGCTTTATGTTGCAGAGGACACAAACAGCTGTTACATCACTCTCTACAAACACACCACTCCACATCTACGAAAAACAGCAATTTAAAGTCTCAGAGCTCCCCAGAACACGTCATGCACAAACAGGAAACTGTGGACGTGCATTCATGGAGAGCAGCAGAGTGAGGGGGCTGCCCACAGGAGGCGCACCTGAGCTGTTGGGGGTTCACTGCCTTGCTCAAGGGCACCTCAGCAGCACTCCAGAAGTGCCCTGGCACCAGACCAACATCCATATTTTGGTCCTCACTGGAACTTGAACCGCCGACCCTTTGGTTCCCGACCCAAGTCCCTACAACTACCACCGACCCCCGAGGCTACATGTTTTCTTATTTAACGACAAACTGGGAAACAGTGAGATTATTACGAGGTTTGATTCTTATTCTTTCTGAAAGGGAACATTTGAATGATTTGTATCTTTTAAAGTTGGTAAATAAAGTTTATTTTGACGCTCTGTACTTTGACCTTCTGCAAAGTCATGAATGTAAGACACCTGTGGGGTTGTAAGTGTTATTAAAGTTTATTTTCCGAGCGCTCCGCCCTTCACAGTTAATTTGCTTTTTTTAAATCGTTCACCTTCATCTCTTGCTCTTCATCAGCAGCAGTCTCTCTCACGGAGACGAATGAACCTCCACATGCAGTTGAAGACTCCGTCCGTCACTCGGCTCTCGATGAAAAGCTGGACTGATGTTCTCTCTTCACCATCAGCTTCATACTGAAGCCTCTCATGTGCCGTCTGTCTGTCACTCGTCTGGGACTCCTCCTGTGATCGTTTTCTGCTCTTACGACGCTGCCCTCAGCTGGTGGGAGGCTGTAACTTCACGTGGAGTGTGTTGAGTCTCAAACAGACTGAACTTTGTGTTTGTGTGATCTTTATGTTTAACATAACGTGCTGTAACATTTAACCATGCACACGCCCCAGATGCACTTCTCCTTCTGCACTTCTCCTAGGCTAAAAGTCCTTGCTCTGATTTTTAAAGAGAAGTCAGGAGCTCTCTGAGAGGATTCTCAGAATGTTTGTGATCAATATTGATCCTAGTTTGAGCACGTTTCTGCTCGAGGAGCTTATTACAAACATGCAGAGGCTTTTTAAAGGTCACACATTCTCTTCCTCTTCATCAACCAGTGTAAATAAGTCTCAGGCTGTTCCTGTGTCATCACATGCGTCACTGATTCTGCAGCATAAGAAACATGTCGTTGCTGCTGTTCTCGTACTTCAGCGTGTCATTACTGGCTTGAAGCTTTTCTTTTTTGAAGTTATTTCTGTCGTTTAGCTGCTGCATCACCCTCGAGCGTCTCCTCTGGGAATCATTTTAGAGTTTTCTGTTCTTGTGATTTCTCCTCGTCCGGCTTCAGATGTCGAAGACGGACAGGAAAGTGACGATCCGTTTATAGAAACGGGAGAGAGAAGAGCTAAATGCAGAGACGTGTTTTAGCTTTAGTGAGCGTTCTTTCTTTACCACACTAAAGGGAATAATTGGTATTATTAATATTTCATATATATCAACACCTCCTCCATCCTCAGCCAGCCTTAGGCCCCGTGTCCACCTGGTGTTTTTCTCTGAGCGCCAGAGTCTTCTTCCATTTGTGTTCAATGCGTAGAGAGCGTTCGCAGCAGAGAGCGGCCGCATGAAGGATAAGGATAAACTTTATTGATCCCCCAATGGGGAAAATTTAGAAGAAAAAGCGCAGCGCCTAGCACCGTTTTTCAGAGCGCTCCACCTTTTTTGTGCGGCTGCTCCGAGCGCTCAAGTTGAAAATCTTCCAACTTTTCAGAAAGGTGCTGTTGACGTCACCGGCGCTCTTTTCCAAATGTATAAGCTGTATGTGTGTATTAGCTTCCTACAGATCATGTCGTGTACCCTCATCCTCCTCGCTCCGTGTCTGATCGGGAAATAAATCTCAAATATAAAACATGCAGTAAAAAGTAACGGAGCAGTGTCGGTTATACAGCGTCAACAGACTGTTGTCATACCGTTCCTTTGAGCTGTTTGACGTCACTTTGGGATCCCTAACCACTTCCTGTTTCTGTGTTTAACTTCATGTCCTAACCTTCACTCTACAGGAAGGGCCTTGCACGAGCAAAAGCACGGCTACACAACGTGGACAGCCTTCATTCAGGAGAAATCCCCGAGTGTTCTGTCTGTATCTGTCATGACTCAAAATAAGACACAGTCAGTAAAGTAGAATCATGTTCTCTGTGTTGTTCACTGATGTGCAGACGCGGACCCGACAGCGCGTCGATTTTTTATGTTTCGAGTCTGCCTGTCTTGGTAACTGAGGATACCTCACAACTATGTAGACATGCTTGTGTTGTATTATAACGTTACGTACAAGAGGTAACTCAGGACGGTTAGTCCTGGAGCAGTGAGTGCAGGCCAGCAGGGGAATCGTGGTTCAGCACGGTACGGAGCGACCGAGTGTCTAAAGCTGACGCGCCTAAAATGTGCCACACTATGTTTTCTGTATTAAAACAAAAGCTCCTGGCTCGCTGTGAAACTGCGGCCGGTCGAAACGACACAAGTGAGCTAGCAGTGCAACATCAAGAAGCCAGATGTTCAGCACGCCACATATAGATCACAGGCTTTTCTGCTCATGTGCTCTGAGAAACGCTGAAGTTGTAGAAGAATTGTGGCGTTCCCATTTTGGTTTAAATAAATGATGAACTCATACTTACGTGTGTCGACTTGGAAATTCAATTTTTGACAAGATAGGCCATGAGTAACACGGTCGTAGAGAAGAGTGCACTGTCTCACACTTGTATTCTCTGAGCCATGAAACCCCCGAGCTGGAGCGAGTCCCACGCTGAGCCGATACCATCGATCACATCGTTTTAACGTCTGTTATCAGAGGTCACATTTGAACCTTTACAGAAACAGCTTTAGAAACATTTTGGAGAATACGGAGCTCGTTTGTTCACTTTTTAACGACACTTCTTTGAGGTGAAGTTTGTATTCGTCTCATTAGAGACCCTTACCCTAAAGTGTTTTCTGTCAGATATCGTTTTTCTCACCATTTGAACCTCTGCACTCGAGACACTTTGTGTGTTTTCAGTTGGAGCCGGACGTGAACTGTAAATCCTGCAGATGTGGAGGTATTTGTCTGTGACGTTCGGGTGGATTTCCTCTCTCTCGGGCTGAACTAACGGCAGCATGTTGGTGGAAATCTGCGAGCCGGAGAAATGTAGGCCAAAGATCATCATTCCTCTCGGCTTATGCTGCACCGAAAAGAAGCGGCTCAAACAAAGGTGGCAGTGAGACGGGACAACAAGAGTGGAAACAAGAAAGACACGAGCAGGCCCAGCACTTATCAAAGATCTCCTTCATTGTTTTAATAGTAGACATTGTGCCACAAAAATGTCATGTCCGCAGCCACAAATCACGTGCCGAGATTACTAATTCCAGCTATGCATCATGTCATTCGCTTCACTTGCTTTTCTCTACACAAATCACTTCTTACATTTATGTATAAATATATACAGTTTATAGATTATTCTCGAGCTGGGGTGGTGATTCGGATGTCTTGAATTTCTCCGGTCGTGGTTGTGCTGTTGGTTGAGAAACATTAGCAGAGAAAAAGAACACACGGCTGACGTCACGTCTCCCAATGTAGCACATGCTTATCGAATCGTGGACACCAGCAGAGCACGCACGGAGCCGGAAACAGGAAGCTTTATATACAGGAATGTTTTCTGCTATCATACAATTCTTTAACACGCCGCCGCTGAGGGCGTACGAGGGGAAGATGCCGACAACACGAGAGCACCGAAGGCATACATGTCGTAAATCTCCTGCCGCAAAGGCACTGGCACATCGTTTGTTTTATTTAAGGGGCGACACCGTGAAGTCGGAGCGGGTGACGTTAGCGGGAGGTGCAGTTTGAGCCGGACGCTTCATGACTGCAGCTGATCACATGCAGAGCCGGGGGGGGGGGGGGGGGGGGGGGGCATGTGATCAGCTCTGACATGCGTGCTGCTGGTTTGTAAGCATGTGCTTCATTTGAAGAGCTCACTGATTCAAACACATGGAGGAGACGGGGAGGCGCTGCGACTCGCCGCCTAATAAAGACAACTTTGTGTGTTTTTTTATAACAGTTTTAGAAAAGTGACGCGTCTAACAAACTCAAAAAAAAGAAAAAAAAAAAGAAGGAGGGGTCGGGGGCAAACGATAAGAAAACAGAAAATAAGAAGCAAAGCTGAATAACACGTGTGCTCTCATTGGTTAACTTCACACGCCGCTCTAAACGCTTTACGTTTGCTTTGTTTCCAGTATGAGTGTGTTTCGGTAAAGTAAGAAAACAAAGAACCGCCCAGAGTGTGTTTGGTGTGTGTGTGTGTTTGTGTGTGTGGGAGGGGGGAGGGGCTTACCGTCCTATTGCTGACTTTAATAGGGTTTTCTTTTTTTTTAAGGGGGGGGGGGGGGGTCTGGTGTTGTAGCTGCACACACAATTACAAACCGGTCCGCTCAAAGTCTTCCTCCTCTCTCTCTCTCTCTCTCTCTCTCTGGTCGTCATCCCCTGTGGAGCATGGTAACGTTGAGACTGGTCGTGGGCTCGGGGGGGGGATTCAGGTCGTGGCTGTTTTTTTCTTCTTCGGGTCTCAGCAGCAGCCTCCGGACGAGGTGTTGACCGGCTTGCTCTGGATCTTGACGTTGGACTTCTCCGAGGATCCGGCCGTGGCCCCCGGGCCCATCCTCTTCTTGATCTCGGCCGCCATGGTCATGAAGGCTTGCTCCACATTGGTGGCGCTCTTGGCGCTGGTCTCCAGGAAGGGGATCCCCAAGTTGTCGGCGAATTCCTGGTGAGAAGAAAGAGAGGACGCGGAGGAGTTAAATACTTTGAATTCCTGAATAACGGGTCAAACTGTCCGCTGAGGAACAAAGAAAACTCCAGAAATGCTGCTGAAGATTCTGTAAGGAGAGGCGGTTTCTAAAGCTGCGCTTCAGCCAAGCGGGCCAGTTTGGTTCAGTACGGTAAACCTTGATCCTGCTTACGTTTCCCGTTAACCGTACCTTTACTTTGTAAGCGGCGTGTAAGAGGATGGCAATAGTCGCGTCAGCTAAGTAACAGTGAGAAATTCAACCAAGAAATTCAACGAAGAAGACACAAAGGGCAACAATGGAGGACGTCCAACAGAGGTCAGCACCTTCGAGGTCGTCCATGGGGCGGAGCTACACGCTGACAATAATCGCAAAACAACTCAAAACAGCCTTAAAACGACTCCCGAATCCACAGGATCATTTAGGTTGCCCTTTTTGTTTTTTGTCCTTTATTACCGCTGTCGCACAGGAAGTGACGATTCTTTTGACCAATCAACGGACTGCAGTGTGTCTAGCTCCGCCCTTTAGGGTCGGATCGGTACACTTGGCACCCAAACAAAGGGCTAGTAAGAAAGTAAGACGGTACGGATATGTTATCTTTGGTACCATTCCCAACTTGTGACAAGAAACACCAATAAATGTTTACCGTACCGAGCAGAGCTGAACTGAACCGGAGCGCTTGGTGGAAACGCGGCTTAGAGGACGGCTCAGACTCAAGGGGTTTTTAAAACTGGTAGCATCACGCAGGAGAACCTTAAGAGATCTTTTTGCCTCAGCAGACCCCGCCCCGCCTCCCGCTGTGAGGTGCATGTGTGAACAACCAGGTCGGGAGGATTTCAGGAGCAGTCCTCCTGAAACTATCTAGAAATGTTCAGGGGTGCAGATGTGAAAATGGCTTCAGATAAGCGCCCTCTGACGTGATCAGATGTCACCTCTTTTAACCTCGCAGCAGCAGCACCATCATTGTCTGCCTCACAGCGGTGCGCCAACGTGCTGACCTCTCACCTTAGCTGTGGTGTAGTCCACCACCTTCTTCGTTGTGAGGTCACACTTGTTGCCTACTAGCAGCTTGTTGACATTCTCGCTGGCGTAGCGGTCGATCTCCTGTAGCCACTGTTTGACGTTATTGAAGGACTCCTGAGGACGGGAAGCAGAAACAAAACATCCAACGTTAGAGTAAGAAACACCGACGGCTGAAACAAACCGAGTCAAAGGTTCAGTTACATTCTTTGAAACATGATGACCGTTTTGAAAGTGACCGGACGCTCTGTGTGTCTTCTTTTTTGACTTCCTGTCTGGTTGATCTATTCTTTCCAGCTTGACGCGTGCTTGCAGAGTATTTCAAACGGAGCAGAGCGTCGTGACGCTCCTGGCACGCTCTGGAGACGGGCCGTGGCGCTCGCTGTGGAAACACGGTCATTGATTATAGTGGCAGCGAAAGGCGTTGTAGTGCGGCCACGTGCCTGATGTTTACTACAACATCTGGACCTTTTATCTGACACTGTTTAAATATATATTTCTTATTTATTTTGATTTGTTAAATTTATTTCTCTATTTATGATTCTGTTTTTATATTTCAGTGTTTTTCCGTTTGATATCTTAAATGCAGCAGAAAGACTCAACAACTAAATTCACTTTTTCAACAGTATAGTCATCCAACAACGTGTTAAAGAAGAAGGACGCTGAGAATCACTCTGATGTTCAGTTTTGAGCAAAGAGGAGAAAAGAATCTGTCAAACCCTTTAATGTTGGGTTAAACCATCGTGTCCCTGATGCAGGGGTGTTAGAGTCGACACAAAGTAACTCAGAAGAAGAAGAATTCAGACATTAAGGGAAATAAAGAAACATTTGAACTCATTCGTGGGCGCCTGCTACCAAAGCTCGCTCCACCTGCTGATAATCCAAACACATCGCGCCTGGGTGGGGCAGTGAGTCAACAGGAAGGAGCTGTTCTGACAAAGCGCTCCATGCGTGGCGTCTCGGCGGTTGTTCTGCTGTGATAAGACTTTTCAAATTTGCAGAGCTCAGACAGCACGCCGAGTGTCGTCTGGCTGAAACACTCCCTCACTTTAACGTGGGCGAGCTCTTAGCTACAGCGTGATCGCCGAGGGAATCCAAACATCCAAACCTCAGCTAGGCGAGGCCGCGTCCATGTTCTCTTATTGAATCAGAGAGAAATCTGGGTTTATACACCGTTTAATCCCTGTTTGTTCCTTTTAAACGTATAGCTGCTCTCACACCTGCAGAATACTCCAGATAATTTCAGGAGGAGCTGCATGTGTGAACACAAACAGCTGAATGTTTCTCTCTTCACCCGGAGTTTCTCCTCCAGCCTCCTTGTATTTATTCTGCAGAAAGTCAGAGTGAGCTGGTGTGAGAACGCAGCAGGATATAATCAGGAGAATTCACCTCGAGCGAGTGGGAGGGGGTGGTGACGTTTATTCCCTGTGATCGCTGCACGACCATAGACTGTCTGCACGCCACCTCTACGATCTCCGTGCTCTAATGAACCTGCTGCATTCTGTTTCCTGTTCTCCAGTATGTTCTTCTCCACTCTTTAGTTCAGATTGTGATTCTGTTCAACTACACGTAGCATTGATAGAAAGACACATATTCTCATTATAGCGTCGTATAGAGGACTCTGTTGCTTCGTACGCCACTTCTGCGTTCACGTCTTACCTCAGGAGACCCCCCGCCCCCCCTCCTGTCTGACAGGGATAGTCTCCCTCTATTAGGTGCATGTGTGAACAGGTCAGGAGAATATCCGGAGCAGTCCTCCTGAAATGATCTAGATATTTTGCAGATGTGAAAACGTCTTATGTTTGCTTTGTTTTTCTTGGCATTGATGCTGGTCCCCCCCGGTCTCAGTGGGTCGTCCCTGCTAGATAAAAACCTGAAGGTCAGGGTCACTCTCAAACCAGGCCTGAAGACTCGCCTGTTAACAGCTGCTCAGTTATAAATCACTGACTGTTCCTCCTGTTTCATTCTGTCGGAGGTTTTTTTATTGGATCTTTTCTTCGCTGTGTGACGGATGTTTCATGTTTCATGATGTTCTGACGTCTCCTCTGAAGCACTTTGAGCCGTCTTGCTTTATAAATAAACGTCTCTAGTCTTGTTTTTTTTAATGGGATATTCATAGCTTTCACTTGACGTCACACGCTTATGGAAACGCCCACCTGGCGAGCAAAAAAGGCTCCACACCGCTGCACGCTACGGAGAAGTTATCGGTCTCCACCTACGTGTTTTATTCTTTCAACTAACGGAGACGGTCTGACTGACGAGGAGACGAGCCCGGGTTCTTCTTCTAACGAATGTAATGTTTGAAAGTAAACCCAGAGAGGAGGAGGTCGTGGATTAACGCTGTCAGACGCTCAGCGGTCCCTGAGAGGAAACTTAAGAACAGACTCCTCCTCATCCGGACATCAAAGAGTGAGTTCCCTTGATCCAAATACTCCTGACGCAGAACACCGACCGACAGAGAGAGAGATCCTGGTACTATCGTTAGCTAACGTTAACGAGCTAATGTTAGCATATTAGCACTCACCGATGCTTTGATGATGTAGCATTTCTCGCCCTTCACTTCTCAAACATCAACACATCAAAACTCATAAAGCTGCCTGTTTGTTCATAGACTTTCATCCTGCATGTAGGGGAGGGATTCTCCTCGAAATATGAGCATCGCATGAAGTCATGTTCTGGTGTTACAGTTAAAAGAGTGACCGTGCTAACTGATGACTTTCAGACTGAGAGTGTCCCAACAAACGCCTCTTTGTTCAGATTTTCATCATTAAAAATACTTAGTACATATGTCTTAATGAAAGCTAGACAAAGAGGCATTCGTTAGGACACGTAACGTCTGACAACCACAGACACATTCAGGTGAAAGTCACCAGATAACATGGTTACCCTTTAAACCGTAACACCGGCGAGGACTTTGCCATTTCTAGCGATAGAAATAGTATCCCGCGTAATGTGTGAAGGTCGCGAGTGCCCCAAACTCTCAGATTATCTTAAAAGGCACAGTATGTAGACTTCGCCACCAGGGGGGTCTCAATCAAAACAATAACAAAAGATGACGATGAAGCAGGCGGGGAATCATGGGAGTGATTCTATCTGCATATTTTCCAGGAAATAAGACGGAGCGGCACTACCATGGACGTTAAACATTGTTAATCTGGGAGAAGCACTGACCTGATCCGTCACATCGTAAACTACGATGATGCCGTGAGCTCCTCTGTAGTAACTGGACGTGATGGTGCGGAAACGTTCCTGACCAGCCGTGTCCCACTGAAGAAAAAGAACACACAAAGAAGAGCTTGTCACTGCGCACACACAGACGTAGTCTACATGTTATCACTTCTTATCACTTCACACTCCTATTACAACACGTGCTGCTTACAATCTGCAGTTTTATGGTCTTCCCGTCCAGCTCGATGGTCCTGATCTTGAAGTCCACGCCGATGGTGCTGATGTAGCTCTCTGTGTACGTGTCATCCTACAAGAAAACAACACACAAACACATGAACAGGAGGCGCCTGAGAGGTAGATACGACACCTGCAGGGTTATAAACCATCGCAGCGCTGACAAGAAAGGAGAAGGAAAATAAAAACATAAAAAGTCTGTTATGTAAGATCGGCTGAAACGCAGACACTTACTGCAAACCGGAGAAGGAGACAAGACTTTCCGACGCCAGAATCACCGATCAGGAGCAGCTTGAATAAATAGTCACTGCGAGAGAAAGAAGAAGAAAGAAGTTAACAACAGTAAGGCAACGATATTAACAGACTCATGTTCAGTTTCACTGAATAAATGTTGGCGTGTTCAGATTCTTTGATTAAGAGAAACATGGGGGGCTTTTAGCTTTTTTGAAGCCCTTGTAGCCTTCATACAAGGGGGGCGACCCAACCTCTAGGCCTTCTGCACCCGGATGAATCGCACGTTTTAAATTCAATTATTTCGCATTTAATAATACAAATTGATTTGAATGTCACACATGATGTAAAACACACTTCACCATGTTCCTCTAACTCTAACATGTGTCTCTAGTCCGTCTACAAACCCCCCAATGATGAGAAAAGTCCATCCTCTCCGTCTTTTGCCTGCTCCACTTTTCAGAAAATGTGTGCTCAAACAGGCCGTTTGGAGATTTTCCCTTCATGACATCACAAAGGGCAGTAACCCCTCCCCCAGGTGGGTGACACTCCCACAGCTAGGTGTTTGTTCTGCCCTCTGAGTCTGCCTTCTCACCGTAAACAATAGGGCATGGAGCGAGAAAGCCCGAGCCACCCAAGCCCTTCCAGAGAGGGGCGTGGTCAGACACAGCTCATTTACATTTAAAGCTACAGACACAGAAACAGCCTGTTCTGAGCAGGGCTGAAATAGAGGGGTTTATAGGCATGATCAAATACAGGATCAGAGTGGATTTAGAACAAGACACTTCACACACACGATGAGGAGCTCCAGGTTTCTGTCTGTTTAACATGAGTCAGGTTCTGCTCCAGGTTTCTGTCTGATATACATGAGTCTGGTTCTGATCCAGGTTTCTGTCTGTTCTACATGAGTCTGGTTCTGATCCAGGTTTCTGTCTGTTCAACATGAGTCTGGTTCTGATCCAGGTTGCTGTCTGTTCTACATGAGTCTGGTTCTGATCCAGGTTTCTGTCTGTTCTACATGACTCTGGTTCTGATCCAGGTTTCTGTCTGTTCTACATGAGTCTGGTTCTGATCCAGGTTTCTGTCTGATCTACATGAGTCTGGTTCTGATCCAGGTTTCTGCCTGTTCAACATGAGTCTGGTTCTGCCTCTTAAAGTCAGTTTTTCTTCTTCACTGTAACTTGTCATGTTGGGTCTTTGTAAAGAATATAACGAACAGTACAGTCTGGACCTGCTCTCTTTGCAAACATTAATTGGAGCTATACAAATAATGATTGAATAGTTTCATTACCTATTTTTAGGTTTATTTTGGGTGTCACCTTGGGAACTGGGAGATCCGGTTGCGAAATATTCTTCCTATTTACCTGATATTTTACGGATCAAAAGACTGATGTGAAGTGAAAACAATAAATATATTGGTCCATAATGTGTTCATTCGTTAGGTAAATACTCTGAATTGTGTAACACATTACCTAACTAACTCCACATCGGGAGAACATTTGGTAACTTCCTGTTTGCGGTCGAAAAAAAACACTTAAATGACAGTTTAACCAACAGAGAGGAGTTCAGGTGTTTTTATTACGGGTTTGTTTACAGGAATGACCGTGTCCCCATCTGTCACTCCGTCTCTAACCGAGCAACCATCTCAATAACAAAATCCTCAACAGTGTCAGGTAACGCTACGTAGGCTAGCTACTCGATCGGTTAGCATGCTAGCCGTTAGCCGCTTCTGCTACTTGTATTTAAGTTCCGATACGCGAGCTAAGAAACATCGCAGCCGGACTACAGACAATTCGTCGATTTAATCAGTGATACATAGATAAGAAAATGCTGAAAAAGATGTGTTATGTGTTCAACATCAACGCTGTCACTCGACTGTGCGTACACCCAGCCCTCAGCTCGCTAAGCTAGCAGCGGAGACAAAGCAGCTGACGTTCATTTTGTACACAATCCGACTAGCTAACGTTAGCTTAGCTTCCCCCGGCTAGCTAGAGTTAGCTTAGCTTCCCCCGGCTAACGCTGACAGCTCACCCGGACCTGTCAAAAAAAAAAACCCGACATCAAGATCCGCACTTACTATTCGGGATTCATCGTGGACTACAGGTGATGAACTGTCGTTCCTGTGAATGCAGCTGGATACCGTCGCAGTTTAACCCGAACGATGGTCTCGTAGCTCAGGAAAGACCGTTTATTTGTCAAGAACTGGCTAAACTGGTTGTCGCAACCAGAACAGCATAATCGAATCAAATATGGCTGTCAGCAATACCTAACCGGAAATACCAGAGCACAGGAAATCATGGGGGTTGTAGTCTTTTGGCAATGGGCGTTTTCACAGCTCTTTGGAACGAAAACAACACGATGTGTAAAAAGAAAGATGGAAGTTGAACATAATTTTTCAACTTTTCAAAGGTTTCACTGCACAAAGTGAGCAGGGTGTTTTTGGTACAAGTTTAGGCTACTATATTATTAGCAATTTAGTTATTTGTAGGCTTTTTATGCCTTTATTTTATAGATAGGACAGTGGATAGAGTCAGAGATTGGAGAGAGAGAGAGAGAGAGTTGGGAATGCAGGAAAGGAGCAACAGGTCAGATTTGAACCTGGGCGGCCTGATTGGAAGACCATAGCCTCTGTACATGGGGCATGCACCACTAACCACTATAGACATTCTATTCTATTCTATTCTACCTGCACCGTATCCTTCGCAATTCAACAGGAACGCAGCTTCTCATAACCTTTAGTCAACCCACTTGCAGGAATTAATGCAATCCATTTTTACGATGTCCTCTACCTGCGAAAGTGCCGAAGAGGATTAGAGTCAGGCATGAGAAATAAATCAGAAGAGAAGGAAGAGTTTCTGTCGATATGCACTTCGAGACAAAAGTCAAAATGTTTCTCTCGACATTCAAACAATCTTTGTAGTTCACAGAAAACAACTCGCGTCCAGGATTGTTTCCATCCCCTTTTATTTCTTCCAATAAACATGTTACAAAAGATTTAAGAAAAACAGAAATCACACCAAATCCCAAACGTCTTATTTTTACAAGTGCAATGATTAAAAAACTCAAAGTACTGTTTATATCACTTGATCACTCATATGACCCCCATTAGTATAATCTTATATAACTATAAAAGCTGTATTCAACATGTTGTCATGTCATCACAATGTTTGGGAACACCTGACAGTGGGAGAAACATTTTTATTTTACAAGTCTGGTAATATCAGCATGAAGACCAGTGTGTTGCAGCAGAGAGTAAAAATAGGAAACACAGAAACAAATATGACAGTATAATCAATCAGAGTCAGAAAAGAAGACAAACACAACGAGCAGGTCCAATGATTACCTTTGAATAATGCTGCAAGCTCACACGAAACTCAAATGATTATTCTACTTCGTGTGAGTGAAGTGATTTAAGGTCGATTTAAACACGATCATTGAGTCGACGGTGGATTTTGAATTTGAATTTTCCGTCCTAATTTATCGCAGTGTGAGCTCTCAGGTCGTGCCAGACAATCGGGCAGTAAAGTGTGAGCTGACACTCCCCCACAAACTTTATCTAATCGGACAGTTTTAGCCGGGCCCAAGAGGAGAGATGATCAGAGGGGCGGAGTTTTTACCTCCTTTATTAGGACCAGGACCGAAGTAAGGGAAGAGTTTCTCAGTGAAGGAGCCGTCAGTAAAGGAGTAGATCAGAGCTGCAGAGTCCACATCATAAAAGGAGACCAGACCCTCCTCATAATCCACAAACACCCCCACCTTCTCAGGGGGACACTTCAGAGAGAGACGGACTGAAGGGTCTGTACAGGCTGTGTACACATTACCATTTCTCAAATATATAGACCAGAAACCTTTCTCAGGACCCGGTGAGATTAATCCCTTCCTGTTGATGGACTCTCTGGCCACTCCTAAATACCACTCAGTCTTTCCTTTAACCTGAACCTCGAAGTAAAGTCTGCCTGAAGAGAAACTCTGCTTTCCTAAAACATAAACACTCTGAGAGAATCTCTCTGGGTTGTCTGGTAGCTTCTTCTTCACATCACCAAGATGAACTTGTTTCCCATCATCAGACAGGATGAGATTAGGATGTGCTGTATCAGGATCAAGAGTTACATCCACAGCATACTGCTGGACGCTCTTCAGCTCAGATTCAACCAACAACTTCTTCATCTCTTCACTGAAAGTCTTCCCCAGCTGAGCCACAGCTTTCCTCACAGTCCCCTCATAAAGTGGTTGACAGACATTAACCTTTGTCCAGTCTTTGGTGGGTGGAGCAGAGTTAACAGACTGGACTCTCTGGATTAGATGGAGGTGGTCTTCAGAGCGTGAGAGCTGCTGCACATCAGTGCTCCTCTTCATCAGCTCACAGATTTCCTGCTCCAGCTCTTTGATGAAAGCTTTGGCCTGTTTCTCTGTTGTTTTCAGCTTCTTTTCGATCGTGTCGATGAACTCGGCCTGGCCTCTCTTAATAGACTCCTTCAGAGCGGTGAAGACTTGAACACCTTCTGCCTTCGCTCTGTCTGCATCGTTCTTACTGAGGTCCACTGAGTGTTTGACCTCCTGAATCTTCAGTCGTCTTTTCTGGATCATCTGCTGAATTTCAGCCTCTGTCTCCTCCAGCTCTGCCTTCTTTTCTTCATATTCTTTTTTCAGAGCTGTGTCTCTAAAATGACCAACCATCTTAGAGAGCAAAGTGTTGACCCTCAGTTTAGGTCTTTTGGGAAAAGGTTCCTCACAGATTGGACACCTGTACTGGTCGCTGGTGTTCCAGTGTTCAGTGATGCAGTTTTCGCAGAAGTTGTCTCCACATGATGTGGTAACAGGATCATTGAACACTTTCTGACAGAGGGAGCAGAGAAACTGATCCTCAGACTGATGATAGTTTGCAGCAGCCATATCTGGACAAAATAAAAAGTCTGTTTGTTTCATGTTGGGGAAATAAGGAATACAACTTTTCAATCATTGGCCAAACCTCCCCTGTTAAAGGTTACTGTATTCTACTTTACAGAAACAAAGGACCCATAAATAAATCTATGGAGCTCAGAAGTTCGACAGAAAGGTAATCAGCTGTACTCACCTTCGTCAGAGTCGGACAAGTTTGTGAAGTTTTCTGCGCTGTCTCGTCACCACTCTGACCGAGCTTTCTGTTGGATCTGACTTTAAGCTCGTCTCTCTTTTATAATTTGACTTTCAAATTAAATAGACTTCCCTGTCACGCTGCACACTGATCTTTGTTCCTTTTTAAGGTGAGGCTCACTGTTGTCTCCAATTTCATGTGTGTTGTGGTTTGTGTGTGTGGTTGGTTGTGTGGGTGTTTTCTGCTGCAGCGTCACCTGCGCACTTGGGCGTGTTGGATAATTACAGCCACAGGTAGGTAGAAAGGGGAGACACAGGTGAATGGGGAGAGGGAATTAGTGGAAGCCACACAGTTTTTCAACCATTTGTGTGTGAAGATGTTGTCCGGCGCGGAAAATCTTTTTCTCTGTGTAAGCGATCGAGTTTCTTGTCATGCAGAATCGGCCCACACCCGTCTTTTGTTGGTGTTTTCTTAAAGATCATTGTAAATAAATACTGCAAACTAATCAACAGCGGACATTCGCTTTTTTACCCACCATGAGTTGGAAATGACTTCAAGTTCCCTCCAGTGGCATTTTGTTGTTGTTAGATTGCCACTACACTCACTGTTGACTGTTCAGAACCCAACCCAAGACAGGAATCTTTAATGTCATTAAATGGATTCAACAGAATCTCATATTCTATATATATTTATAGACGTTTAATATCGTGTTTAAGATCTACTGTTACGACCACATTTCACCCCCGATTATTAAAGAGGACATATTATCCCCTTCTTCACCTTTCCAAACAGTCCCCTGTGGTCTAAATGAAACATCTGTGCTGTGCTTTGGTCAAAATATAACATGAATCAAGCACCAGAGGAGGTTTGTGACCCTGTAGAAACCAGCTCTCTCAGAACGCTCCGTTTTGGTGGAAGACCTGCTCAAAAGTTTTGCCCTAGGCTGGGGGTGGAGTCCATGGGTGGAGATACCAGTGGAGGCAAGTTTTTTTTAAATTTTTTACAAGAATCCCACTGTGACATCACAAAGAGAGCACATTAGAAACGGAGCATTTTTCTCTGTGTTGTAAGACTTATGCAGACCACAAACAAAGGACTGGATGGGTTTATGTCACATGTTGTGGGTCAGTAGACACTCAGGTTACCCAGATAAATGTTCAAAAACACTGTACAAGAGGATTTTTCAAAATATGTCCCCTTTAATGTATTTCTGATTCTGAGTTTTCAGATTCTGCTTTTATTCTGAAGGATTTTCCAACGGAAATAGCACTTGCGCTGTTTCCGTTGTGTTGGTTAGCTTGACGTTAGCTGGTGTGCAGGCAGAGGAAGGCTTCTGCTGAATTCAGGGAACAGAAATGGACAGTCAAGGGAGAAAGGTCGTGGTCTGTGACAACGGAACAGGGGTGAGTAGTGACTGGACGACACGGCTGAGTGTCAGCCCGCGTCGCTCTGTGAACTCCGGATGTTTAGTTTGAAAAAGGAAACGAATGGAAGTGTAGAAACAGGAAGTAACAGGATGCTAACAGGCTAACGCGTTAGCTTGCCTGGGTGGGTTGAGGCAGGAATGTGTCTGTCAGCTGGATTCAGCTCATTCATGATAATGTGCAGCAGAGCTTCTGCAAAGATGAAGTGAACACCGGGATTCTTTAAAGACAAACACGGTCTGTTCCGGTCTCATGTGTGTTTTAAAGTCTTCACGGAGGGGGCTGCATGAGGGTCTCTACAGTCTCCTGCAGCAGAGCAGATTACCACCCCCCCCCCCTACACACACACACGTTGCATTGTTTATATGTATCATATTATTATTGTAACGTTTAATGAATCCGGCTACACCAGGAAGAGCGAAGTGAACCAGTGCGCATGCGTGAGGCTTTGATTGAGGAAGTAGAGACAGTTCTTCCATGTAAGGAAACTTGTCAAATCTGCTGCAGCTTTCAGCAGTCTGCATGAACCCTGACTGACAGGAAGTAGGTTCAGCTCTGCTTTAACAAAGGCTGTCAACATGTGTGAGTCTTTTTCACATCACACACTCGATGGCATCAAAAGTGCTTTAAAAGAAAACATAAATAACACAGGTGAGAAGAAGAGGAGCGAGTCCATCAGAACACTTCAGCTCACTGTCTGCGTTGTACGGAGGACGATTAGAGATCATGAGGATTAAATAACCAGAGGAGGAAGATTTGTCTCTCATTATGCACTTTGGTAGTTAAAGGTCCAATCAGTGAGATGTGTAGAGAGTGAAATGATAAAGTGAGCTTACTCTATGATCAGACATTAAGGAAACATGCTATGTTGAAGTGCTGGCTTCTCTGACAACAATGCAGCAGCCAGTATGTCCTCCTTCTAACTTTAGATTCTGGTCCTGAATGGTCTGGATTTGTTTGGACCAGAGAAGGTAGGCGGTTTTAAGGCACCCCCACACGGCCGTTTTGGACGCCCCTCGGTTTGCCAGATATGAGAGCAGTTATCAGGTCAAACCAACAGGTGTTGCAGCGATGGAAGCGGGCAAGAGAACTGGTTCAGATAGAAGTGATTGTACCCGACCTAAAAAGCCTCTGCATGTTTCTAATAAGCTCCACGAGCAGAAACGTGCTCAAACTAGGATCAATATTGGAGATGCTTTTGAAAAATGGAGAGAGGTTAGAACGCAGAAAGGTTTACAGACCGATGCAGAGCTGGATAAACACTGAAGCTTCAGTGTCCACCACATGGTGACCTGCATGAGCATCCACTCTAGAGAGGAGGGGGGGAGACAGCTCTCTACAATGTTTGAATTTAGACTGTAGTACCCATTTTAAACACTAGGTGTCAGAGTTACATACTGCTCCTTTAAGAAAAGACATTTCCAGGATCAGTATCGTTAGATTTTTACTGGTATCTGTATGGTATTGTAATTTAAAGGTCTGGTATCCTGACACAACCCTAGTAAGGATTATTAAAGATGATCAAAGTGCATTTATCGTACCTGCATGGTCATGTCGACTTTAAAGCAGCCTCTCTCGGCATCAAGCCTTCGTCAGTCTTTAAAGTGTTCTCTGCATCTCTCTCCAAACACCACCTCGATTAAACTCTCTTTGACTCTTTACATCTTTCTAATCACGTCTTATACTTAATCAGGTTTTGTTTTTTATTCCACTGTAGTTCGTGAAGTGCGGCTATGCAGGATCCAACTTCCCCGAGCACATTTTCCCGGCGCTGGTCGGCCGGCCGATCATCCGCTCCACAGCTAAAGTTGGCAACATTGAAATCAAGGTAAGTGTTTCTTGTTGTGATGTGTTACGCTGCTCGTCAATAAACTCAGATCTTAGAGAGTGTCTCATTTCTATCTCAGTTCACTTTGTTTGAGCCACGTTTACGAACTAATGAGGCCTGCAATGCTTGTCCTCGTTTGTCCTGACGAAACGTCTCCCCACTAGCAGATCCTTTTGACTCTTCACAGTCCAGGCCTCATTTTCTCCTTTTAACATCATGACCTGTGAGGGACAGTCCTCCTGAACGTCTCTGTAACCTTTCAGGAGTGCATGTGTGAACATAAAAAAGACAGTAGAAAAATAATTTGGTAAATTATCAGCTGAGATAAAAACATCTGCTGGTCCAAAGTGTGCCCCTCAGTCTGATGACCTGTGATCTGGTGCAGGACCTGATGGTGGGGGACGAGGCCAGCGAGCTGCGCTCCATGTTGGAGGTGAACTACCCCATGGAGAACGGCATCGTCAGGAACTGGGACGACATGAAGCACCTGTGGGACTACACGTTCGGCCCCGAGAAACTCAACATCAACTCACGCGACTGCAAGATCCTCCTGACCGAGCCGCCCATGAACCCCACCAAGAACCGAGAGAAGATCATCGAGGTGAGCTCCGACTCTTTAGGGTGGTTTCACATTAGGGACCCGGATCCGGATCCGACTATGCTAGACCCCGGAGTCCCACGCCCTCACTTATTCTGAAGCTGCATGGATAACACGCTGCAGAGTCTCAGGAACATGTTGGTCATGTGTTGGTCTTTCTTTGATGTGCTGGTTAACGGACACTCGTGGTTTCTCCCGTCAGGTGATGTTTGAAACGTACCAGTTCACGGGAGTTTACATCGCCATCCAGGCCGTCCTCACTCTCTACGCTCAAGGTTCGTCTTCCTTCATTTCACTGAACTATCAAAGCTGGATTGTTCTGACGTAGATCTCTGAGCCTTTACGACGTCACACATACACACGAGCGCCACTTGACACAAGTTGTTTTTCCGCCCTTTCTTCCTTCAGGACTGCTGACCGGCGTGGTGGTGGACTCTGGCGACGGCGTGACTCACATCTGTCCGGTGTACGAAGGTTTCTCTCTGCCACATCTGACCCGACGTCTGGACATCGCAGGAAGGGACATCACACGCTACCTCATCAAGGTACCTGCAGACCAAGGTCGTCGAAGTTCTCGATACTTTTCTATGCCACGTGTTATTTATATTTTTATTTATATTTGTTTTAGAGAGAGAGAGAGAGAGAGAGAGAGAGAGAGATTTCCTAAAGCAAAAAAAGTGGTTATGGATCTCTCACGGGTTTTAGAGATAAATGTATTTGTGTTTCATCCGCCAGCTGCTGCTGCTGCGAGGTTACGCCTTCAACCACTCGGCCGACTTTGAGACGGTGAGGATGATGAAGGAGAAGCTCTGCTACGTGGGTTACAACATCGAGCAGGAGCAGAAGCTGGCGCTGGAGACGACGGTGCTGGTCGAGTCGTACACGGTCAGTCATTTTGATTTCTAGTTTTCTTCTCTGCTCGTCAAACAGCTGTTAATGTTTTTAAAGATATCACGATGTCGTGTTTCTGCAGCTCCCAGACGGGCGGTTGATAAAGGTCGGAGGGGAGCGGTTCGAAGCCCCCGAGGCTCTGTTTCAACCTCACCTCATCAACGTGGAGGGAGTGGGCGTGGCCGAGCTGCTCTTTAATACCATCCAGGCCGCAGATATCGACACCAGGTGAGCCGTCGGGGGGGCGGCCCGTCCTTTAGAGGAGTAACAAACACAGAGATAACAAACATGGCAGTGTTCCTATCAGAGCTCGCACACCTCGCTATTCTCGGCTAAACGTTCTTTAAAGGAGTGTCATAAATCACTGAGGCCGTGTGCTCGCCATGTTAATAATGAAACATGATCAGGGTGTCTCTCTGCCCTCTCCTTTTTCTTTTTTTCTCCTCCATAACCATCAAGCGATCCCCTAAACATTATCTCCTGACCTCCGCGGGGGTCGGGCCCCGCCCCCAAGGTTGAGAATATAATGGATGATGTCATCAGTTGTACATCACGCAGGGTTTTGTCTCTCTCACCAGGTCTGAGTTCTACAAACACATCGTCCTGTCCGGAGGCTCCACCATGTACCCCGGCCTGCCTTCCCGCCTGGAGCGAGAGCTGAAGCAGCTGTACCTGGAGCGGGTGCTGAAGGGAGACGTCGACAAGCTATCGGTGAGTTCACGTTCACGCCAAAGACGCCTAGAAACAGGAGGAGGGAGTCAGCAGCTTTCTGCTTAGTTCTGACTTTATACCAAATCCACTTGTGGTCTAGAGGGAGCTGAGCCAGAACGCAAGGCTCTCAATTTACCGCTCGATCTTCGATCCAACCCTCACCTGTGGTCATGACCTCTGGGTAGTGACAGAAAGAAAAAGATCACAGATACAAGCGGCTGAAATGAGTTTCCTCTGGAGGGTGTCTGGGCTCAGCCTTAGAGAGAGGGGGAGGAGCTTAGACATTCAGGGCGAGCTCGGAGTAGAGCCGCTGCTCCTTCTGTTCAGGCATCTGATTAGGATCCTCCTGGTCGCCTCCCTTTGGAGGTCTTCCCGGCACGTCCAACTGGGAGGAGACCCCGGGGTAGACCCAGAGCTCCCTGGATCTGATGGCGTATCAGACCGGCAACTCCAAATATCAGACTGCTGAGATCGAATGGAAAGCACCACCAGATAGGTATTAAACCTGAAGAGGCCTGATGTCCCCGTTTCCTCTCTGAATTCTGGGATTGTGAGTTTTTGCTTGTGTTCCGTTTTTCCAGGGACTACTTTGTTTACAACACAGGGACACAATGGTTCCTTTGTTACTCTGAGTATGTTGATGTTTAGAAGAGATAGAAATACTGTGAAAGACGAAAGAATATCTCAGAGATCTCCTGATCTTGTGCAGTTACTGTGTTCGCCACTGGAGGGTGCTAAAGCCTAAATTAAAGCCTGAAACACTTCAGATGAATTGTCCCGGCCCTGAGAGGATCCGCTCAAGGACATCCTCCACCCCGTGACTGAGAAACACTCAGAGTTACTTTTAGATATTTATTCTCTGTTCTCTGCTCTTCCTTTCAACCACAGAAATTCAAGATCAGGATAGAGGACCCCCCTCGCCGTAAGCACATGGTGTTCCTGGGCGGCGCCGTGCTGGCCGACATCATGAAGGACAAGGACAACTTCTGGATGACGCGGGACGAGTACCAGGAGAAAGGGACGCGCGTGCTGGAGAAGCTTGGAGTCACCGTCAGATAAAACACGAACAAACAAAAACAAAAACACTTCCCACCTCCTCCCACGAGTCCCTCCATCCCCCCCCCCCGCCTGCTGATATCCACGCCCAAGCAAAGAGGGGAGGATGCAAGGAAGGAAGGAAGGGAAGGATGGATGAAGGATGATGTGGAGTTTAGGGTAAGACGTCTCAAAGCGGCGAGGGCTGTGACCTTTTCAAATATTTGACCCCAGACTCAAGAGAAAAATAATTAGTTAACCTCTGCAGAACAACAAAGCCTAGTTTAAAGGAGCAGTGCCACATTTTTGGAAACATGCATATAAGATGATGAGAATGATACCACTCTTATTGATGCGAGGAGACGGTTAGCTTAGCATTAAAACGAGCCCCCCACCCAGTCTCATAAAGTAATTCAATCTGACAGTAAAAGTGAACATTTAAAGAGTTCTGTCGGCGTTTTCAAGAAGGAGTCGCCATGAAGTCAAATCACAGACGTGAGATTGGTATCAAAGTTATCATCGAGCTCTCTGCATGTCAGAAACAATTCCCCCAATCTTACCGATCCTGTCAAAATGTTTTTAAACTTAAAGGTGGAGTCAGTAGAAATGTTTGTAAACACAACATTCAAACTGGGCCCCTCCTCCTGAGCTCAGGAGCGCCCCCTGCAGCACGTAGTATGTACGTTTTCTGCTTGTACCTACACTGCAAGCTAACGCACGCTAGCACAAGCTAACCGCCGGTGTTTGTCACCTGCCTGTCCAACAGGAAGCAGACCAACTCCACGTCCACGGGTAAAAGCCAACACAAGGTTCACCCTCGTTTTAGAACGAGCTTTATCCGATTGGTGTTTCTCCTCACTGTGCTTATATTTTCTCTTTGCTGCTACGTCCACGTCCAATTATTGAATTGTATCCACTCCTAAACTCACCTGCTGCGCTGTCATTGGCTGGAGGAAACACACCAGCTCCGCCCAGAAACGTCCCGAGTCAACCAAAACAAACCAGAACAGTAAAATCCAGTCAGAGGACAGGGTCTCTGCAGACACAGTCACCAGCACACATGTACGGAGGCCCAGAAGGGACGATGGAGCAGCTTTGCTTTAGGATAAGTCTGTATTTTATTTTGAAGGTCCCTACATAAGTCTGTATTTTATTCTGAAGGAAGAAGCTGCTGACTCTACCTTTAGGTTTAGCTTTTTGAGAACGGTGACCCGTGTTTGGGGTCGTCTTGTTTCACACACGGTGACTTCCTGTTTCTTTGAAGTTGACGATCACGATGAAGATGATCTTTAATAATATTTTATTATTAGTGTTGCATTAAGTTTATTCAAAAGAAGATTTTAAACCTGGTGACCTGAACCGTGAGGGAGGAAGTGAAACCACAGTCCTGCTCCACGCCACACGATGCTCCTTCCCGTTTCCCCTACACTCACGCTCGCTTCTCTTGCTCTTTTTTTTTCTACTTTTTATTCGTCTCGCTCTCTGCTGGTCCTGCTGGTCCTGCTGGTCCTGCTGGTCCAGCTGGTCTTGCTGGTCCTGCTGGTCCAGCTGGTCTTGCTGGTCCTGCTGGTCCAGCTGGTCTTGCTGGTCCTGCTGGTCCTGGGTCAGACGTTAGGGACCAAAATCCTGTTTTAGGAGGAACTCTATGTTTGGGTGGAGCAGTTGAAGAGGAGGAGTGGACAGTAGATCACTATGAACGATCTCATTGGTCTGGACGTTATTCTGTGACCTTTAACACGCACATTGTTCGACCAATGAGATCAATCCACTATCTGCTCCTCGACTGTTTCCCTTTCTCTCTCTCATTCCTCTCATCCTGAAACTCTTCTTCCTGTCTCCGCTGACCTCCTCCTCCTCTTCGTCTCGACCTCGGTGACCTGAAGTGAAATATTTCTGGTTTAGTTTCACAGAATCCCGATGAGTATTACGTGTAACATGATGAGGAATCTGGTGTCAGGGTACGGTGACCACGTCAAAGCTGGTATTTGTGGTTCTCCATCTGCGTTGTCCTGTGTGTATCGGAGGCTCAAACACACACACACACACACACACACACACACATATAAATGATAACGCAGCATCCAGTGCCAAGTGCAGCTCTTCTTAGCTGGGTCTTTTTTTTGGTCGTCCTGTTTATGTTTTGTTTATGTCATAAATGCCAAACAGCTGATTGAAATAAAGCAAAGTGATTTATAGACGCCTGGTGTCCTCGTGTCTTAACTACGCACATGACGCCGTCCTCTGCAAGATGGGATTTTGGTGCATTCATGTGGTGTCGGACTCATCGGAAAAACGAGTTTCCGCTCATGAACGCCTGCTCGAGTCGGAACAACAACTCGGAAAGAATTTGCTGCCTGACTTGCCGACTTGGCGTCAGAATCGTCATCACATGGCGGGCAAAAGATGTTCAGTTGATGTTAAAAAACTTTTTATTCATTCACATATTGAACATCAACTCGTAACAGAGACATTCACGCGTCTTCTTCTTCGTAGCGTTCACGCTGTTTGTTGTTGTTACAACATTCAGACTTTATTACTGAAACCACGTGAACACACTGAAGTCGGAAGAACGACTTCACAACTCGGAAACTGGGACAATCCGAGCAACACCTGAATGCAGCATTAAAGATTTAGGAGGAAGCAGTTCTTCTGTTTCTGTGATGTTTGAATCGACAGACCCTGAATCAACAGGACGGACAGGGTACAGGTTTTCACTTATCACAGCACGGCTCTTACTGGGACGAAGCTGGGAGACACACGGGTATAATAATGAATCACGTCTTTTATTCATCAGGAAAAGGATCCAAATGTACAATAATGTGTGTGAGGCGTGGGTGTGTGAGAATGTGCTGCAAAACCAAAGACACAGAAACTAAAAACAAAGATGTGCGGGTCACACGAGTCTCTCTCTGAAGGTCTCCCAAAGACTGACTGCTGCTCTGGTTTAAGTCAAGCATGGCAGACGATTGTGCATGTTGGCTGCTCAGAGGGACAGAGAGAGAAAGCCTGCCTTATTTGCCCTTCCAGCCCGTCAACGATCACAGGTAGGTGGGCGGGGTCTCCAAGTAACCAGAAAGCAAGCCATAACCGACCACCAGGGGGAGCCAAAGCTCTGAAACAGAAACGGAACAACAGTACCAGACAAGCGAAACACACATAGCTGTCACAGTGGTAGGCATGCACCGAAGGGAGAAATGCTGGAGTCTCACATCAGAGCATTGATCACATATGAAAAATGCAGATCTTTAAGTATTTTAACATTTGGAAGTTTCAGGGTTATTTGAGGTGAGAAGGCCGCAGCACTGCACTCACTGAGGCCAAGAGAAATTCCTGCAGCATCTGTGATTTAGAATGAACTTGTGTGTTGAGTTATTTAACATTAGCCTTTAAAGGAGCAATCTGTAACTCTGACACCTAGTGTTTAAAATGGGTACTGCAGTCTAAATTCTAAACATTGTAGAGAGCTGTCTCCCCCCCCCCCCCCCCCCCCCCCCCCCCCTCTCTAGAGTGGATGCTCACGCAGGTCACCATGTGGTGGACACTGAAGCTTCAGTGTTTATCCAGCTCTGCATCGGACTGTAAACCTTTCTGCGTTCTAACCTCTCTCCATTTTTCAAAAGCATCTCCAATATTGATCATAGTTTGAGCACGTTTCTGCTCGTGGAGCTTATTAGAAACATGCAGAGGCTTTTTAGGTCGGGTACAATCACTTCTATCTGAACCAGTTCTCTTGCCCGCTTCCATCGCTGCAACACCTGTTGGTTTGACCTGATAACTGCTCTCATATCTGGCAAACCGAGGGGCGTCCAAAACGGCCGTGTGGGGGTGCCTTAAAACCGCCTACCTTCTCTGGTCCAAACAAATCCCGTGATAATATATTGCGTCCTGATCTTAGATTTTTGATAAGAAATAAAACAGAATACGCATTATTTTGAGACTAAAGTACGAGTTTTAAAACATTCTGATATATGTTAAAGTGTGACACATGGACAGTCCCATCACGTCAGATCAGTAATTGTGTTCAGTTAAAGCTGCAGAACACACACACACACACACACACACACACACACACACACACACACACTCGGGATGTGATGGGAGGGGTTTTTGTGTCAGTGGGTTGGTGGTCTATCACGGTCACATTTGTTTCAGATTTCATCCCAGTAAACAAAGCGAGGCAGGCAGACTCGCTGGGGCCTCGCTAAATCAGGCCCAGACCAGCGACCCGGCCCGCTGGATTCCTCACACCCTGCTCTGCTGGGAAGGCCCGACACACACACAAACACACACACACACACACACACACACACACAAACACACTCACACACACACACTCACACACATAGGGACATGGTTTCTGGGGTTAATTTTTAAGCCTTCTTCATGTAGATTGGGATGTTCGTGCGTTTATCAGGGTTTAACCTCTGAACTGCGGCGTCTGTTTCAGAGTTATAGCTGCAGCTCAGGACGTTGATCGTGTGATATTTTTATCAGCCGTGTTGTCATGTGTCGATCAGTCGTCTCAGTTATAAAACCACAGGAACTCAAACAGCAAAGGACCTCGATTTCAGACCTCAGATTTGAGGCACTGTCGTCATTTCTGCCCCAAAACGTTGCGTTTGTTGTTCAGGACAACCCGATATTTAGGTCACACACAAACATACAGCTGTAGCACACAATAACAACCCGGCTGCACACACACACACACACACACACACGTGCATATAACACACAAACACACTTCCAGGTCCCCCGTTTGTCCAGAGGCATTGTGGGTAACAGCCTCTCCCTCTGGCTGTCACAGGATGCAGCCTCTCGCTCTCTGTTTCTGTTGTTATACGAGCACAATAACATCCTGAGTCGTGTCCCGTAGTGTTTCCAACATGAAGTAAACACGGAGCAGGAGCCTGCAGCCGGGTGGGGTCTTCATCCAGGGGGCCATCATCATCATCATCATCATGGTGCAGTGAGGAGAAGGTAAAATGTGTCTAAAATCAGACGTTCATTTACGGTGAACTAGATTATTTTTTTGTTTTTTTGTCTTTGACTCTGTGTTAAAAATATCTTTATGTTTTAGAGACAATAAATCAAACAATGTGGCGCAAAAAAGCCCCCAAGGTTTATTTTAAGACCCCAATTTGGTATTTTATTGCAAAATATCCAAATTTTTACCCGTACACTAAAAAACTTTGAGTACTTTTATTTGTAGGACTTAAAAAAACTCCCAAAATCAGTTATGTCCCCAAATCCATCAAATTGGCCCCGTAATTAATTACACTGAAGCTTCAGTGTTTAGCCAGCTCTGCATCGGTCTGTAAACCTTTCTGCGTTCTAACCTCTCTCCATTTTTCAAAAGCATCTCCAATATTGATCCTAGTTTGAGCACGTTTCTGCTCGTGGAGCTTATTAGAAACATGCAGAGGCTTTTTAGGTCGGGTACAATCACTTCTATCTGAACCAGTTCTCTTGCCCGCTTCCATCGCTGCAACACCTGTTGGTTTGACCTGATAACTGCTCTCATATCTGGCAAACCGAGGGGCGTCCAAAACGGCCGTGTGGGGGTGCCTTAAAACGTATGTTTACGTAGGTAAACACGGTTTTATGAATGGAAGTGAACCTGTAACCCTGTGACTATCTACCTCGGATCAGGAGCATTATACCAAATTAATCACACCTGTGGGTGCGACGTCACCCGCTGCACATTATATGTATGACGCGCACCCACACACTCTCCCTCTTCTATCGACTGGGAAGCAAGGACAATGCCAACTCCCAGCATCGAGTGACAGGGGATGGTTACAGGTTCACTTCCATTCATAAAACCGTGTTTACCTACGTAAACATACGTTTTATTTCATTTCAGTGAACCTGTAACCCTGTGACAACAATATACCAAATAAGTCACGAGGAGAGTGAGTTGGCACCACCCATAGGTCAACGGCCATACAGAGGCGGAGCCCACATATTGTAAGAAAATGACAGACACCCTTCTGCAGTTGAAATAAAACAATTTATTTTCAACAAATGAAAAAACATTTGCAAACACAAAATCCCCTTGGGGGCAAGGGCCAAAGTGAACATGCCACTCCAGGGCATGTATCGTCACTGCCCCTATCGCAACCAGGACCGTTAACAAAAAGATGGCCCGGGCATGGAAACAGAAAATCAACCCTCTGCTGCCACTCCAAGGACAGATGAGGGGACAATGGACGAAGCCAGGTTCAATCTGTAGAACCTGGCAAAGGTTGAGGAGGATGCCCAGCCAGCAGCCGTGCACACCTCCTCTAAAGGCGCACCCCGGAAAACCGCCCAGGAAGTGGCCATCCCCCTTGTGGAGTGTGCTGAGAGCCTGGAGGGGGGGCCCACGCCAGCCTGCACATATGCCATGGCGATTAAATCAACAATCCAATGGGCCAGCCGTTGCTTAGAGACTGGCCTGCCCAACGTAGCATCCCCATATGACACAAAAAGTAAATCAGATTCACGAAAAGGCTTC
Source organism: Tautogolabrus adspersus (assembly GCA_020745685.1). NCBI lineage: Eukaryota > Metazoa > Chordata > Actinopteri > Labriformes > Labridae > Tautogolabrus > Tautogolabrus adspersus. The sequence continues at coordinate 34,500,292 of CM036537.1, read as the reverse complement.
GTGCGGTCAACATAGTACCGGAGGACCCTCACCGGGCAAAGGTTGTGAAGCCGCGCCTCCTCCGCCGAGTGGTGTGGAGGAGGACTGAAAGCCTCCAGGACCAGGGGCTTGACAACAAAGGTCCTAGCCATAACTTTAGGCTGAAAAGCAGGGTTTGGGAGAAGGCGGACCGACCCGTCCCCCTCCCCAAATCGAAGACACGCCCCATCCACTGACAGCGCACTCAACTCACTCACTCTCTTGGCTGAAACAATGGCCAAGAGAAACGCAGTCTTCAAACTAAGATGGCGAAGGTCAAGACCAGACAGCGGTTCAAAGGGAGGCTGACATAGAGCACTGAGGACAACCTGGAGGTCCCAAGAGGGCAGCAGAAGTCTCCCCGATGGGCGACTCCTCCTTGCTCCTCTTAAAAACTGTGTAGCTAGGGGGTGCGAACCCAAAGACCAGCCATCACACCTCTCATGAACCGTAGCAATCGCTGCAAGGTATCCCCTGATAGTAGATTCTGCCCGGCCCAGGGCAAAGAGGTGTTGGAGGAAGGACAGAATGACAGGCATGCCACACGTTAAAGGGTTCGCCCCCTTAACACAACACCAGTCCCGAAACACCCTCCACTTACCACTATACAGAAGCTGCGTGGAGGGCGCTCGGGAGGCCAGCAATGTGCCCACCACCTGCCTCTCTAGGCCTAGGGAGAGCAAATGCTGCCGTTCAAGGGCCACACATGAAGCCTCAGTGTTTGCGGCTCTGGGTGCCATATCCTGCCTTGCATCTGGGACAGCATATCCCGTCTGACTGGCAGACACCACGGACAGTCCTCCAGCATCTCGTAGACCTCGGCCATCCACGGCCTCTGTGGCCAATGCGGTGCCACTAAGAGCACTCGAGCACCCAGTAACCTCACTCTCCTGAGGAAAACTGGCAGAAGAGGGAGTGGAGGAAAGGCATACATCCGCACCCGAGGCCACGAGAGGCCCAGGGCGTCTGTCCCCAGCGGCCCTGGAGGGCCGTACATCGATGACCACAGAGGGCAGTGAGTGTTGTCTGCTGTGGCAAAGAGGTCCACCTTGAGCTGCCCAAAGCGAAGCCATATCTGGTTCACTATCTGTGGGTGCACCCGCCACTCGCCGGGGTGGGGACCCCCCCGTGACAACAGATCCGCTGCAGCATTCTGGGGTCCTGGCAGATAGAAAGCCCTCAGGACCACCCCCCTTGGAGTGTGCCCACAAGAGCAGCCGACGAGCCCTCGCATGAAGGGATAGAGACTTCAGCCCGCCCTGATGGTTGATGTAACACACCACTGCAATGCTGTCTGTTCTCACCATGACATGCCTCCCCTGTATAATAGGGAGAAAACGTCGCAGAGCCATGTAAACTGCCTCCATCTCGAGGAGGTTCACGTGCAACCCCTGTTGTGCAGGGCCCCAGTGCCCCCAAACCGCCCTGCCCTCCCAGACAGCGCCCCAGCCTGATTGGGAGGCGTCGGTAGTTATAGTCACCCTGCAACCCTCCTGCCCCAGGGGAACGCCGTCGAGGACAGCGCGGGAGTGGTTCCACCATGTGAGGACCTTGAGGCCTCCCCGGGTCAGGGTAAGTATCTTTGACCTGTCTCTGGGCAGGCAGACCTTCTGGAGTCCAAACCAAAGCTGCAGGGGGCGCATGTGCAAAAGGCCCAAGGGCACAACCTGGGCAGCTGCTGCAAAAAGGCCCAACAGTCTCTGCCACTGCCTCACCGAGGCCGACCTGCGTGAGATGCAGCTCGCAATGCACTCTCTGATTGCGCTCCTTCTTTTCGTAGTCAGGCACGCCCTCATGGCGACCGAATCCAAGACAAGACCCAGATATTCGACTGACCTGGCTGGGGCCAGGTTGCTCTTTCCGGTATTGAGATGGAGCCCCAGAGAAGCCAAATGAGCCAACACCTCTGCTGTGTGGCCCCGTGCCAGCAACTCTGACGGGGCGCAAACCAGCCAGTCGTCCAGGTAGTTGAACACCCGGATGCCCCTCTCTCGCAGAGGAATGAGAGCAGCATCCATACATTTCGTGAATGTGCGCGGGGACAGGGACAGACCAAAGGGGAGCACATTGTACTCGTAAGCCTTCCCGTGGAAGGCAAACCGGAGGAACTGCCTGTGGGCTGGATCGATGGGGACATGAAAATAGGCGTCGCAAAGGTCCACCGTCGTGAACCAGTCGCCTGCCCTGATGGCTTGAAACAAAGCCTTCAACCTGAGCATCTGAAAGGGCAGCACCTTGAGGTACTCGTTGAGCCGCCTCAAATCTAAAATGGGGCGGAATCCCCCTGTCCTTTTGGGGACGAGAAAATAGCCCGAATAGAACCCCTTCAGACTCTCTTCCGGAGAAAGAGGTCGGATTGCGCCTTTCTTTATTAAGGCAGAAATCTCGCCGGCCAGAATGATGGAACGAGCCCTGTCTTTTACCACCGTCTCCAACACCCCTCGAAAGCGAGGTGGGCGGACCCTGAACTGCAGGCGGTACCCAAACTGCAGAGTCCTGATAACCCACGGACAAGTGGTACACTGACGCCAAGCCCGGAGCTGGGCGACGGTGAAGCCCGGCGTCAGTGAAGGCACACCGTCAGGGGCGCTGGCGGGGCTTGGCTGGCCCCCCTGTCCGTGCGGCCCCGAAAACGAGGTTGAACACGTGGGCGGCCCTGCCCCGGCTTAAGGGGAGGACCCTGCCTCTCCCTCCCAGAACCCCGGGAAGAGCTCTGTTCTGCAAAACGAGGGCGGGAAAAAACCCCCACGCCTGTCCATGGCTCCTCGCACCACAGACCCTGACTGCCCTGGGCGCTGGATGGACTGCGTGCGCAGTCTGACTTTCTGTGCCTCATCCAACGCAGCCTCAGCTGCTGGCCCAAACACTTCCCCAGGGGCTATGGCGGCCTCCAACACAGCCCCCCGGTCTGCATCTGCTAACCCTGCTTGGCTCATCCAGATGTGACGTCGAGCCATGGTCAGCTGTGCCAAGGAGTTACCAAGCACCCTGGCCTGCGAGCTAGCACCCTGGATCACCGTATCCACCACCCTGTCCATCTCTGGCAGGAGGTTCTCTGGGCTCTTGGACTCCAGGTCCTTTATCAGGCCCTCCAGATACACTAGCAGAAGGGCATTAGTGTTTGCTAGTCTAGCCGCCATGGCGACGGACTGGAAAGCCTTCAGCACCAGCCCATCTGTTGTGCGGCACTTCATATTCGGGTGACGGGCCACCCTGCTACCTGTGGTTGGAGCCCCAGCCAACAGCGCAAAGGTTGGCCCCACCTTGGACACACCATCCAGGCCGTGCTCTGCAGCCTGGTTCAGGAAGCTCAGGGCAGAGCGGGGTGCGGTAGCCTCCCTGGGGTGAGCCCATGACCTCTGCAGATGTTGCACAAAATCCTTGTACACTGGCAGGGGAGCCTGTCTCTGGCTCCTAGGGTCCCTGTCCAGAGCAGAGGCCCTCGGTGGAGAACACGGGGGAGGAAGCCCGGCAGCAGCGGCCGCCCGTGCGAGCAGAGCCTCCACCGAAAGATCACAGGACCCAGGACCGTCCATACCACCCTGGGAGTCAGCCCCAACGTCGTCCTCCCCTGCGTAAACCTCTACCTGCCCAGAGGAGCCACAGTCAGAGCTGTTGGTCTTATCCAGATTGTCTGAAGCAGCAAGGGACACAGCATCAGGATGCGGAGGCCCACATGGAGGAATCTGCCGGGGCAGATCAAAAAGGTGTTGCTGATTGGCAGCCATGCATTCGATGGTCTTACGCATATCCTCCAATTGCCTCTGCATGAGGTCAACCCGTGGGTCACAACGCGAGCTCTGCTCAGTCCACCTCCGCTTTTTGGCCCGCTTCCCTCCAGCTGAAGCCTGTGAAGATGGAGGGGGTGGGTCCTGGCCAGGGGGCACACTGGTCTCCGGACCACTGTCCCTCTCGCCACTACCCGGCGACGCCATTCCCTAATTATGGCAGCACTTCTCTTCTGTCTCCCCTCACAGAACTAGAGGGTCTCAATTCAGGTTTCGCTTACTCAACTCCTTTAATGCACAGCAGAAGCCCAGGAGCTGCTCCCGCTTCTCAATAGCGCACCCGGAAGCACGAGCGTACACCCCGCTCGCGATTACAATCCGCCGGACAAACTCACGATCCGCCAAGGGGGTGCCCGCACACGGCAGCCCGTCAGTCGGCCGTCAAGAACGTGAGGATTAACAGGGTAAAACAATATAAGCTGGTATCAACTCTGACTGACCAGGAGAATAGAAGAGGGAGAGTGTGTGGGTGCGCGTCATACATATAATGTGCAGCGGGTGACGTCGCACCCACAGGTGTGATTAATTTGGTATAATGCTCCTGATCCGAGGTAGATAGTCACAGGGTTACAGGTTCACTGAAATGAAATAAAACCGCCTACCTTCTCTGGTCCAAACAAATCCAGACCATTCAGGACCAGAATCTAAAGTTAGAAGGAGGACATACTGGCTGCTGCATTGTTGTCAGAGAAGCCAGCACTTCAACATAGCATGTTTCCTTAATGTCTGATCATAGAGTAAGATCACTTTATCATTTCACTCTCACTGATTGGACCTTTAAAAGAGTTTTACATCAAATGTTGTCTTTGTATGAACTGATCTGATGACACTCACACTTTAAGTTTCCGGATGATGTATTTATCTTTATACACGTCTCCTCGTCTTTTTGAGATTTACATCCATCATATAAGAAACAATAAAAAAATAGAACTGAAAATGTACATAATACACTTGATACATTTATATATATATATATTCTGTTTTTTACATCGGTAAAAATGTGAATTATATAAAAAAGACAAAACAATGACTTGAACCTTTTGCTCTGTTTTGTTTTTTTACACAGTAAATATTTTCTTAAATATAAATCAGGACACGATGAAGAGGAGGCTTCAGGCACTTTCCTTTAAAAGCCGAAGGGAACAAAGGCCGATGAGACGCGGCGCCCAACAGACGCACTGCTTCATGTTCACGTTCTTCGCCACTAAGAGAAAAGTCAACATGGGAATCTGTCCAACAGACGGCGGCGGTGTAATGAAGCTTTATTGACGAGGACAGACGGACAGACGGACGGCTGAATATCAAAGGCCTTCACTGATCGCTGCTTCACGTCTTTTTTTTAGAGCTGCGACATTTAAGATTTCAACAGCGTGTGATTGTTTTATATGACTTAATTTATTTTAAGAAATCATTGGCAGCCATCTTCTTCATTTATTGACCTCAGAGTCTGGTTCTGTTCCAGGTTTCTGTCTGTTCATCATGAGTCTGGTTCTGTTGCAGGTTTCTGTCTGTTCAACATGAGTCTGGTTCTGTTCCAGGTTTCTGTCTGTTCATCATGAGTCTGGTTCTGCTCCAGGTTTCTGTCTGTTCATCATGAGTCTGGTTCTGATCCAGGTTTCTGTCTGTTCAACATGAGTCTGGTTCTGTTCCAGGTTTCTGCCTGTTCATCATGAGTCTGGTTCTGTTCCAGGTTTCTGTCTGTTCATCATGAGTCTGGTTCTGTTCCAGGTTTCTGTCTGTTCATCATGAGTCTGGTTCTGTTCCAGGTTTCTGCCTGTTCATCATGAGTCTGGTTCTGTTCCAGGTTTCTGTCTGTTCATCATGAGTCTGGTTCTATTCCAGGTTTCTGTCTGTTCAACATGAGTCTGGTTCTGATCCAGGTTTCTGTCTGTTCAACATGAGTCTGGTTCTGTTCCAGGTTTCTCCCTGTTCTACATGAGTCTGGTTCTGTTCCAGGTTTCTGTCTGTTCAACATGAGTCTGGTTCTGTTCCAGGTTTCTGCCTGTTCATCATGAGTCTGGTTCTGTTCCAGGTTTCTGTCTGTTCATCATGAGTCTGGTTCTGATCCAGGTTTCTGCCTGTTCATCATGAGTTTGGTTCTGTTCCAGGTTTCTGTCTGTTCATCATGAGTCTGGTTCTGATCCAGGTTTCTGCCTGTTCATCATGAGTTTGGTTCTGTTCCAGGTTTCTGTCTGTTCATCATGAGTCTGGTTTTGATCCAGGTTTCTGCCTGTTCATCATGAGTCTGGTTCTGATCCAGGTTTCTGCCTGTTCATCATGAGTTTGGTTCTGTTCCAGGTTTCTGTCTGTTCATCATGAGTCTGGTTCTGATCCAGGTTTCTGCCTGTTCATCATGAGTTTGGTTCTGTTCCAGGTTTCTGTCTGTTCATCATGAGTCTGGTTCTGATCCAGGTTTCTGCCTGTTCATCATGAGTTTGGTTCTGTTCCAGGTTTCTGTCTGTTCATCATGAGTCTGGTTTTGATCCAGGTTTCTGCCTGTTCATCATGAGTCTGGTTCTGTTGCAGGTTTCTGTCTGTTCATCATGAGTCTGGTTCTGTTCCAGGTTTCTCCCTGTTCTACATGAGTTTGGTTCTGATCCAGGTTTCTGCCTGTTCATCATGAGTTTGGTTCTGTTCCAGGTTTCTGTCTGTTCATCATGAGTCTGGTTTTGATCCAGGTTTCTGCCTGTTCATCATGAGTCTGGTTCTGTTGCAGGTTTCTGTCTGTTCATCATGAGTCTGGTTCTGTTCCAGGTTTCTCCCTGTTCTACATGAGTTTGGTTCTGTTCCAGGTTTCTGTCTGTTCATCATGAGTCTGGTTCTGTTCCAGGTTTCTGTCTGTTCATCATGAGTCTGGTTCTGCTCCAGGTTTCTGTCTGTTCAACATGAGTCTGGTTCTGATCCAGGTTTCTGTCTGTTCAACATGAGTCTGGTTCTGTTCCAGGTTTCTGCCTGTTCATCATGAGTCTGGTTCTGTTCCAGGTTTCTGTCTGTTCATCATGAGTCTGGTTCTGCTCCAGGTTTCTGTCTGTTCAACATGAGTCTGGTTCTGTTCCAGGTTTCTGTGTGTTCATCATGAGTCTGGTTCTGTTCCAGGTTTCTGTCTGTTCATCATGAGTCTGGTTCTGTTCCAGGTTTCTGCCTGTTCATCATGAGTCTGGTTCTGTTCCAGGTTTCTGCCTGTTCATCATGAGTCTGGTTCTGTTCCAGGTTTCTCCCTGTTCAACATGAGTCTGGTTCTGTTCCAGGTTTCTGTGTGTTCATCATGAGTCTGGTTCTATTCCAGGTTTCTGTCTGTTCAACATGAGTCTGGTTCTGATCCAGGTTTCTGTCTGTTCAACATGAGTCTGGTCCTGTTCCAGGTTTCTCCCTGTTCATCATGAGTCTGGTTCTGTTCCAGGTTTCTGCCTGTTCATCATGAGTCTGGTTCTGTTCCAGATTTCTGTCTGTTCATCATGAGTCTGGTTCTGATCCAGGTTTCTGCCTGTTCATCATGAGTCTGGTTCTGTTCCAGGTTTCTGTCTGTTCATCATGAGTCTGGTTCTGATCCAGGTTTCTGTCTGTTCAACATGAGTCTGGTTCTGCTTCAGGTTTCTGCCTGTTCATCATGAGTCTGGTTCTGTTCCAGGTTTCTGCCTGTTCATCATGAGTCTGGTTCTGCTTCAGGTTTCTGCCTGTTCATCATGAGTCTGGTTCTGTTCCAGGTTTCTGTGTGTTCATCATGAGTCTGGTTCTGTTCCAGGTTTCTGTCTGTTCAACATGAGTTTGGTTCTGTTCCAGGTTTCTGTCTGTTCATCATGAGTCTGGTTTTGATCCAGGTTTCTGCCTGTTCATCATGAGTCTGGTTCTGTTGCAGGTTTCTGTCTGTTCATCATGAGTCTGGTTCTGTTCCAGGTTTCTCCCTGTTCTACATGAGTTTGGTTCTGTTCCAGGTTTCTCCCTGTTCATCATGAGTCTGGTTCTGCTCCAGGTTTCTGTCTGTTCATCATGAGTCTGGTTCTGTTCCAGGTTTCTGTCTGTTCATCATGAGTCTGGTTCTGCTCCAGGTTTCTGTCTGTTCAACATGAGTCTGGTTCTGTTCCAGGTTTCTGCCTGTTCATCATGAGTCTGGTTCTGTTCCAGGTTTCTGTCTGTTCATCATGAGTCTGGTTCTGCTCCAGGTTTCTGTCTGTTCAACATGAGTCTGGTTCTGTTCCAGGTTTCTGTGTGTTCATCATGAGTCTGGTTCTGTTCCAGGTTTCTGTCTGTTCATCATGAGTCTGGTTCTGTTCCAGGTTTCTGCCTGTTCATCATGAGTCTGGTTCTGTTCCAGGTTTCTGCCTGTTCATCATGAGTCTGGTTCTGTTCCAGGTTTCTCCCTGTTCAACATGAGTCTGGTTCTGTTCCAGGTTTCTGTGTGTTCATCATGAGTCTGGTTCTATTCCAGGTTTCTGTCTGTTCAACATGAGTCTGGTTCTGATCCAGGTTTCTGTCTGTTCAACATGAGTCTGGTCCTGTTCCAGGTTTCTCCCTGTTCATCATGAGTCTGGTTCTGTTCCAGGTTTCTGCCTGTTCATCATGAGTCTGGTTCTGTTCCAGATTTCTGTCTGTTCATCATGAGTCTGGTTCTGATCCAGGTTTCTGCCTGTTCATCATGAGTCTGGTTCTGTTCCAGGTTTCTGTCTGTTCATCATGAGTCTGGTTCTGATCCAGGTTTCTGTCTGTTCAACATGAGTCTGGTTCTGCTTCAGGTTTCTGCCTGTTCATCATGAGTCTGGTTCTGTTCCAGGTTTCTGCCTGTTCATCATGAGTCTGGTTCTGCTTCAGGTTTCTGCCTGTTCATCATGAGTCTGGTTCTGTTCCAGGTTTCTGTGTGTTCATCATGAGTCTGGTTCTGTTCCAGGTTTCTGTCTGTTCAACATGAGTCTGGTTCTGTTCCAGGTTTCTGCCTGTTCATCATGAGTCTGGTTCTGTTCCAGGTTTCTGTCTGTTCATCATGAGTCTGGTTCTGTTCCAGGTTTCTGTCTGTTCTACATGAGTCTGGTTCTGTTGCAGGTGTCTGTCTGTTCAACATGAGTCTGGTTCTGTTCCAGGTTTCTGCCTGTTCTACATGAGTCTGGTTCTGTTCCAGGTTTCTGTGTGTTCATCATGAGTCTGGTTCTGTTCCAGGTTTCTGTCTGTTCATCATGAGTCTGGTTCTGTTCCAGGTTTCTGCCTGTTCATCATGAGTCTGGTTCTGTTCCAGGTTTCTGTCTCTTCATCATGAGTCTGGTTCTGTTCCAGGTTTCTGCCTGTTCAACATGAGTCTGGTTCTGTTCCAGGTTTCTGCCTGTTCAACATGAGTCTGGTTCTGTTGCAGGTTTCTGCCTGTTCATCATGAGTCTGGTTCTGTTGCAGGTGTCTGTCTGTTCAACATGAGTCTGGTTCTGTTCCAGGTTTCTGCCTGTTCTACATGAGTCTGGTTCTGTTCCAGGTGTCTGTGTGTTCATCATGAGTCTGGTTCTGTTCCAGGTTTCTGTCTCTTCATCATGAGTCTGGTTCTGTTCCAGGTTTCTGTCTGTTCATCATGAGTCTGGTTCTGATCCAGGTTTCTGCCGGTTCATCATGAGTCTGGTTCTGTTCCAGGTTTCTGTCTGTTCATCATGAGTCTGGTTCTGTTCCAGGTTTCTGTCTGTTCATCATGAGTCTGGTTCTGATCCAGGTTTCTGCCGGTTCATCATGAGTCTGGTTCTGTTCCAGGTTTCTGTCTGTTCATCATGAGTCTGGTTCTGCTCCAGGTTTTTGTCTGTTCATCATGAGTCTGGTTCTTCTCCAGGTTTCTGTCTGTTCATCATGAGTCTGGTTCTGATCCAGGTTTCTGTCTGTTCTACATGAGTCTGGTTCTGCTCCAGGTTTCTGTCTGTTCAACATGAGTCTGGTTCTTCTCCAGGTTTCTGCCTTTTCAACATGAGTCTGGTTCTGATCCAGGTTTCTGTCTGTTCTACATGAGTCTGGTTCTGCTCCAGGTTTCTGTCTGTTCAACATGAGTCTGGTTCTTCTCCAGGTTTCTGCCTGTTCTACATGAGTCTGGTTCTGTTCCAGGTTTCTCCCTGTTCTACATGAGTCTGGTTCTGTTCCAGGTTTCTGCCTGTTCATCATGAGTCTGGTTCTGCTCCAGGTTTCTGCCTGTTCAACATGAGTCTGGTTCTGTTCCAGGTTTCTGCCTGTTCAACATGAGTCTGGTTCTGCTCCAGGTTTCTGCCTGTTCAACATGAGTCTGGTTCTGCTCCAGGTTTCTGCCTGTTCATCATGAGTCTGGTTCTGTTCCAGGTTTCTGCCTGTTCAACATGAGTCTGGTTCTGCTCCAGGTTTCTGCCTGTTCAACATGAGTCTGGTTCTGCTCCAGGTTTCTGCCTGTTCAACATGAGTCTGGTTCTGTTCCAGGTTTCTGCCTGTTCAACATGAGTCTGGTTCTGATCCAGGTTTCTGCCTGTTCATCATGAGTCTGGTTCTGCTCCAGGTTTTTGTCTGTTCATCATGAGTCTGGTTCTGCTCCAGGTTTCTGCCTGTTCATCATGAGTCTGGTTCTGCTCCAGGTTTCTGTCTGTTCTACATGAGTCTGGTTCTGATCCAGGTTTCTGTCTGTTCAACATGAGTCTGGTTCTGATCCAGGTTTCTGTCTGTTCTACATGAGTCTGGTTCTGATCCAGGTTTCTGTCTGTTCTACATGAGTCTGGTTCTGATCCAGGTTTCTGTCTGTTCTACATGAGTCTGGTTCTGCTCCAGGTTTCTGTCTGTTCAACATGAGTCTGGTTCTGTTCCAGGTTTCTGTCTGTTCAACATGAGTCTGGTTCTGATCCAGGTTTCTGTCTGTTCTACATGAGTCTGGTTCTTCTCCAGGTTTCTGTCTGTTCTACATGAGTCTGGTTCTGATCCAGGTTTCTGTCTGTTCTACATGAGTCTGGTTCTGCTCCAGGTTTCTGTCTGTTCAACATGAGTCTGGTTCTGTTCCAGGTTTCTGTCTGTTCTACATTAGTCTGGTTCTGTCCCAGGTTTCTGTCTGTTCTACATGAGTCTGGTTCTTCTCCAGGTTTCTGTCTGTTCATCATGAGTCTGGTTCTGTTCCAGGTTTCTCCCTGTTCTACATGAGTCTGGTTCTGTTCCAGGTTTCTGCCTGTTCTACATGAGTCTGGTTCTGTTCCAGGTTTCTGCCTGTTCATCATGAGTCTGGTTCTGCTCCAGGTTTCTGTCTGTTCATCATGAGTCTGGTTCTGCTCCAGGTTTCTGCCTGTTCTACATGAGTCTGGTTCTGTTCCAGGTTTCTGCCTGTTCTACATGAGTCTGGTTCTGTTCCAGGTTTCTGCCTGTTCATCATGAGTCTGGTTCTGTTCCAGGTTTCTGCCTGTTCTACATGAGTCTGGTTCTGTTCCAGGTTTCTGCCTGTTCTACATGAGTCTGGTTCTGTTCCAGGTTTCTGCCTGTTCATCATGAGTCTGGTTCTGTTCCAGGTTTCTGTCTGTTCTACATGAGTCTGGTTCTGATCCAGGTTTCTGCCTGTTCATCATGAGTCTGGTTCTGTTCCAGGTTTCTGTCTGTTCTACATGAGTCTGGTTCTGATCCAGGTTTCTGTCTGTTCTACATGAGTCTGGTTCTGTTCCAGGTTTCTGTCTGTTCATCATGAGTCTGGTTCTGATCCAGGTTTCTGCCTGTTCATCATGCGTCTGGTTCTGAATTCTGGATTTGAAGATTGATGTGGACTTCGTACGGATGCTTTTTGCATTCACATGACAAAATACAATTCTCATCTTTTTTTTCTGAATTAACTACCAGAACCTCAAAGTCCAATCCTTTCCAGACTGTGTGTTTTTGGGATAGGGTTAGGATATGGTTTTCCTCCTCTGTTTCCTGGTAGGATGCTACGAAGGAGACACTGAACGCTAAAGCCTCGAGTACTCCGAGCTGGCAGCTGATGCTGAGCAGAGTGAGGGTCTGCCCTGTTGAGGTTGGCTGCAGAGGCTTTCTGGGCAGGTCAACCACCAGGCTTCTGAAGGACACGGGGGCTTCATGGGCAAGCCCTACAGCAGGCCATCAAAACTCTCTCCAGTGCAGCTGAACAGGTTAGTCGTTAGCTCTGGCTCAAGAGGAGAGATACTACTTCGGCCTCAGAACAGCAGCTGTAGCATCAGGTTGAGTAGAGGGAGGTAAGGCAGAGGGGGGCACACCTGGGAAGCCAGGTGTTGCCGATGAGCCCTTTGGAGGTCTCGTGGGACTGTCATCGAAAACACCTAGGAAGGAGGGTGTCTACCTGAGGACCCCAGTGATGTTGTTGACTTAAGGTCCCACATGGTACCCCCCCCCCCCGCCCCGGAAACCCTCAGCAGGCATGATCGCCCCCACTCACACCATCTTAGTTTATAATGCAGGTTACAAGGGACTCAGTTTTCTGCTTCTTACTCGCAATTCTGAGATCATTTTCTCTTTAAGTCAGAAAAACAGCCGATCTTTATTTTGTCATGTGAATGCAAAACTTCAGCACGCTCAAATTGTTTTTCTGGCTCTGATGTCAAGAAAACATGATTCAAAGTATAAATATAGTTTACTCTGGTAAGGCAAAGATCACAGCAAGTTTGAAGCTGCTTCCTGGAACGAAGGAAATCAAAAACTGATGATTTCGTTCATAAAATATTTTTAACTTAATTTACCAAAAAAAGAAAACTTGAGGTCATCATGTCATTTTAGTGTCTGACAGAAGGAGCGTGAAATCAGGACAGACCTCTGACAGACAGAAACAAATTAAACAGAGAAACAGAGAACGACCGGAGAAGGTGACAATGACGTAGAAATCAATCATCACACTTTCTGCTTTTGATCTTTTGACGTCGTGAGGAAGTTTCGGCCGTTTTTTACGCGACAACAATTTCATCCCAAAACATGCGCAGCAACAATTCTTCTTTCTTTCCTGTGAACAGAACGATCGTTTTCATAGTCGACCCTTTGACAGAGAACCTCAGATACAGTCTCACACGCACACACACGCACGCACACACACACGCACACACACGCACGCACACACACGCACACATACGCTCACGCACACACACACACACGCATGCATGCACACCACGCTTAAGAATCGGATGCAGTTATCTATAAAAGCTTTCTCCTTCCTGGGTTTTTTTTGTTCTTTTCATCAAACAAACTTAGAGAACAACAAACCAGTACAGACAGACCAGTGGGACCAGTTTGCAGGACAGCAGGAGATGAAAGTGCAAACAATGTTTGTTTTTTTAAACTGCAAATGTTGGCGATTGATCAGCACAAAACTTGCGATTTAAATCCGACACGATGAAACGCAGATTTGCAAATTCTCGTTTTTGTGTGTTCTGGAATAATCAGAGCTGGGACCAGCCGTCTTACTGGTCAGCCAAACTGGTGTATCCGTCCGGTTTGTTAGAAATACTTTACAAAGCAGCTTTCAGACCAGTGAAGTGCCTCTGCTGGACGTCAGGGAACCACAGCTGCACCGCCACACTGCAAAGAAATGTGGGAATTATAAAAGAGGACATTTAGAAAAACTGAGAGACAGCGAACAAATAATTATCCTTCATGATGTGAGTTTTATATGATGATTGTTACAGCTCGTAAGTGTGCGTTAAGTATGGACCGAGTTAGCCTAGCTTAGCATAAAAACTAGACACATAGGGGTACAGCTAGCCGGACGCTCTCAAAGGTTTAAACGTACAAATTAAAATGAGAATAAAAACTTTTAGAGGCACTTTAATGATGCTGCTGCTCTTAGCTCACAGCAGGCTGGCAAATTAGCACAACCGTCAGGACAAACAGTTGTTTACAATTCCTGATTGTGCAGAAATAATCTCAGCACAACGTCAGGGGTGGATCCAAGGGGTGGGGGGCCCCCGAGAATCCTTCATCATGATCAGAGGTGGGGCTTATGTTGGAATCATCTCTTTGGGTTGTGTTGCAGCAGGCGGCTTGCCCTCTTTGCATTTTGATTTGGCACGTTCCTTTTTTTACTCGTGGGGCGCCTGATAGCCAAGTGGTTATGTGGCGCGCCAAATATACAAGGCTGTAGTCCTCATAGCAGTGGCTGTGGGTTTGAATCCTACCTCGGCCCTTTGCTGCATGTCATCCCCCACTCTCTCTGCTCCCAACATTTCCTGTCTCTCTTAAACTGTGTTAGCCAATAAAGGCAAAAATACCCCCAAAATAATCTCCTAACACTTGTTTTAAACCGCATTCAACGAAAAAATAAGACCTAGGGGCGCCAGTGGCCTAGTGGTTGGTTTGCGTACCCCATGTAGAGGAGGCTAAAGTCCTCGTAGAGTGTGGCCCGGGTTAAAATCTGACCTGTGGCTCCTTTACATTAAAATAACACCTCAAGTTTAGGTCTAGAAATATCTGCCAATGCAGCAAGCACATTTTATTTAAGGGCGCACTCACACTATAGGCAATCTGTACTGTGACCAAGCACGTTTGATTCCCAAAGTTTTTCTTTTGACTAGTGCGAGTGCTCCGTACACTTCCTCTGCCCTGGAACGGATGGAAGAGGTTTACTTCTGCTCATGCGCGAGCACACACAAGATCCCAACGTGGACATGACGTATAACCTGATCGATGTGACCGTTCCTCTCGAAGATCGTTTTAAACAACGACAGCAAAGCGTCAACGTTGGTGTGATGGAGAAGTTGAGTAATTACTCAAAGTTTGGGCGGACAAGAATATTCAGAGTCAGCTGGATAAAACCAACAATAACACGGAGGTTCTTAGTATATCGACGTGATGACTGTGGCCCGGTTAGTCCTGGAGCGGTGTAAGTGCAGGCCAGCAGGGGAATGGCGGGGGGGGGGGGGGGGGGGGGGACAATCTACCTCTGCACGTTAAAGGATGACTTCGCTTAGTGTGAGAGCGCCCTCAGTGTCTTGAAACGAGATGTACCAAAGACACCAGACACACAAAGTTCATGCCAACCCTGCAGAGAAAGCGACTGATGAAGTTTGAACAGTCTTTAAATTGTCAACAGAACCAGGCTATCTGTTTCCATCTGCTTCCATTCTTTATGCTAAGCTAGGCTAACTGCAGCCACACTTTAACTTAACACACATACATGAAATTCAGCTTCATCTCTTTGTCCTAACTTCGTGTAAAATCTCCGGATGTGCCATGAAAGTATTTCGCTCTCGAATGACTCGTGGAGGTGAAATGATTTTGCGGCGTGTCGGTGAGCTGCAGCTTCCAAACAAACATGAAAACATTCGTACGACAGAATGCTGAAAAGAAGACACATTCGAGCTTTTAAAACACGTGAGTGTAAAAATATAAAGTACCTGTTCATATATTTATATTTATATTCATTTATATAGACTTCTATATAGAAATGAATATTCTTTGTTCGGTCGTTGTCACGATTGAAATCCGTTCGCTTCCTGACGCCTCCAAAGACAAAAAATAAAGACAACATGTTTATTTTCCTTCTGTTGAGACAAAGTTCTTCTTCTTCTTCTCCTTTTAAAACCTCGGAGACGAGACGAACAACAACAACAACGAATAAATCACAGCGGCTCCGTCTCCCCGCCTCCTCCCATTAGTTCTTGTTGTTATGCAAAGGGGGCGGGGCCTGCGATGGCTTATCCCACAGCTTTGTGTTTCCCGCCACAGCAGTGGCAGGCGACCCCACAGCGGTAGCACGCCCTGAGGGGTGCGTAGCAGCACATGCAGGGCGCCAGCAAAGAGAGGCCCACCAACGCCGTCCAGCGCAGGCAGAAGCGCTCGTCGCTGGTGTCACAGGAGCACGGGTCCGAGTAATCCCCCTCCGGGTCCGACATGCAGTGATACAGCAGGCTGTCGGCGCACCACACGAAGCTGACCCGTCTGATGCAGGTCTGAATGGGGTCGGGTGCTTCCTGGCAGCGGCCCCGCCTGTTGTCCTCATGGTTGAACATGTCCTGACAGTAAACACAGCGTGAACGCTCGCCATCCTCCTTCCTCCTCTTCCCTTTGGGCTGCAGGGCTCGCGGCTGCACCGTCACCACCGCCCTGTGGCCGCCGCCCAGCTCCAGGCAGCCCGATTTACCGTCACAGACCCGCTGCACGTCACAGCTGAGCGGGTACGGGTAGGTGTAGTCATGTTTAGGCGGCTCGCTCTTGGCGAAGTGTACGTAAGCGTCCAGGTTGTCGGGCTGAGTGAGTTTGTCTCGTGTGGAGTTGGCGTGGCGGTAATCCTCGTAGCCGGTGAGCCACGTCCGCTCTCGAGGATTGATGCGAACGATCTCCTCCTCCTCCAGCTGGAAGCTGACGTGACGAGGGAACATGTGCACCGCCTGCAGAGGAGACGGAAACAGACTTCAAAACTTTGATCTCAGGAGACATGAGGTCAGCAGAGAAGAGGGAACAGCTGCTTTAACTTGCAAGGCCTTCTGGGTAATGAAAACGTTATGGTTATCTGATTTAAACGGGTGAAAGAAAAAACATCATGCTTCGTCACTGAAATGAAACAATAAAAACATCTTTCTGTCAGTCGAGGATTCAAAGCGGAGCGACATATGTTTGACACTTTTCTTCCTTCTGTAGCAGCTGTTTGTGTTCCTGCTATGTTTGTCCCTTTTCCCTCTCCGTAGTCTCTTCGTAACTCTTCAGGTACACTTAATGGAAAACTCGTTCCGCGTCTGTCTACGCAAGCGACAGAGAGGAAAATAGAAACAGGGAGTCGGGGTAAAAATCAAATATATGATGTCTTGGTAACAACATTAATGCTGAGAGAATAAAGTTTAGTGGGCCTCTCTCTGCTGGCGCTGACTCACCTGGTCCAGGAAGAAGTGCTCAGAGGGCCTGTGGTGATGCTCGTAGAAATGTCCCAGGATGCAGTGGTGCCGACGGGCCTCGCAGAAGTGGGGCGGGGCCAGCGAGTGCATCGTCGGCTCTCTCTTCTGGGACGAGTTGGACGAGCTGTCGGTGGCCGTCTGCAGGAAAGAGAGCAGACAGTGTGTGACTACAACCTGTAGTTAGAACAAAGGGTCGTCGTGAGGCGCCACGAAACCTGCAGCTGCTGTAACGAACACGATGTCAACAATCAACAAGAGAACCAGGTCACTGACGCCCAGTCTCTTACTAAAATAAAATGCAGAAAAACAGTTTGTTTCAGCTGCTGCCTCTTCAAGGACCCGCCCTCCCCACAAGCTCACTTTCTTCTGATTGGCCAGCTCTCTGTAAGCCCTCAAGGGGGGGCAGAACCAAGTCCCCAGGAAGTGCGCTGACCGATGAAGCCATTCTTACATGGTGGCCAAGCTTGGTATTGCAGCGTCACGTGATGCCATTGGGCCCAAAAAGACTTTTTATCATGAGCTTACATCGAAAAGAGACGTCTATAAAAACATTTTGTTGAGGTACAACTTTCTGATACGAACACTTAAAAAACCCTTTTTAAAATCATGACGTCCTCAAAGTTGTGAAACGCAGTTAAAGCCAAATTCAGAGATATTTTTGTCGACATAATGAGCGAAGATCAGACACCCGGGACTGAGACTCTATGGGCCCAGTAATGCCGAAGATCCGGGTATTTAAACATGTGGAAGTCCGACTTTTTTGCTTCATGCTCCACTGAGCAGCTTTCATATGAATGAATGTGGCCCCGCCTCCAACGCTGTACCCATGCTATGATACATCCATAGGCAGAACGCTGCAGGGCTGCCAGGGGAGGGCTATGTAAGAGGTTTCAGAGGCTGACGTGGAGGATTGAAGCCGTCTGGTGAAATTCTTGGTTTCATATCGGGGAACTATGGCGTGATTTACAGAACAAGTCGTTTAGCGCCCTCTGCAGACTCATCCTGGGATTACTCCAACATACGTTTACCTCGTGATCTGAAACTTTGCCCACATCCAGCATTGTAACACTATGAGAGTTTAAAAATGAAGAAGTCAACTGTGAGTCATTGATGTTCCTCTGCCTGCACCTGCAAAGTTTACTTCTCTATTGAACAATAAAACAAACAGAAAATATTGTATAACAACTCGTCCCTGCGTCTGTCCGCTCGTGTGTGACATGTATGAAGAGTCATCGGTTCCTCTTTGAAACCACCCTCACCAGACTTCTTCGTACAATTAGACAAGAATTCTTTTTAAAGACCTCCAGAGTCAGAGCTGTGTGGCGGGAACGTTTCTTAACTTGTTGTGTTTTTTTTATTGGGTCTGTACTAAATGAATCCCAGCCCGGCCTGCGGCCCTGAGAGCGCTCAGCCCAGCCTGGTGTGTTGCGTCATCCTTGTGGTCGACACAAGCCGCAGCTTTCATGTGGTTCCCTGTGATCACACAAGAAGACTTCAGCAAACACCAGAGAACAGAGGAACTGAAGAATCTCTGTCTAGTAAATACAGACACAGAGACACAGATTATTAGTCTGATAATAACATGAACATACTGCATCACA
Source organism: Tautogolabrus adspersus (assembly GCA_020745685.1). Lineage (NCBI taxonomy): Eukaryota > Metazoa > Chordata > Actinopteri > Labriformes > Labridae > Tautogolabrus > Tautogolabrus adspersus. The sequence goes on along the minus strand of CM036537.1, from coordinate 34,482,088 downwards.
TCAGGAGAGATTCATTTACTCCTGACGACGGTTGATCCACATCCTCATCGTCCTCCGAGCCTCCTCAACACCTCCGAGACGCTGTAGACTCGTCCTCTTGCCCCTCTTTAAGGAGTCAGACTTCCTCCCCTCGGTCCATCAGGGTTTATACACTAAACGAGGCCAACTATGTAAACAGGCAGCTCAGTGACAGATTACTGACAGCTCGGACTCTCCTCTACTCAAATCCTGAGGGAACCATATACCCTTTTTACTATGAAGCCGCTGAAAAGACGGAAAGACTAGAGCAGGACCGGGTCCCATCATCAGACGGAGGAGGGAGGTGGACACGATAAAGAGACTTTGTTTTAGGCTGGTTGGTTTTGAAATCCCTCCACAGTCAAGCTGGCGAGTTTCCTCGGAGTCCAATCTTGATGCTAAGCTACGCTAACTGCAATCTGAATCCGACGCGTTGGAGGCGGGGCCACGTCCATTCATATGAAAGCTGCTCAGTGGAGCATGAAGCAAAAAAGTCGGACTTCCACATGTCTAAATACCCGGATCTTCGGCATTACTGGGCCCATAGATTCTCAGTCCCGGGTCTCTGATCTTCGCTCATTATGTCGACAAAAATATCTCTGAATTTGGCTTTAACTGCGTTTCACAACTTTGAGGACGTCATCCCCCCCCCCCCCCCCCCCATTCGCTCAAGGTGAATTCTCCTGATTATATCCTGCTGCGTTCTCACATCAGCTCACTCTGACTTTCTGCAGAATAAATACGAGGAGGCTGGAGGAGAAACTCCGGGTGAAGAGAGAAACATTCAGCTGTTTGTGTTCACACATGCAGCTCAGCACGAACACTTCAGGAGGTTTTCAGGAGTTTTCTGCAGGTGTGAAAGCAGCTATAACAGACTTAAGAACAGAGGAATCTGAAGTCTGTGTTTACCCTCCCCTCATTCAGAGAGTTTACGATATCCCCCCTATGAATGAATATTACAGACAAAGAAGATCGGCAGCAGGGCACAGACAGACCCTGGATATTTCCATTCATCAGTGATAAGAGGAGGAGTTTCTCACCGTGAAGACGTCGTCATCGCCAAGCTCCGCCTCGTTCTGCAGCGTGGATGAGGACGTGGTTGACCCTGCAAAACATGATGCTAGTTAGCAAACACTTTGAACGGAGCAGCTCAGATAAGATAAGAGTGTCTGATGTTCTGCAAGGAAGGAGCGACACGGTAAAATGCTTCATCGTAGTTTGTACGAATTTAAACTTCTTCACAGTAATGTTCTCAAACGTGACAAGCTACAAAGAAACTTTGTACGAAGCAACTTTACGAAGTAATGTTTCAAAGACTAACAAAGTTAGGTTTAATGATGCAACTTTTCATGAGGTAAAGTTAAACGACATAAAATTAACGATGTAACATTTCATGGCGTAATGTTTAACAAAGTGACGTAAAAATGTTTTGGCAAAGTGAGGTTTTACGGAGACATTTTATGAAAGAACTTTGTACAGCGCTTCAGAAGGACGTTTCCCTACAAGAGGCTGAAGTGAAAAGTGTCAGGAGTGAAGTTGAGTCTGATCATTTCGTACCTTCTGTCAGATCCTCCAGGGCCCTTCTCACCCCACGGTCGAAGGCTCGTGCGTCGGACGGACTTTGAAAAGTCAGGCCGCACTTTTTATTGTCCACCTTCCAGTGGTGGAACGTGGGCGTGGCCTTCGTGTAGACCAGATCTTTCTTTAAGAAACACTCCAGAATAACCTGAAAGAGAACCACATCAGTCAAACTAAATCACACCTGAGTGACGGATGAAGAGAGGATAGGACAAAAACAAAGCTACAACAATACTAAAGAAACAGGAAACTATTTCTTTGTATTTCCTGTGACGTGCTGCTGGACCGACCTGTCTGTCTTTGAGGCGTTCTCCGTGGATGAGGAAGCTGTTTCGTCCAAGCAGTTCAGCCGACAGCAGCCTGCACACGCCCACTCTGCTCAGACAGCCGTCCTGAGCCAACCAGCCGCCGCTCGAATCGTCTCTGGTCATCACCACCGCTTTGACACGCACAATGTAGCTGTCACTACAACACGACAGAAAATAGACACAAATCCCATCAGTCAGCATGATGGGTGTTTAGAAACTACCAAGACAATGGCACCTTTAAACAGAAGTTTTAAACAGCAGCTAATAAACCTTTCAAACAACGTGTAGACTCATACAAACACAGGAAATAGTTTAAGACCAAAGATACTCAAATTTAAAGGAGCAGTATGTAACTCTGACCCCTAGTGTTTAAAATGGGTACTGCAGTCCAAATTCTAAACATAGCAGAGAGCTGTCTCCCCCCTCCTCTCTAGAGTGGATGCTCACGCAGGTCACCATGTGGTGGACACTGAAGCTTCAGTGTTTATCCAGCTCTGCATCGGTCTGTAAACCTTTCTGCGTTCTAACCTCTCTCCATTTTTCAAAAGCATCTCCAATATTGATCCTAGTTTGAGCACGTTTCTGCTCGTGGAGCTTATTAGAAACATGCAGAGGCTTTTTAGGTCGGGTACAATCACTTCTATCTGAACCAGTTCTCTTGCCCGCTTCCATCGCTGCAACACCTGTTGGTTTGACCTGATAACTGCTCTCATATCTGGCAAACCGAGGGGCGTCCAAAACGGCCGTGTGGGGGTGCCTTAAAACCGCCTACCTTCTCTGGTCCAAACAAATCCAGAGCATTCAGGACCAGAATCTAAAGTTAGAAGGAGGACATACTGGCTGCTGCATTGTTGTCAGAGAAGCCAGCACTTCAACATAGCATGTTTCCTTAATGTCTGATCATAGAGTACTTTTTAGTAAATGTAGCCACATTTACCTGTGAGTGCACACACATGGACCCACAGACAGAGAACCCATACAACCCCACTGTCTTTACATTCAGGATAAAAAAACAGAGCAGGAAACACGGCAGCGTGGAGGCAAATAAAAAGCGAAACAAAAACGCCACTGAAGGTTCGGATGAAAAAATTAAAACATTGAAATACTCTCAGTGTCTGTCTCCATCTTACATTTTGTTCTCCAACATCTCTCCGTCTTCCTGTTTCAGCGTTCACACACGGATACATCTTAACGAGGCGGAGTGAAACACACACACACACACACTGTATCCCTCCACCGTGTGATTCAGCCTGCCTGTCTAACAGATGGCACTTCAGTGTGTGTGTGTGTGTGTGTGTGTGTGTGTGTTTGTGTGCATCTCGCATGAGTCATCACTGCATTTGCCGGCAGCGTAGAGTGACACACACACACACACACACACACACACACACACACACACACACACACACACACACACAGGAGGGACTATTTTCTGGTACTTTGGTGGAGGATGATGCATGTGTGCTGGTAACACTGGTAGCAGTATATTTGTTGTAGTGGTTTTGGACTCACTCTGGGAACTAAGACCGTTATTTTTGATTGTCATTCAACTCTAACATTTGTAAACATTCATAGTCAGATGTCTCTCTTGTCCTTCTCCGTACCAGACGATTCATGCTCTCGCTCTGGTGCTCTTTGCACACCGTTAACTGACCTTGATCGGTGGATCTAGAGCGCTAAAGTTTGGCATCAAGACAAGATGCTAGAAGATACTGTCCCATGACATCCGAGTTAGAAGCAAAGAGCTTATTTGAAATGTCAGGAGCTAACGTCTGCAGCACGTGGTGAAACATCCAACCATCTCGCTGCTCGTTGAGCTTTTATCAAAACCACATCATGTTGATTTATAAGATGACGGCGGAGGAAACATCCAGCTTTACTTCTGAAACCCCCTCAATCCACCAGACAGCAGCTTGTATTATCAGGAAGGTGATTGGTCAAAGTGACCGGGTCGTCTACAGAGAAAGTGTCAGACTAACTCCTCGTCCACATGTAGGCATTTTTGAAGATGTAGCTTTTTCTGTGCCTTTTGGCCTTTCGTACACAAACTGAGTTTTGAGGTCACTGAAATCAGAAACCAGGCTCTCGAGTAGACGGAGCTCCCCCGACCTTCAGCGAGATGATCTGGTACTACTACCACCCGCATCCCTGACGCCCAGCCAACAACATCGGACTGTGTCGTCCCCACAACCATCGCCGTCTTCATTCATACACGGCCTGCTCCGACCTCCACCTCAGGGGCGAGGAAGTGTGGACAACAGGAACGTGATGAATACAAAGGAGAAATCCTTCCTGAATATTATCCCATCGCCACCATCCCATTTTTCTTAATGATGAATAATGTCTTTTACCTGCCCATCTCACAGATACTTTAACATGGGGCTCTATGAGGACTGACTCACTGCAGGAGACAGACTCTAGTGGACACTGGAGGAACTGCAGCTGTAAAGTTGGACATTTTAACATGGGGCTCTATGGGGACTGACTCACTGCAGGAGACAGACTCTAGTGGACACTGGAGGAACTGCAGCTGTAAAGTTGGACATTTTAACATGGGGCTCTATGGGGACTGACTCACTGCAGGAGACAGACTCTAGTGGACACTGGAGGAACTGCAGCTGTAAAGTTGGACATTTTAACATGGGGCTCTATGGGGACTGACTCACTGCAGGAGACAGACTCTAGTGGACACTGGAGGAACTGTAGCTGTAAAGTTGGACATTTTAACATGGGGCTCTATGAGGACTGACTCACTGCAGGAGACAGACTCTAGTGGACACTGGAGGAACTGCAGCTGTAAAGTTGAACATTTTAACATGGAGCTCTATGAGGACTGACTCACTGCAGGAGACAGACTCTAGTGGACACTGGAGGAACTGCAGCTGTAAAGTTGGACATTTTAACATGGGGCTCTATGAGGACTGACTCACTGCAGGAGACAGACTCTAGTGGACACTGGAGGAACTGCAGAAACAGGTTTTGGAACAACTGGCTCGCAGTAATGTAATAAAACACCTGCCAAATGATTCTCTGAAATGTTTGTTTGGTTGCAGCGGAGGAAACGAGCGACACGTGGTCCGACTTCCCTGACCTCAAACAGCCTGTCCTCAGAGGAGAAGGTAATGAAACGGCTGCTGAGAGCACTTTGAAAACACACACACACACACACACACACACACACACACACACACACACACACACACACACACACACACACACACACACACACACACACACACACACACACACAGATCTATGGGAGCTGACCACAGATGCAGATAATAGCCTCTGGTGGTCTGTTTACTCCATCATCATGAAAGACACAAACACTCAGATAAACACACCGTACATAACTACACATAATGCTCCCACAGGAACACACATGTTGTCAATCACACACATACACACACACACACACACACACACACACACACACACACACACACACACTGGGCCCATGACGTCACCGTCATCAGCGTAGAAAATGTTGTTTCTCGGAGGTCTGAATCAGCAGCACAGATGGTGTTTGTCCCTCTCTCTCTCCACCACACTTCTCAATGATTCCCTCCCTCGCTCGCCCGCCCATCCGCCCATCCCACAGACACACTGCTCTCTCACCGAGCCCACCGAGAAGACAGCAGCAGCAGAGACGACCCCGCTGACCTCCTGCTGGGGGATGTTTTTAAGTTTGGGAGTTTTTTTTCGTCGCTCGATGTGTGAAACGTGAGCGGCGCTGAAGTCGATCCGCACAACTAGTCGACCCAAAGGGAAATCAATCGTCCATCAGTGGAGTCACGTTGCAGGTCAGACTCGGGCCAGCATGACTGTGACAGGAAGTTTGAACTTTCCCACCAGGTGAACGCGGAGGCAACAGGAAGCTGTGTAGCGCACAAATCTCTAAAAAGTTTGAATAAATGTCTCTGTGATGCAAAAACGATGATTTAAGGTAAGAACTCAGAAAAAGCACCGGCAATTCATTCAAGTTTTACAAAAAGCTTCATATCGGGGCGCAGACTGTCTAGTGGTTGATTTGCCCGCCCCAAGTACAGAGGCTGAAGTTCGAATCCGGCCTGTGGCTCCTTTCCTGCAGGCCGTCCCCCCCTCTCTCTCTCTCTCTCCCACTGTCCTGTTGCTCCAATAAAGGCACAACAAAAGCCCAAAAAGATAAATAACTCAGAGGAAAAGGGAGTTGCTGATTTGATTTTCCACCGCCGTCCTGATTTGATAGTTTGTTACAAAAATAAACGTCAGACTGACAAACAACCATTTTACTCTGCACATTTGAAAAGGTGCTGATCTTCTGGTGCTTCAACCTCGACACCTCTGGGCTGACGTTTGAGGAGGATTTGGCCTCATGGAGTGACGGCCAGCTCTCCCAGTGTAACCAGCGGTTAGTGATACATGCGTTGTCTTTGTCTACAGTTCAGCCGACAACTTAAGAAACGACAGCAGCAGAAGAGCAACATTTTAAAGGAGAGCACTGTAAAGAAGTCTCTCGTTACATTTGTTGTTGTTCTCTAAGCAGAACACCAACAAATCTGAAAATCTTTTCAGGACCACAAGTTACTACAACTGATGTCCCAGTCACTCACATGGAGGTCAGCGCTGGTAAACAATCGATGTCTTCCTGTGGGCGGGGCCTGAATACCAGGGAGGCCACTGCATCGCGACCTTTCCTCAATGTCATTTAAACCCCTCCCCCTCCCCTCTGGCATTATCGACAGCTCTCCCCTGGCTGGTTGGAGGGCATCGGTTTGCCCGATCAATAGAAAACTCGCCCACAAAAACCCCCTCTGGAGAGCAGGGGAGAGTTTCAGTGTGTCACCGGACATCAGACGCCAAGAATCCTCCACAGGAAACAGAACTCAACAACTTCTGAGCAGGTTTGTTTGGGAAGCTTCAGGACCGTCCAAGTTTCACTGCTACATCGTACAATTCAGTGCATTCACGACAGATCGTGTACAAGGACGCCAGGCGAGAGAGAGAGAGAGAGAGAGAGAGAGAGAGAGAGAGAGAGAGAGAGGGGAGAGAGAGAGAGAGAGAGAGAGAGAGAGAGAGAGAGAGAGAGAGAGAGAGAGGAGAAGGAGCCACAGGTTCAATGCCGAGCTTAAAGGGGATGTCAGGCTCTGTCACCCTGTATGACACAAACATTCGTGACCTGTACATACAGTCTGCTAACACCACATTACTTTAGCTTCATCCTCATAAGATGAACTGTTTTGAGCTACACGCCAGCACACACGTGCAAATCCAGAACATATAAAACAGATGTTAAGATGCCGTGGTTCAGACCCCTTTGTCCTGAAGAACACTCTGCTCCTCTCTCTGCAGAATCTCTCTGTGTGTAAACAGTTCACGGGTTGACTCTGTTATCTGGCTGTACGCGCTCCTATGACTCATGTGTTTACCTGCAGGGGTGTGAACAGCATGGGGCTCCGTCAGGTTACCTGCTGCCTACGCTCTCCGCCCGGGACAAAGAGACTGATTAGCTGGAAACTCAGGTTCAAGATCTATGGTGCATTCAAGTGCAGCGTGTTCTTAACAACTCTGCAGATTTTATACTCGGTAATAACCAAATACAAGAATCTAGAGGACTGGAAATACTTCAGAGAATAAACTGGTGCTCAGTCTGTAGTTACAGACGTGATAGAGCTTCTGGTACATGTCGATATAACAGTAACAACAGACAAAGTGGTATTAGTGGTAGCTGTAGTACAATAAGTCTAAGCAGGAAGTATTTGTAGTTTTTTCAGTCATAAATGTCATACAAATAAAAGTAGGACTACAAAAAACAGCCATACTTGCAGTTGAGTTATTGGCAGTAGTGTCAATGAAAGTAAGTTAAAGTGAAAGAAGTTTAAATAGTCTGTTTCTGTGTGTCTGAAGGGCCCTGCACTCATGCCCTTTTATGGGCATTAGTGGGCAGTTACCTTGTCAACAGGCAAGGCAGGCAACTGCTTGGGGCCCCAGACCAGTAGGGGGCCCCTGAGGAAAGAAAAACTTTAAACCAAAGCAGCGGCCCAAAATGTTCAAACCTCCCTAAGGGGGCCCCATCTGACAGCATGCACACTTGTTACCTTGCTATGTGTTGCAGCATTATTGCTGTGAAAACCAAAGTTTGTCAATGAAAGCCAACAAAGAAAAATGAAGAGGAATTATCCGTCTATAAGAGAGGAAACAGAAACAGGAAAAAAGAGGAAGAGGAGTAAGCGTCGGGACTCTGGCAGACATGATGGTGATTATTGGTTGGAGGGCCCCCAAAGACTCTAGAATCGCCACTACCTAACATGCACGCACTTTCAACTTATGACCACGAGGAGAGAAGAACACAGCTGCAAACGATTCAGTCGTTTAAGTTTCTGATAGTTTGGACCTCAGACGGAACAAAACAAACATGTTTACAAAGCACTAAAAGACTTCTCAGTCATATTCAGACTGCTGCCTCAAGGCGCGATGTTTACGCCCCTGTGACCTTTGTACTGTTTTTAGAGGCAGTAACAGAGACAGAGGAGAGAAAGGGGAGAACAGCGCTGTGTGTGTGCATGTCTGACTGTGTGTGTATGTGGAGCTCCCGATGTGCCGTGCTCTCTCATGTAAATTCAGAGACTGGGCCAGTTGAAAACCACTCTTTTGAAAATTTAACATAGGAACCTTCTGGCTTCTTCAGGCCTGCAGGAGACCCTTTAAATGTGCAGATATACCAAACAATATATCCCAGAAGAAATATGGATATTTGTTCAAATAGAAAATATTATTGAGATTATTTCGGCTTTACCTCGAGTATTGTTCATTTTTGGGATATTTTTTATCTTTCTAGGATCCACAAACTGAAGGAATAATCCTCCTTTGGCTGAACTGGTCTGAACCTGCAGACATGTGCCGCCTGATGATGAGTCACAACACACAGTGGCCTCAATCTAAAGGGTCAGGATCCACGGAGAAGCACGTCCTCACACCGCTGCAGGAACCTCATCCTGTCCTCTGCTTTAATGAACCACATGTAGACATGCTAAGGGAGAAATAATTACACGGTTTGAATGTGTCATGTCAGTCCTGCAGACCCTCCTCTGTCTGCCCCCTCCTCCTCTCTGTTATGACTGAATCACATCTGCAGGAGGCTGCACACGTTTCTCCTTCCTGTGAAATCTGTCCGACCTCAGCCAACCTCTCAATGAGGAGGAAGATGATGATGTTGAAGATGAGGAGGGCCCCTGCACCCCCTTATCACATATCAACATACCAGCAGCAGCAGTGTGTGTCCATGTGATCAATGCAGAGAGCTGAGCGGCGGCGCGCCAACGAGCAGCCCATCGCCATAAAAGATACAGAATATTATTGATAAGGTGGGGGGGTTATTATGGGTGCATGCTTTGGGGGGTACTCACTCGTCTGGGCGCGTGTCCTCGCTCATGTTTTTCCGTTTCACCTCCGGTAATAACGAGCTCCCGCCGCGGCAGCACGGTGCGGTGTCTTCATGTTTCCGCGCCTTTCAGCGGCAGCGTCAGAAGCGGCAGCGGATCCGGTTCTCTCCCGCTTTACAGCTCCGGTGCTCCAACCCCGGTGTGCGTTAAGTATCCCCGGGTCTCCTTCTTCCCCTCCTCTTCCTCCTCCAACACCTCCTCCTCTTCTTCTTATTTTACTCCTAAATTAGGAGCGCATCAGAAGAAGCATCAGATCTCCTCCTCCTCCTCCACCACCTCCTCCTCCTACGCCTTATCTTCTTCTTCTTCTTCTTCCTCCTCCTCCTCCGCCGCCTCCTCTTCCTCCTCCCCCGCGGGGTCGGGCTGGAACGCGGTGACCGAGGACGGAGCGCTGTTGTCGGTGAGGATGGCCCCGCACGAGCCCCATCTCCTCCTTACTCCATGTTGGATTCAGTGAGCGCAGAGAGAGGGAGAGAGGGAGAGAGAGAGAGAGAGAGAGAGAGAGAGAGAGAGAGAGCGGACTGAGGAGGAGGAGGGGGCGGGTGACGTCAGACCCGAAGGACTGCAGAGTCACGTGCTATTTCCATATCATAATAAAAGTTATAAAAGTCAGGATAAAAAAGGTTTTCCTGCCAGAGTCACATTAAATTAAAAATATCGTATAGATGTTGAAATGTCAGCCACTATAAATAACCTGTGAGGAACATTCGGCTTGTGTGGCGCCCCCTGTGGACAAAGTCAAACATCTTATTTCTTTGCTGATCATGTCCGGTTCACATAGGTAGTATTTTCTAAAATAAAAGAAGAACAGCAAAACACAAAGAAGAAGAATACTTTGCAAAGTGGCGTAACTTTGTGAGCTGGTTAGGAACTCTAAACGTATAGGCTATATGATGTTAGCGTGAGGGGCACAGAGACAGACGACAGTTGAGCGGAGATCAGACGGGAACCGACTGTCAGGTGGACGTCAGCGTAGAAGAAGTCCATGTGAAACTGCACCCTCTGGTGGATGCATTTTTCTAACGTACATCCCGACGTAAAGGACACGTGGGAGTATGCACGTTTAGCTAGTGAGGGTTATATCTTTAAAAACACACGTTTCTTTTTTTATACGTAAAGGGAGAAGAAATTAGCCTAAAAGGAAGAACGTGATCCAGTAGGTGTCGCCCTTGAGCACCAGCATGAAACCAAAACAAACTTCTGTTTGGCCACACCCCCTCCCTACTGAAGCCTCCGCTCTCCAAGCGACACACCTCCAACCCCCCTCCATTGCGTTCACTCGAAGGAGTCAAGCACAAACAGCGGACAAAGGTTCCCTTCGGCTGGAGCTGCAATCACCTGTGTCCTGCATTGTTGTGCTAGAATGCTAATGTTAGCGCTCTTTAGTTAGCTCGTAGCTTCACATTGCATGTAAATGTAAACAAAATGATCTAAAAACTCTTACGTGACGTACAAATAATCAGTGAGTATGTTCTTCTTCTTCTCTCTAGTCCTTGACTAAAACAGCTTTTATACACAAGGGGAGGAGCCGGCCGTCCCGTCCATGTAAACACGGCTCTGACAACAACACAGCCAGCGGGACTCGAGCTTCATTGTAGACAGTCATGACTCAGAGACACATTTACACAGGAGATGCTTGATGTCGCACATTCTTCCTTAGAGATGCCCAGACTGCTGAAATTTCCTCCACCATGAAAGCAAATTACGACTTTTGCATGCCAGAGTTTGTCAAACAGAGGTCCGTTTCAGAAAGCTGGTTTAGTGCAAACAGGGAGTCAGTTAACCCTGAAACGAGGGGAACTCTGGGTTTTCTGTTTCAGAAAGGAAGGTAACTCGAGCCCGTTCCAGAGAGGGAGGTATCTTTAGCTCTGAGTCTGTTACTATGGTAACTGAGTCTGTGAACCTAACCTGGGCTGGTCGGGAGCAGGTTTTCTTCAAAGAACCCCGAGTGTCTCTCCGTCTCAGTCTCCTTTTTCAGAGCCAAAAAACGCTGATTCATTTCATCATTCCTTCGTGTAGTCCGTATCACGCTCGTGTTATTGGAGGTTCACTTTTTGTCTATAAAATTACACATTAGCACATTTACGTCGGGAGATGTTGACTTGATTAGGCCCTCTTTACGTCTAAACAGGATATATTATTTGCAGATGGGCCGATACCGATGTTCAACCGTTACATCGGTGCACCCCTAGTTTTAGTAAATGTGGTATAAGATCTGTGGTTGTGAAAATGTTTGACACGTCTCTCTTATTTTAATGATCAATACACCATAATGTGATGTTTTACACAGTGAGTCCACCTGCTGCAGGCCCGGGTTCAGAAATGTCTGGGCCCCTGAAGGTTCCAGTGAAAGGGCCCTCCCAGGATTTAAATCAACATGTGGTAGTCATCAGTAGTGTTAGCGCTAGCCTCCTGGCTAACATTAGCTCCCTCTGCCTGCTGCCATCAGCCTTCAGAGGTAAGTTCTTTTCTGGCATCGTAACTTTGTGCAGGTGCTTGAATGGCTAAACTGATTCCAACATAAATGTAGCTCCAGCCAAAGTTCAGTCAGGAAGACTTTATTCTGCACGCTCGTTTTATTATTAATTCTCATCCTGTGTTACATCGCTTCTCCACGCATGCTCACTCCTCTTTTCGTAATCATCAGCTGGTCACATCTATCCAACAGTCCTGCTCCTCTCCCTCATTGTTAGCCAATCATATTGTTTCAAAATGTCCCTCTTCCACTAGTTCATTCATGCCATCGTTACGAGTGACCCTCCACCTCCCCATCGCCACCAAGCCTTCGCAGTTTCAGCACTTTTTTCATCCCATCAGCCTCAGATCACATCATCAGCCATCGTCCGGTCAAACCCAGTTTGGTCAGCCTCTTCATCGTCAGACGATATCTTCAGCCTTTCCCGTCAACCCCATTCTTCAGTTAGATCAGCCTTCATCCCATCAGCCTCAGATGACATCATCAACCATCTTCTCATCAACCCCCGTCTTCACAGTTCAATCAGCTTCTTCATCGCATTCGTCCAGACGACACCATCAGCTAACACCTCTACCCCGAATCCAACCCTCCTTTCTCATGTGTCGCTTGTTGAGTCATTGTTGCTTAAATTAGGATGGACTATGTTTTGTTGTTAACTTTTATGGACCCTCCCCGTGTGACTGGCCCCAGAAAGCTTTCCCCTTAATCCCTCCTTATGGGCAGCCTTGCCTGGTGGAAGGAAACGGAGGTGACTCGTTAAGAAAAACGTTTTATTGAAGTCCAACATTTTAAAGCCGTGTGGTCGTCGTGAATCGGATGGATTTGGGAACGATTGTAAACACACAGAGTCTAAAACAGACACACACACATACACAGACTAACTCTGCTCTACCTCTAACAAACCTCTCTGTGTTTCAGTGACACCTGGTGGCCGGGCCGTGCTACTGCAGCTGCTCACATCTGCTGCACAGCTGCTCTGTGTACAATAGTCTGCAGTGTTGGATGTTTATTTACTGGAGAATTTATTCTGTCTCACTTTGTTGTCATAGTCCAGTACGGATAATAAACGTACCCTCCAGTGATTTTAAAGAGTGTTTAATAAAAAATCCTGGAGGTTCAGGCAGTTTTAGAGACAGTCTGAGAGGTTAGAGAAAGGTTACATCAGTTTTAAGTAGTGGAGTAAAATGTTTGTAGTTTAGGCTTGTAGCTCCAGCATGCAGGTCTGACATCAGAAGAGTTATTTGATTCTTATTTCAAGACTCAATGATAATAAAGTGTGACAGTTCTTAAGAGAAAATGTCAAAGATTGAAGGGTCCAGTCAGTGAGATGTGTAGAGAGTGAAATGATAAAGTGAGCTTACTCTATGATCAGACATTAAGGAAACATGCTATGTTGAAGTGCTGGCTTCTCTGACAACAATGCAGCAGCCAGTATGTCCTCCTTCTAACTTTAGATTCTGGTCCTGAATGGTCTGGATTTGTTTGGACCAGAGAAGGTAGACGGTTTTAAGACACCCTAGGGGAGACAGCTCTGTACAATGTTTTGAATTTAGACTGCAGTACCCATTTTAAACACTAGGTGTCAGAGTTACATACTGCTCCTTTAAAGGTGTTTAGTCAAAGAAGGCTCTGGGAAAAAGTCAGGGAGATAAAAATGATAGAAAATATAGGTAAACACCGAAACCACTTGAATGAAGCCAAAATGTGACGTCCAGAGTTTTTAATTTTTGTGATGATTTTAATCTATGATTTTGTGACAACAGTTGTTCGGGTAGGATGTGTTTCTGTTTTTACATTGATTTTCCACTGTGGACTTTTATTTTGAAAGAAGGCGGAGCTTTCTTTGGAAGCAGGACATCTAAGTCCACTTCTGATTGGGTAATTGATAAAGAGTCTGCCATGTTGATGAGTATTTAAAAGCTGTGTTCGGCTGATCTGTAAAACGGTACAGGATTTAACAGGTCACTGTGTGAAGCTCATGATATCCAGTAGGTGGCGGCATTGCAACAACTACAGCTGTCATTAAACTCCACAGAAGAAGAAAACACACTAATTTAGCTGTTTTTAACTTCAGCAAACTGTTTTGAAGACTCACTATGTTTCTCACAATGACCAAACTGTGCCATGTGAGTAATCTGCTGATAGAACCATCTGTAGTTCTGTTTGTCTGTGTTGTTGTTTTAATCATGATTCTTTTGAAATTGTGATTATAATATCCCATGGACTCCACCTCCAGCCTAGAGCAAAACTTTTCCGCAGGTCTGCCATTTTTATTCTCGCTACAGAGGAGTGATGTCTATGGGGAAAACTCAGGGGGGCTCATTGCATTTAAAGAGACACACACACCAAAATGGAGCGTTCTGAGAGAGCTGGTTTCTACAGGGTCACAAACCTCCTCTGGTTCATGTTATATTTGGACCAAAGCTCAGCACAGATGTTTCATTTAGACCACAGGGGACTGTTTGAAAAGGTGGAGAAGGGGGAGAATATGTCCTTCTCAAAGCCTGAGGGACGTCACCCCCTTCCTGCAGGGGGCGCTGGAGTCCCATCGATGGCGGTCTCCATGCTGGAAATGCTGTCTCAGCCTGACTTTCAGTCAACCTAACGACAGGCTGAGAGCTGGAGCTGAGGCGGGTTTTAAGCCTCCTGACAAACCGTTACACCGCGGCCACCTGTCAATCAGGTCAGCTACACGCCTTATTGTGAATAACTCTTATCCTTCATCAAATCAAAACTGATGAGTCATCAAAACATTCACCCCCCGTACAGTGTGTGCTGATCGAGACATGAGCTAATCAGACCTATTTGGTTTTTTGAACCAGGCTGTAAACATGTTAATGTCTGCTGTAAAAACAGGCTTTTTAGAATGGGTGTGTATGTGACTTCCTGTGCTTCTGCAGCCAGCCTCTAGTGGACACTCGAGGAACTGCAGGATTTTACACTTCAGAATAGGCTTCATTTTTCAAGACCAAAGGTTGCTGCTTGGAAAACCTCATTTTCAAAACAGTCCGGACCAAGACGGGCAGCAGCACGTATTAAAGAAGTTACAGAGCAGAAACATCATCAGTCAAAGCATCTACGACCTGATGCATCGTCCTCCAACACATTCAATCTAGTTTTCTCCTCGTATTTATTCTGCAGAAAGTCAGAGTGAGCTGATGTGAGAACGCAGCAGGATATAATCAGGAGAATTCACCTCGAGCGAGTGGGAGGGGGTGGTGACGTATATTGCCTGTGATCGCTGCACGACCATAGACTGTCTGCACGCCACCTCTACGATCTCCGTGCTCTAATGAACCTGCTGCATTCTGTTTCCTGTTCTCCAGTATGTTCTTCTCCACTCTTTAGTTCAGATTGTGATTCTGTTCAACTACACGTAGCATTGATAGAAAGACAGATATTCTCATTATAGCGGCATGTAGCGGACTCTGCTGCTTGGTCCTCTACTTCTGCATCTTCTTTTTTTACATCATGTCTTACCTCAGGAGACACAAAGATGTCTTCTCTTCTAGTTTCCATCTTTGTGTTTTACACATCATCACATTT
Source organism: Tautogolabrus adspersus (assembly GCA_020745685.1). Taxonomy (NCBI): domain Eukaryota; kingdom Metazoa; phylum Chordata; class Actinopteri; order Labriformes; family Labridae; genus Tautogolabrus; species Tautogolabrus adspersus. Next base: position 34,466,741 of record CM036537.1, on the reverse strand, counting down.
ATAGAGACTTTATCTCTGACTCACTCTGATTCTCAAACCGTTCTTTTCTTCATTAAACATCTCTACAGTGACACGTCATGGACAGCTCTGGCTGGTATTTACACTCTTTAAACACTAGATGGCGCCAGTGTCCAAGACTTCAGCAGCATCACAGTCTGAGTCCTACTGTTTTTTAAAGGTTTAGTTTTGAGAGACAGGACAGCGGATAGAGTCAGGAATCAGGGAGGGAGAGAGAGTGGGGAATGACATGCAGATCTGCAGGTCAGATTTGAACCCGGGACGACTGCTTGGAGGACCACAGCCTCTGTACTTTGGATGCACACTCTAACCAATAGGCTACTGGCGCCCCACACATCTAAACTTTGAAACAGAGTTATTTATCAACCTTTTTTGCCTTTATTTTGATAGGACAGATGAAGAGAGACAGGAAATGTTGGGAGGCGAGAGAGTGGGGGAAGACATCAAGGCAAATCCACGCCTGGACACACCTCTGGACACACCCCTGCACTTTGCTATCCAGCGCCCCTGAAACTGATTTTTTGGAACAATAACTGCAGTTAAAAATCTTAAACTTCAAACGTATCGTGCTGTTTTAAGATGTAAATGAGACCTGGATTTAAAGACTGATTTAGACAATCTCTCTGATCCTGTATTTGATCATGCCTATAAACCCCTCTATTTCAGCCCTGCTCAGAACAGGCTGTTTCTGTGTCTGTAGCTTTAAATGTAAATGAGCTGTGTCTGACCACGCCCCTCTCTGGAAGGGCTTTGGTGGCTCGGGCTTTCTCGCTCCATGCCCTATTGTTTACGGTGAGAAGTCATGCCTGTTTAATCTGTCTTCCTCCTCTGAAATGTTGGCAGGAAATATCTGAGTGACCAGTTAGCTCGTGTTTATCGGTGATGTTGAGTGTGAGAGAGAGAAAGAGAGAGAGAGAGCGAGTGTTAATGCTGGTGTGTTGTGAGCTGACATTCCACCACGACTTTTCTACAATCGTACCGTGTACAGTACATCGGGCTTTAGTGTTTGCTTATGACCTCCCCTCTTTGGCTCCACCCTCTCCTCCAAATATGCGCACTTTCTACCACTTCACCTCACCTATGTTTTACGTGTCGTCTAGGGGTACGGTGAAGGGTTTGGGCTACATGGCCATTTAAACGGTAGCTTACTCCCAACCTATCCAGTAGGGGTGTGACGGTCTGTGTATTCATCCCGAACCACCACGGTGCGGACGTTACGGCTCGATGCATGCAGTCATACCATGAATATGTCTGAGGGAGTGAACAAAAAAGGTGGCAACATGTGGCAGTGTCAACTCAAATGAAGGTGGTGATAATGCACGAAACGCTTTGCCACCCGCCATTATAGAACACACGAAGAAGACGACTCACCTCAACTAAACGCACAAGAGGAAGAAGGGTAGATGGTGAGTGCAGACGACACACAAGAGCTTGAATACCCGCACTTCTATCTGCTGTGTGGGGAAATATTGAGTTCCCCGTGGACTACATCAGCGATGGACTGCGAGCGGTGGATCGGATGAGGACGATGTGTCGACGCTGTTCAACAGTTGTGTGTGGAAACACATCAAACATGCAAATGCATATACGGCGGCATCACCCAGATGTGCCAACCACCGGAGCCAGACAAAAGGGAAGAAGTGTCCAACGATTTACCTCGCCGTTTTTAAAAAGCCTCTACATGTGAAAGCAGACAAGGCCGAGGAAATGACTGAAGCGAATGGCGTTCAATTTCAAAAGCTAAGCGCCCAAATGCAGAAAAAGAGGATTTCATCCCCTCCCATGCTAACATGAGCCAGTCGGCGGTCCCTGCCTTTTACAAGCCAACTATTCCTGTTGTACCGAACCCGTATCTGGCCCCTGACCCCAAAACAGAGGTACGTACCGAACCGTGACTTCTGTATACCGGTACACCCCCACTATCCAGTAACGACGTCCCATCTGTTTACGTAAAGGTCGTCTATAACTGGAGATGAGTCGGGGTCATGAAGGGTCGTCCCAGGTCATAGGCGGAGGTTTCACCACCACCCTTTGTAACTCTGACTGGAAGGGTAAAGATTAGAAATGGGACTGAGCGTAAGACAGCGATGGCGAAAACAACACAGTCACTCTGATTTGCAGCCTATGGGGAAAGCTTGGGGCCCTTCTCATTACACTTTGCACCGTGTTGGAGTCTGCGTTCAGGACTAACGACCACATTTGCAGGTAATTAAACGACCACAAACTAATTGCCACGTTGTAAACCTGCAGCCTTCAGGGCCCCCTGCAGGTCTGCGCTGGTGATCCAGGTGTGCTTCGGTTTTCTTGGACTCTCAAACATTTTGTTGCTGTGCTGAGTCAGTGTTGTGTTTAAGGATTGGAGGAGTTACACCTGAACACTTTTCATGTAAACATATCAATCTCAAAGCCGTCCTGATAGTTACAATAAAATCAAAGTTTTTATTTTTATATTTGCCCCTTAAAAACATTCCCTCCAAGCTGTGCAGCTCACGGGAACGCGCATTGAGTCTCTGTTCCTTTAAGGGGGAGAAGAAAGAAACTATTCCTCCCTCTCCTCCTCCTCCCCCCTCCCCTTCTCCCCTCACACCAGGACGGCCTGCTCTGGAGGGAGGAGGAAGCCGCACGGCCGGAGCTGCGATGGGGATTTGAACGCACCTCGGCGCAGAAGAAGCGGCGCACGGCCCTGCTCAGAGCGCAGCGGGCGGCTCCGCGTCACTTTAACCCCCGGGTTTGGATGTAACCTGATCGGATCGGGCCGGCTGACTGAGCGCTGCTTCTCTGCTGCTTGTTGGAGCTCGGAGGCCGGGAGCAGGAGGGACAGGGTCTGCCCGGGTTGCTGCTGCTGCTGGAGGCGGATTGTAGCGGAGTGGATCCTGTGGGGGACCTGCTGCTTCTTACTGCGTGTCTAGTGCGCATTGCTTTTTGGACTCGGACACACACTGGACACGGGGATTAAGTGATTAACGCTTCGGTACCGGGGAGTTGGATGTGTGTTTTGCCCCGCAGGAGTCACCTGGAGTCCGGGCGGAGAGACGGGGCCGATGGCGCAACGGGTGCGTAAAAATCAACTTTTTATTCGAGCGCAGAGGACGGATTGTTTTTTTAAATAAATCTGTGACTTCAGGGGAAGAAGTTTGATGATGGAGCAGAAATCAGGTTCAATAAAGTCAGCTTGTTTTTTATTTAAAAAGAACCGGAGAGTCCACTTTCTTTAAAGAGACTAAAAACAGATTTTTACTAATTAAAGAGAATTAAGTCTCACTTATTTAAGAACTATAATTATCAAGTTTTCACCTTTAATAAAGTCATTTATAAAATAAACTTTTAAATCTCTCAGATTAATTATTAAACTTTTCTCCCGGGCCTAGAATAATAGAAACAGGAGCATTTATCTTCAAGTTTCTATTTCTGATCAAACATTTATAAATGAACAAACTCAAACTCTGAACTTTATTTATTAATATCAAACTGCTAATTATTTACAGTCTGTGCTTTCAGAACTTTATTTTGTTGAGGTCAGATTCAAAGTCTGAGGTCAGTTTTCAGTTTTACATTCTGAAGTTAAAATAAACTTTTTGATTCTTTTAAATTAATTCAAAACTTTTTTGTGATTTTCAGATTTCTTCATTTTTATGTTTAAATTTGAAACTTTAAGTTTTATTAATTTATAACAAAGTGAAGATTAAATCCAAACACTGAACTGAGTAACACTTCACACTTTATAAACACGTTCAGCACGGTGTGTGTGTGTGTGTGTGTGTGTGTGTGTGTGTGTGTGTGTGTGTGTGTGTGTGTGTGTGTGTGTGTGTCCTTCGTGCTTCAGCGGCCAAGAATAACAACATTTATGGAGTTGATAAAAAGATAAAGTTAATCTTTACATTTAGAGACGAGTTAAGAACATTCATTATAAAAGTTAAGGGACAAAAATAAATAAATATTAAAACAGTTCTGTTCATGCACGCGGCCTTTTAAGCGAGGTCAAAGTTTAAACAGCGTTTTATTGATCACACACACGCACACACACACACACACACACACACACACACACACACACACACACACACACACACACACACACACACACACACACCTGTATGCTTTTGTTAAACGAGCAAAACTACAAAATCCACAAAACCGCAGCAAAAACTCTGAAGAAGAATTTATTAAAATGATTTAAATTAAAGGCTGATGATGATGATGATAATAATAATAATAATAATAATAATAATAATAATAATAATAATAATTAAACACATGACTGTTATTTTAACAGAATGAAGTTCACAGAAAAGTTTTTTGTTTTTGCAAAAAGTTTTATTTTGAAAGGTCACATTTAAAACTTTAAATACATAAAAAATATCCTGTACATTTTTAAATATTTGTATATATATTAAAATAATATAAAATAATAAAATACTAATTCAACCAAAGAGACGTTTTTGTTGTTACCCTGAGGATTAAATCAGATTTATTGTCTCGTGCTGACTCGTGTCTTCGTTAGAAATGTTTGGCGCCATTTTTAAATGAAATCTAATCTGAGAAAAATGTTTTATAAAATAAATCAACAACCCGAGACACACTTTAAAAAGACTTTTCAAAGACTGAGCTGAGCGAACTACACCTTCAGCCTGCAGCTTCCTCAGGCTCGCGCTGCACCGTCACACACACACACACACACACACACACACACACACACACACACACACACACACACACACACACACACACACACAAAGACAGGTGTGTTAAATACAAGTGGTCACGTGACCATTAATCATAAACAACATTACTCGAGAGCTTTAGCGCGTGCATCATGCGTGTAAAATGGTTATGTGGATCTAACTTGTTCAAGTGTTTGAATAAAAGCAGCAACATGTGCACGAGGACACTTCATCATTAAATGAATAAAAACAGATGAACGTCATTCTGGGGGAAGCTGCCCTGAGAGTTTTTGTTTTCTGATCTAAAAACCCCAAACAGCGTGTACGTGCGTGGGTCAAATCCACGTGACGTCAGTGTGAGGGAGATTCACCTGACATAAAAAATGAATAGAAACAGTATGGGCAACGCTGCACAGACACCACGTGGGCCTGTACCTGTGACTCGTGACTTCAGTCCAGGTAAGTTTGTTGATTTATTAAACAAAAGAGTGAAAAATTATTCTAAACGAAAAGGATGACGTCAACAGGAAATATTAAAACCCTCTCCCCCTCGTCACCCAAACTTCTGCCACTCAAATGCACAGGTAATAATAAGGTAAACCACGCCCACTGCAAATTACCGGAAATCATATCAACCCCATATAAGGAGCGAAATATAACAAATAATCAACAGAGGTAAAAATACAGATGAAGTTTAATGTTTAAAACAAAGATGGTGGACGTAATTAAAGAACATCTGTAGCATCTTTTTTCTAACCGACTTCTTTCTAGAATTAGATTTTGTTTTTAACATTTGAAGTATTTATTTGCTCAAATGTTACGATCAGCTTGTTTTTCTTAAAGGACCGTCTTCTTGTTTTTGTAGTTAAATCCGTAAACTTTGTTTTTGTGAGATTTTCAGATTTTAGTTGTTTTGTCGCCTTTTTTACGCTCCTAGCAACTTTTAATCAAATATGTAACATGTTTAAATTAATTCAATATTAACTAAACCTGTTATATATTTTTGTTGAGTTCTTACATCACCTCAAATATTTCCAACAGTTACCAAAGCCAGAGAAATCTGTAATTTTATAGCAGTAACTGGATGTGTCTCGTCGCGGCAGACGCCGTGACAGACACGACATGTTTATCGTTGCCGTGGAAACACCAGGTGTTACGTCAAAGACCGCTGCACAATGAAGCGTGAGCTGCTCCTGAAAGCTGCCGTACTGTCGCTGTACGAGCTGCTGTGATATAAACCTCATGTAAATTATACTCAGATCTTCATCAGGTTGGTTTCACCCGGTCGTCTTGACGACGGACAACTCGGAGGTCCTTTTAATCGGGCGGGCGGGGTGGCAGCCTCGATGTCATCTTTTGTTATTGTTTTGATTGAGAGCCCCCTGGTGGTGGAATTTACGAACTGTGCGTTTGAATCAAATTGTGGTTTTGATCGTTTAATGTTTTTTTGGGTGCGGCAGCAGCTCAGTCTCTAGGGTCTTGGGTTGGGAACGGGAGGGTCGCCGGTTCAAGTCCCGGTGCAGACAAAAAAATCTGGAAGTTAGTCTGGTAGCTGAAGAGGTGCCAGGTCACTTCCTGAGTACTGCCGAGGAGCCCTTGAGTAAGGCACTAAACCCCGAACAGCTCGGGAGCCTCAGAACCCTCAAAACTGCATAAAAGCCCTGAATGTAGTTTGTTTGATCACAACCCTCCTCACAGCACAGCTCAGGAGGTCAAAGGTCACACGTCTCTTATCTCTGTGTTCCAGTATGAAGACCTGGCCCACTACGGGCTGGATGGCGTGGGTGGGGGTGTGTATGGAGACCCACACCATCAGCATCACCACCACGCTGCCGCCGCTGCTGCCCGCTCTTTACAGGCTGTGCACCTGGCTGCTGCAGCAGCCGCTGCAGGAGGCGGTCCATACCCCTCACACCAGTACGCCCAGTCCACCCACACCGGCAGCAGCGGCATGACACCCTCAGCCGGGGACGCCGTCAAGAGGGACAAAGACGACATTTATGGGTGAGATTTCTACACATAAAAAAACGACAAAGATAAAATAAAACTGAAGAGAGGAAACACTGGAACAGTATTCCTCCGCTGTAAAAAGTAGTTCCTTTGTTTTTTTTAATGTTTGATCTGCTTAGCCTCTCTTAACTGTTCCGAGCCGGGCCGGGCCGGGCCGTGTTCAGTTCATGTTCAGTTGACAAAGTGACGGATGTTAAACAGAAACAGACAAATAAAGGAAGCACAGTCAGGGTCTTTACTTTAAAAGAAATCTTTCCCATAACTATAATTATTTTTTGTAATTTTTTTTGAATCAATTTAATTTGTTTTACAAGCTTTCAAAGTCCCCCTTTCTTTTCTTTAGTCAGTCACTGAATCATTTCTTTTTGAGGCAGCAGGAAACTTGTGTTACCGTCTGAACTGATCCCTCCTCCTCCTCCTCCTCCTCCTCCTCCTCCTCCTCCTCCTCCTCCTCCTCCTGCAGACATCCTCTATTCCCTCTACTCGCACTGATTTTTGAAAAATGTGAACTGGCGACCTGCACGCCGAGAGAGAGCGGCGTGGCGGGAGGAGACGTCTGCTCCTCGGACTCCTTCAACGAGGACATCGCCGTCTTCTCCAAACAGGTACAGAAGCAAACATTTTTTATTCCCGTGTCCGAGTTAACACAACACATCTGGAGGATCTTAAGAGGGCCAGGGCCGGATGAATCTTTCATGGGGGCCATGGGCTAAAATCAGCTGAGGGCCCCCACTGACCATCAAAGGGGGGGGTTGGATTTTAAATCGTAAATATCAAACATGCAGTTTGCTCCACACCTTTAGATTTGATGTGCTAAACACACGGAGGCTTTCTACCCGGGATTTATCGTTCACAAGGATCATGATGTGTTTTAAAGTTGCTCTCTTTCTTAAACATCTCTTCAGGAAATGTTCACACTGTTACAGGTGGCAGTCCAAGGACTTCTTACCGCCTAGTTTAGTTCTCATGAAGAGGTTTCTTTGTGTGTGTCTCCAGATTCGATCAGAGAGGCCTTTATTCTCGTCAAACCCAGAGCTGGATAATTTGGTGAGTTATTGGTTTTATTACAATCTGATTCAAACAGTTTTAATATTGATGTAAAAAATGGATTTCTTTGCCAACAAGAGAAAAGGAGTGAACTTTTATTTGTTGTCTTGTAGATGATTCAGTCGATACAGGTGCTGCGTTTCCACCTGCTGGAGCTGGAGAAGGTCAGAATATATTCATATAATATATTGATGCTTAATATGAAACAGCAGATGTTGGTTTGATTACTGAGATATAAACATACATGTTCAACATGTTGCTAATTCAAGTGTCAAAGTTGACAAAGACCGTATTCCTGAAATATCACGTTACGTTCCTATAAGTTTGAATATTTGAATGTTCTGTCCTGAATGCACTTCACCCCCTTAGATCCACCCTGAGGTCTTCTAATATCCGCTCGTCTTAGATTCAGAGTTGTCTGACATTGGGTGGTTGTCTAATATTCGGGGTCGTCTAATATTTGAGCACAAATAAAATGTCCTACAACAAACAAAACTGAGATCTTCAAGCTTACAGAGTCTCAGCCTAAACGTTGAAAACGTGCTCATCATGTTCAAATGTTATTCTTATGGATACTGTGAATTATTTTTCCAGGTTCACGAGCTCTGCGATAACTTCTGTCATCGATACATCAGCTGTCTGAAAGGGAAGATGCCGATCGATCTGGTTATTGACGACAGAGACGGAAACAAATCGGACAGCGAGGACTTCATCAGGTCGTCAGGAAACAACGTGGATCAGGTGAGTCTCATCCAGGGAATGTTGTAATATATTCTACAACCCCATGTCCCACATTTCCTTATAAGTTCTCTTCAACATCCAGCAATAATCAGAACAAAGCTCTGATTGGTCATGCTGTCAGTCACTGACCTGTTCTTTGTCTTCCGCTCTGCAGATTTCATGGAGCAGAGATCATGACGATGCAGCATCGATACGATCGGCCGGGACACCGGGACCATCGAGCGGGGGACACACGTCTCACAGCGGAGACAACAGCAGTGAACAAGGTGAGACATCGCTGGCAGAGCTTTACCTTTATCCTTTCACTGAACTCACATCCTGAAAACTACAGTCCATTGAGTTTAAGATCGGGTCAGACAGAAATGAAATGCCAAGATCTAAACTGGATACCAAACACAAAGACACTGTATCAAGATCATCACTCTCCAGATTCACGGCTGTGATTTGGTTAAAGAAGATGATTACAGCCGTGCTGATTTTTAAAGCAACAGCTCAAATGTGATTTGGTCCGGTCAGTTACTGAGACAGATTATGAGTTGGTTGGTGAATCTCTTGGTGTTGGTTGATGGGGGGGTTGGACAATTGGTAGGTAGGTTGGTCAATTGATTGGTCTGGCTTTTGGTTGGTTGCTTGATTTGGTCAGTTGTTGGTTGGTTGGTTGGTTGTTGAGACTCTTGGTGTTCATTGATGGTTGGTTGGTCTCTTGGTTGGTTGTAAAATCGGTTAATTTATTAGTCTGGCTCTTGGTTGGTTGCTTGATTTACTCAGCTGGCTTGTCGCTCGTGCTATTGGTTTTGTTGGTTGGTGGTTGGTTGGTCTCGGGTCGTTGCTTGAATTGGTAGTTGGTTGGCTGGATTGGCTGTTGGTTGGTTGCTTGATTTGATTAGTAAGTTGGTCAGGCTCTTGGTTGGGTTGGTTGGTGAGATTCTTGGTTGGTTGATGGTTGGTCTCTTGGTTAATTGCAAATTGGTAACTAGGTCGGTTAAATGATTGGTCTGGCTCTTGGTTGGTTGCTTGATTTGGTTGTTTAGTTGGTTGGAAGGTTAGTTTAGGTTTGTTTAATCATTTGTTTGCCTCTTTCTACAATTTAATGTTGTAACTTTTGATCAAAAAGAAATTCCTCATTTTAGGTCCAAACTAAATCAGGGTTGTATCCAAACAGGAAGTAGAGTATCCTAAGCAGAATAAAAGCAAAACTAAAAATAATGGAATTTCAGACATGCCATTAAAATGTGATTAATCGTGATAACTGTTGAAATTCAGCGTTTAATAGTGTTTTTTTTTATTCCAGTTCCATCCTCTCGTGCTTTACATCATCTTTCATATAACGCCTCTCGTCCAGTCAGATTACTCTGTAAACTTACTGCTGCCATTAAAATAAACGTAACACTTTTCAACGCTGTAGACACAATATCAGGAAAACATGAACCTGAAACAACCCTCCCATTCTGTCGTCATCAGTTTCTGTTTCACAGCGTGTCAGTGCGTGTGGGGAGTTTGAATGGTGGCGGAGGTTTTCAGACATCTTTGACTTGATGTGAGTTTGCAAATTAAAGGAGCCGGTCAGAGGAGTGAGAGCGTGATGAAGGCTGACAGACGGCGTGAGCTCCGAGCCGAGCTGGAAGAAAGAGAGCTTTATGTTCCTGAACACACGCAACACACACACACACACACAGACACACACACACACACACACACACACACACACACACACACACACACACACACACACACACACACACACACACACAGTGGAAAATGCTTTAACAGAATTCTTGTAAGTTATATTTTATCTTTTATGGATATGAATGAAGAAGAAGTCCACGTCTTCTTTTGACAATAAATACATCTTGAGTTTGAGATGAGCGGAAACTTCTCAAATATATTTATAATAACGTCCTAATTCTTGGCTGACGATATTCAACACAGCCGCTAAAAACACTTTGAAGACAGAGGAAACCTTTCAGGGGAAACTGGAAGTATCGCAGTGTTTGAAACGTCGCTCTTTTTGCTCTGTCGTCTTCAAATGATTCACCTGTAGAACGTCCTGAAACCTCAACATCCAAATGTAACGATAAGAAGTTTTAAATGTGCTGGTAAAAGGTTTAAATCTCGACCAGACCCTCCCTCAGAATTGTCTGGGCCCCTGAGAGGCCCGGTGAACGGACCCTCCCAGGATAATATGATTTAAATCAACGTATGCACATTCAGTCAGTAGTGTTAGCGTTAGCCTCCTGGCTAACATTAGCTCCCATCAGGCTTTGGAGATGACTGCACTGGGAACAATAAGGCCTGCAATGCTTGTAATGAGTGAAAAGAATCGGCCAACGGGGAAACCTAACTTTCCTTTGACAGGTTAATAAAATGAGATGTGATGTCTTATTGGCAGATATGTGTGTAACTTAATATCAGGCCTTATTTTAAGCTTGTAATATCTCTACATCAGATGTTTATCTGGACTTGTCGGGTAAATGTGGCTGATAAAAAGCGTAATGTGACAAATACTGTACGCTCACTGTACTGTACACTCAGTGTGAAATAAGTTTGTTAAAAAGTTGTTGTTGGGGTTGAATGCTCGAGCCAGCTCCCTTCTTTCCTTCTTCTTTCTCTTCTGGCATCCTCACTTTGTGCAGGAATGGCTTTTACTCATTCTGATATAACTGGTAACAGTGAAGTTCACTGGGCCGGCCTACGTCAGTCACATTACAAAATAAAAGTCTCCTATCATTTTAAGAAGAGAGGGTTAACATGAAGCGTGTAGATAAATTAGGATGTTTCTTTTTGCTAACCTCCATGGGCCCTTTATCCCCGCTGATGGTCCGCCTTGAACCGTCGTGTTCTTCTTAAATGTTGTTAAATCGATCAGCTACAACAATCTGACCTGCACGTTCTGAGAAGAATGAACACATGACGAAGGTTCAGAGGGATGGAAACGGTGTTTTCTAATTAATAGGTGATACTTGATATTTTGTCGTCCTACTTCATGAGTTAGTTGGACGTGCGAACACTTTAAAAAAATGTTTCTAGACAATTATGCAAAAATATGAAGCACCATCATGAAACTGAAGAACATGATTTGTAAATTTACCTTTTTTAGTTTTTGGTTGTTCTCAAAGTTCATGCAAAAAGCTCTTTAAGATGGACGTCCAGTCTGGTCTGAACTGATTGAGAAATCCAAACGTGGATGTAAGTGTTTTAGGTTGAAGTGAAATGAACATTTGGGGGGTTGGAGTGTTTTTGGACACATCGTGGGCAAATCATCCTTTTCTTTATCGATCCTGGAAACGTTTGGCATTTTAAGGAAAACATTGTCTCGTTACAGTCAGAATCTAAATCTATCAAAACAAATAGTAAAAAGCAGAGTGATAACAGTTCAACCTTAAACACACACACGCACTCTGTAGTTCTGGCTTAGTGCTGCTGGTCTCAGTCCAGCCGGTTCTGCTAGCGGGCCAACTGAAACAGACCCTGTGGTTTCTCTATCTGCTGCCCACATTTACAGTTTATCACCGCCGCGAGGGGGGTGGGGGGGGGGCGCCGCCAGGTTCACCTGTGAGTCTGACCTTCAGAAAATCAGCAAGCACCATGACGAGTTTGATTAACTCCCAGATTAGTTAATAAAGCATGAATAATCCCAACATACAGCAGGCTTCATAGTGTGATGGATGTCGGCTCTCTTGAAGCTTGTTTGTGTTTCAGAAGCTTCAGCCAGGCGATCGTTTCTCTCATTAAGAGTTTCTTTAATCTTTCTGGTCATCTGAAATGTTCCTGGAGTTCCCTCTTTAAAGATGAATGATTGCTGTACTGAAGAATAACAAGATGAACATTTCTACCTAATGGTTTTCCAGTCCCTGAGCTCCTCCTCCAGTTGGTCAGTTGGTTGGTCAGTCTCTTGGCTGGTTGTTAAGTTGGTAAATTGACCGGACTCTTGGTTGGTCCACCACTTTATTTTATTTTGAAATATCTCATAAAGTACTTGACGGAGGGAGACAAAGCTGTATTCAGACCTGTAATGAAGAAGAACATACCTTGATACTCAGGTACTTAGTCTTAGATTTGTTCCACCATGAGGATGAGGTGTTTGTATTAAATGCATGCGAGGGCTATCTTGAAACAGACGCCTGATGACACACCAAGACGTACACTAGGTAACAGACAGTGCTGGACCTCACTGATGCTCTTTGTTTGCTTAATGGGATCACATCTCTGCTTCCAGTGTGAAACCAGCAGAGCGGACTCGGTCCTCTGAGGCTGCAGTGTTTAAGCGTCCACATGCTTCTGACCATGAAGTGTATCCATTGACATTCATATGTTTTGAAAATCTCACAGCGGGATATTGTGTTGATTTCAATGATTTGATTCCAGGACTGAGCTCATTAGTGAGGTCATCTCTATGAGAGCTTTGGATTGGCTTTTATTCATGTGACCCCTCCCACCATCGTCAGCAGAGAGGGGAAATGGTCCGTAGTGGAAATGTGGTGGAAAATAAAGACTCTCTCTCTCTCTCCACTGAGCGTTCTTCCAACAGACCACGGATAATAAAAATCTGTAAAAACAGTTCTTAAAACACTCAGAGATGGAGGAGGCAGGGAGCAGGACTGAACGGCTTCATGTGTTTGTTTTTGTCTTTTTGGCACAGAGAGAGATTCATTAGTTCAAGAACTCGTTAAAGAAAACTCAAGACATTATTTATGAACGTTGAGCAAAGTTCTAGTAGATCATTTCTGAAGAGCAGAGTGTCTTGTATCTATCTACAACAAATAAATCTGTTATATGAGAAGCCACAGCTTGTATTGTAGTCCTGGTCAACAACATGCCTGTTAGTCCCAGCGTACAGATCGTGGAGCTGACATGTTTTAAATCATCTGTTTGTATGGAGTGTCTTCTCCTTGGTCTGCCGAGCTACGGGTTTTTCTAAGTGTTATGTGATGATAGTCGAGTGGATGATGAAGTGATGAATATAAGGGAGAAGGGAATGCTTCACAACCAGCATGAATATGTATTTGCAAAGAGGAATGCATGTGAAAGCCGACACATGAAGAAACGTTTGCTTCTGCTGCCTAGAAGTGAGTGCAAAGAAAAAACGTCACACTTTGGAAGTAAAGGACTCAGGTAAACACAGCACTGTCATAGTCCTGCTCAGTCACAGTGTTAGATGTTCTAACCTGATCAGCGATTAGTCAAGATCAGGCATGAAGCGTCATCATCACACCGCTGTGAAGTCCACTAGTCTGTGCAACGCAGAGAACCCGATTACTTTCAGTCTTTCCTGAAACATCTGTGAGAAGAAATCCTGCGTTTATGCAAGTAAAACACACTTATTGCGCAATTATGGTCACTTTGGCTCAAGTGGAGCAGCTTTAAATCAGAGAAAGCAACGAGCGCTGACAGCAACAGGTCGTCGTTGTTGTGCTGCCTCCTGCCCTGTTGCTATGCAGGGTTTGATTTTCACGCCCTCAGTAAGACCGGAGAGAGAGAGATCGGAAACTAAAGGTCAGGGTTGTAAAAGTTCCTGAACATTTATTTGCACACCAAAATGAAAATAAGACTAAATCTTCCTTTAGCTGTCTTTCCCCTTCTTTCCTTTCATCATGCACAAACATCCTCCCCTCCTTTAGTCCACAGGTTGTTGTGAAGTCGAGTTGTCACAAACCGTTAGCAGGTTTGGGTAGGATCGTTCGCTCCTCAGCTCTCTAAGGAGAGAGAGGACAGAGAGGGAGAGCAGGTGGAGGGGTGTAACGCAGCCTTAGGGAGCTTGTGGTTCAGCCTAATGAGGCTGAGAGCTTGTTTATGGAGTTACGCATCATTTTTATGATTATTTCCACCTTTTCGGGCTCTGCTGCACGGCAGAATCAGGCCTCTGCTCACACTCAGCGAGGCCCTCGTCCTCCACGGCTGACTCTGAGTGAGGCGGCGGGGTGGCGAGGCCCTGAGCTGCTGCTGCAGGCTGCCGGGGACCATCGCCCTAACCTTGGCCCGGCACTGTTAAAAACACAGAGGAGAAAATGAGCCTCATTAAACAGGCAGAGAGAGTGCAGTAAAAACACGGAGCCCGGCAGCTTTTAGTGCTTTAAGTTGAAACGCTGCATTATGTGCAACTATCTAAAACCTGCAGTGGGGGGGGGGGGGGGGGGGGGGGGGGGGGGGGGGGGGGGGGGGGGGGGGGGGGTTCTCAGAGAGGGTTAAAAAGCAAAGACAGGCTGCCATGACTGCAGGGTCACAGGTTTGAATCCAAGCAGCAACTGTGAAAATGTGTGCAGGGAAAGTACATGAGGCATGTGTCTGACTGAGAGGCCTCATATGTGCCGGGTGCAAATAAGGAAAAGGATTAAACATAATCAGTAAAACCGACCTTGAATATTTAGTATTCTCTATTTTTCCAAAAGAGAAACCGTTCGCTTTGTCCACGGGGAATCAAGAGTAAAGAGCAGCACGTGAGGAGGTCGATTTCACGCTGAGCTTCTTCTTAACCTCCCCAAATAACTGCTGCTCAGATTTGTACAAACCAGCCTGACATGTTTGAAAATGTTTGTTTCAGGGCGCAGGTTTCCTAGCGCAGTGATTCTCAGAATGGGTCGCGGGACCCCTAAGAGGAGCCTTGAGTTATGACCAATGGGGGCCCGGCAAGGCTTGACAAATACAATGCACACGGTTTTTCAGTGCCAGTAAAGCATGGCGCATTTAATGAGCGGACTTGTAGGTCAGCGTAAGGCTGAAAATGAATCTACTTCTACTGTTTTTAGTTGCTCTTCTGCACAGCAGCCAATGTTTGAGAGAACTTCTACAAATATAGGCACTCTGTTAGCAGAGAGCGAGACTTACAGTGTGTTTAGTGTATATAGTTATATGTCAATGTGTATGGTGAGGGGTGGGGGGACCATTGGCCTAGCAGTTACAGTCCTCCAACCGAGCTGCCCACGTTTGAGTCCGACCTGCGGCTCCTTCCACGCATGTCGTTCCCCACCCTCTCTCTCTCTCTCTCTCTCTCTCTCTCTCCCTGGTTTCCTGTCCTGTCAAATTAAGACTGTAATAAAGTCAAATGTGTTTCCTTGTTCTTCTTCTGCGTGTGTCGATCAGGTGACTGTCTGGATAACGGCATGGTCTCTCCCAGCACAGGCGACGACGACGACCCCGACAGAGACCGACTGCACAACAAAAAAAGAGGAATCTTCCCCAAAGTGGCCACAAACATCCTGAGGGCGTGGCTCTTTCAGCACCTGACGGTAAGTCCGACCTACTCACGGTTTTGACGTCATATTCTCTGTGATGGTTTGATTCTGTGGACTCAGGGAGGTAGTGAATACAGAGTGTGAGTCTTGGGGTTATCATCGACGTTTGCATGTTGGTAAGTTCCTCCGCGTGTTTTCATACAGACGGGCTAATTGTACACGGACATCTGAAGTCTGCTGCACTTTAAAGACGGTCCTTCTGTTTAGGAATGAGCAGCAAGGCGTCGTTCATATTGTCTGCACACACTCAGAACTTTATTTACAACTTAGAGCACCTACAGCAGGCTCTTCTGATTTGTTGTGTATATGACGGACCTTATTTGGAACTATATATTCCAAAATGCCTGCAGAGGTCGCTGGGGATGAAGCATTCGTTCAAAACAAGCTGCAGCCTCTGGTGTTGAAAAATGAAGATACGGAAGTGCCAATAAAACTGCAGTTCCTCCAGTGTCCACTAGAGTCTGTCTCCTGCAGTGAGTCAGTCCCCATAGAGCTCCATGTTAAAATGTCCAACTTTACAGCTGCAGTTCCTCCAGTGTCCACTAGAGTCTGTCTCCTGCAGTGAGTCAGTCTCCATAGAGCCCCATGTTAAAATGTCCAACTTTACAGCTGCAGTTCCTCCAGTGTCCACTAGAGTCTGTCTCCTGCAGTGAGCCAGTCCTCATAGAGCCCCATGTTAAAATGTCCAACTTTACAGCTGCAGTTCCTCCAGTGTCCACTAGAGTCTGTCTCCTGCAGTGAGTCAGTCCCCATAGAGCCCCATGTTAAAATGTCCAACTTTACAGCTGCAGTTCCTCCAGTGTCCACCAGAGTCTGTCTCCTGCAGTGAGTCAGTCCTCATAGAGCCCCATGTTAAAATGTCCAACTTTACAGCTACAGTTCCTCCAGTGTCCACTAGAGTGTGTCTCCTGCAGTGAGTCAGTCCCCATAGAGCCCCATGTTAAAATGTCCAACTTTACAGCAGAAATATGTTGATTATGGCCAATTGTTTCAAAATGTTTCACATGTATGAAGGAGCCGCTCTTTGCACAAACATGGATTGATTTTATTCAGCTTGTGTAGGATGTTCAGCAGTACGAGTTTATATCGAACACAGTTTGGTAGGTAGTTTAATAATATTTTATTAACCATATCGCTGGATAAGAGAGGGAAAGGATCAAACACGATCAGACAGAGCGTGTTGTTGAGCTGGCTGTAACACGTGGTCAGGTTTAAACCCAGCGTAATCACTCATTTCCCTCATTAGGATCACGTGTGACTGCAGGTCTGTCTGCTCTGAGTCAGTCTGAGAGAGTCTGAAGGATTACAGTGAGAGGAAAAGTTAGACACACTCAGCTTTAATTCAGTAAATCTCTGTTTAACATCAAGAATTCATCTATTCCCAATCAGGCTAACGTAAAAATCTAAAAGTCTTAAGGGAAATATGAATTTTTTACGAGCACAAAGCTGAAACGAGTCGCCCAGTTAAAGTCCTGAAAATCCAAGTCCTGACTGACTCATGGGTTTGGCTTCGACCAGCAGAACCCCCCCCTCCTCCATCACCTCCCCCCCCCACACACACACACACCTCACTCTCCCCCCGTCCTGCCTCCTAACACGGAGAAGCTAAATCGGTCCTCGCTCAGCAGGGGTCGGGGCTGCTGCCAGGACTCGGAGCTGAACCTGGAGGACAGCGAGTCGTGCAGCAGATGGGAGGGGAGGGGAGAAAGGGGGAGGAGAGAGGAGGGAGGCTGGTACCAGAGAGGGAAGGGAGGGGAGAGAGGAGAGAGGGGGGAGGCTGGTACCTGAGAGAGGGGGGAGGAGAGAGGGAGGGAGGAAAAGGGTGTAGCTGTCGGAGGTTGAGGTTGTGTGAAGGGCAGCAGAACAGTTAAAAAAACACAAAGCAGGAAAACATGAAGGCCTGTAGTTTGAAGATGTTCCGGTTCTTTTCGATACTATCTGAGATTAAGATAACAGATTGTATCGTTTGAAACACGTGGTATCAAAGTATTGAACATTTGGACAACCATCTCTGTGTACATTAATAGTCAAACATCTTTATTGGTGATGATGCAACACACGGAAAACGTCAGAGTGCGTCAAAATGCTGCATCATCAATCATTTAAATCTGAAGAGCTGGAGCAGTGTGTGTGTGTGTGTGTGTGTGTGTGTGTGTGTGTGTGTGTGTGTGTGTGTGTGTGTGTGTGTGTTTGTGCATCAGGGTGTTCTGGCTTCATGGCTGCCTCCCCTGAATTCAAACACAAAAATCCTGCAGCCTCCTCTGAGCCACAGCTCGTAAAAAGCCGAGCCACAAGCCAACGTGCTGTTTACACCACACACACACACACACACACACACACACACACACACACACACACACACACACACACACACACACACACACACACACACACACCCTGCTTGTTCACGTTTTACACAGTGTTTCATGTAAAACAGCAAACAGCTCCTGTTAATATAATTAGAGTGTAATTTACCTCCCTCTCGCTCGCACATGCTGTTTGCCTCCTTAACGACTTTTTTTTTACTAACCCGAGCATAAACAGGTGGGGGACACTGCGAGTACGCCACCATTTGTTTACACCCGACTCGTTAAGGAGCTGCTTTGGTTTACAAATTACACGTGACTCCATCTGAGCAGCTGGAAAGACTTTGCACGTCCACCGATCACGGCGACGACCGAGCGTCAGAATCTGCCGAAAAACTCTGCCGCAGCTACGAGGAGACGAGAAACTCCCGAACTTCAAAGCCAGCGCCACAATTACAGAGGAGGACTTCACCCCGGCTGAGGAATGGGCCTCCTGAGCCGAGCAGGACTGATGAGTTAGCAGGAAGCCCCGGCGTTGACCTCGCAGCCCCCCCTCCCACCCTCCATCCATCAGGGCTCAGAGGTCGAGGGGACACCTCCATCCATCCATCAGCGGCTGTTTACAGCCACAGAACTGCAGATGTGGGTGATGGCGAGGCCACGGAGTCCCGCAGGCAGCAACACGTGTGCAGCTGCCTGCCGCCTCCCGGCAGAGAGAAAGGAACAAACTTAAAACACTTTGAGGCGTGAATTGAAAAGGAGCCGTGTCTTAATTGATTTACATTTTTGCAATTTAACACTTTGTATAAATATGGACGACGCTTCTGTTGTACAAAATACATTTTTAAGACAGAATACACCAAAACGGGCGCTGACATATTTCATTGGTGACGTCATTTGGAGCCAAGACATGCGCCGATTGGAGCATTATGGTCGAACCTTAGAATGGATGCCCCGCCCCCTCCTCTAACCAAAACAACCATTTACCTTACAGATAAAACGTTAAGGTCACTCAGGTGGGTGAGACCACATCTTTAAGCCGACCTGCCACGAGGACAGGACGCTTGTGTTCACACTGATCAAATGAGCCAGACTGGGGTCAAGCGTACTCGGATCTGGGCCCGGGTCCCCAGTTTGAAACCATCCATGTTCTATATCTTATATTCCATATCTGTGTCCACTAGAACTGTTATTGAAAGGTTTTGATTCTTCAGGTACAAGTCGAAATCTCGGGTGTCAGAAACGAGTTCTGAACAGTTAAACATGCAGTCATGGTTGTAAAAAGTAATAGATTTCATTTTATTCATTTGTAACTTATACCAGAGTGTAAACGAGGCGTCCACTGAGCGCCAACATCCTCCGCTTCAGAGCGCTTCGTTGCTAGGTTACAAAAGTGAACTGCTGCTTCCCTCTGTCATGTCTGTTAGGTGTGTTTTAGCTTCGTGGTCATTCAAAGAAATGTCACCAAGAAAACATGAAGACGATGTAAAGGAGTCGTGTCCTGACATCAGCAGCAGCTCGACACCTGCAACTGTTCCCTCCAGAAGACGAGGCAGACGAGCGTCTCCTCCGTCATTGTTGTTGACAAAGCTGATATCAGCAGTCACGCCCCTTCTTGATTTTGATTGGTCAGTGAGGGAGAAGTGACATTGACGAGCGTGGCGCTGTTCTTCGAGTTGAACTGTTTACAAGTGAGAGCGCTGTGAAGGCAGCGACAAACAGCTGACGTCTGGGGCTTTTTGTGCTCAGGACGGTGAGCTCTCAAAATGCTGAATTTGTTTTGAATTGAAAACGAGCGCTGCCCCACTGAGCAGGGCGCAGAGCAGGGGAGGAGCGTGCACATCAGCAAAGAGGAGGAGGAGACGAGCAGAAAATAAGAAGAAGAGGGTGTGGCTTCATTAAATCCTAACTTTTCAAAAGCAGGCACCCAAAACGCCGTTGTCGTATAAACGAACAGGCGACAAAAGGTTACCACTTTCGGGCTGAAATCGTGGTCGTGTAAATGTGGCCGTAGTTTATCTTCATGACAATAATGTTCACACACATTCTTGGCTGACTTAAAGTAAATGGTAACAGACATGGACTCGTTAGTGTTTTTAGGAACGTAAAGTTTTAGACGAACTTAATCTGAAAGTTTGAAGTCGACAAGAAGAGAAATCTGTTTCAGGTGGAATCAGAAACTATCTCTCTCTTTGTGTTTGGTTAAAAGTCTAAGGCGTCTGTGATCAATCGTTCAGGCTCCCTGACCCTACAGTGAAAACATCATCCATTACCTCGGTGACAGGCCCCCCCGAGGACCCCAGGGCCCAGCTCTCTGTGGGGGTCACCTTTATTGACCTCTCAAACCCCCTTCACCACACACACACACACACACACACACACACACACACACACACACACACACACACACACACACACACACACATTACACATACACAAAAAATGTCCAGCATGTGGTCACATACATCACGGAGCAGCCTTTCTCCTCTGACAGCGTGAATGAGCGTCCGTCAGATAATGGCGAGAGGAGGCGCTCAGACGACAGATGGAGGGAAAGTTCCCAGGTGTTTGAAAAAATTCAGTTTAGGAACAAAGACGCCGTTAAAGATTTTCAAAGCTCTGAATTCTGCTTAGTTTCTGTTATAATTTGAGACATTTGACCTGTAAATGAATGTTTTCTTTACTTTAAGTTTTAATGATGAATCTGAATTCACGTCTGAGGGCCCGATCACACAGAGACGCGTCGCCAGGACAACTCTTGTTTTAATCTGGTAAAGCGTGCTTGCAGGCGCTCTGCTGTTGTGGGACCCGTTTTCTAGCTGATTTTGGGGGCGCCTTAAAGTTAAAACATGTCAAGAGTCGAGTCGCAGCGCTCGTCAACTTCACTTTGGATAGAAGCAGCCAATCAGATCAATTAGGAGGCTTCACCTCCACTTTTATGACATTCATCCTTCCTCGTCACACCGCGAGAGCTGTATGTTTGCTTAAATAAACTTGTATGCACACGCAGCCCAGGCGCTCCGAGCTGTTTTTTGTTCCCCCCAGATGCACTCAGTCCTTTTTGGAGTGGCTGAGTCTAGGGCGCGACGCGTCTCTCCGTGTGGTCAGGCCCTAAGGTGTCTGACTCTGGATAAGCGCAATAACGCGTGAACACAGAAACAAAACAAAGTTCATATTTGGGGGCGTTTACTGACAGTCCAACGATCCCGGACCTGCAGCAGCTTCGCTTTGATGGTCTGGATCATTTTGTTACTGGTTTATACTGGAAGCTGCGAGGCGGTCCCTGCTGACAGGATTATAATAATTTCATAATGAGCAGGAGGCTCCAGATTCAAACACTGAAATTAGACTTTGAGGTGGACCAGCCCTGAACCACTGCACCATGTGTTTTTACTCAGTGGGTTCAAACTTTTAATTTTCTTTCCTAACGTTGGTGTCGGGAGTGACGAGCGGCTGCAGGGAGGATGTTCCTGATGAGATCTTTGCTGCACCAGGAAGTCATTCGTACAGCACTGTGTGGTTAAAACCATCTTCGGCTGGTGTCAAACCTTTTCTCTCAGTCAGAAGGTTCACACTCTCTCCGCTCTTTGCTTTGTCTCGTATTGTCTGGTGTGTCTGCAGGACAGTCAGAGCTCCTCCCTGGAGGAGGCTGAGACTCTGAGGCTGGACGTGTGAGGAAACCACCTCATGATTATCGCTCTTTCTGGCAAATTAGATGCAGTTTGGGCCAATTACCTGCTATCAGCTCACAGGGAAAACAGTGCAGTCTTGGCAGAGGGGTTTGGTCGGGTGGAGGAAAGAAGACATCAGAGAGTTTCCGTCGTCACCACAGACACAGATGTGGTGAGGCTGCTGGTTTCTGCTTGAGGCTTTTTGATTTGTTGGTGATTTAAATAGAATTCAGAATAAAACCAACGTTGGAGCTCTCCCCTTTCTCCACACATCACCTCACAACTTTGACTTTCAGTTTCTAGACATTGTCAGCAGATATTCATTCATTCACCAGAACTCATGGAGGGTACTTCCTCGGCTTCACTGATGACGAGAGTTTAAATAAACAGACATGAAAACCAAAACAAACCAAATCAAGGATGTTAAAAACAGTTTAATTTATTTCTTATTTGTTTATTCTCGAAAGCACATTAAGGTTTCCCTCATTTCCAATGCCGTAGAGATTAGAAGCACATTAAGACAAGCAAAACAACAACAAACAAATATTCACGTAGAAATAAAAAAAAACAAAGAGGGAAGCACTCCAACCTTTAGAGTTAGCTTGAGGGCGCTTTAAGAACGACCAATCAGAAGAACGAGTCATGTAGGTGCCTGAATTCCCCTCCGACAGGTCTGTGATGTAAGCTGGAAGTGTTCTTCCTTTAAAACATATAAAAACAATGCTCTCTAAAGAGAAGGCCGACCTCTCCTACAGCTCACAGTGACGAGTGCCATCGATCACCAGTTATAAATCTGAGGCCGGAGTTAAAGATGGCGGCCAGAGGCTGAAGCAGTTATATTCATGAGCAGATTAGTTTGCAATCATATTTATTTTATTGACCCATGGTGAGAATCATGTTGACTTCAGGTGTGGTGTGTGCAGAACCACAGGTGAAGGATATTTACTAATTTTACTCCTGAAACTTCGAGCATTGTAATCTTAAAAAACCTGTTTTAATGAAGACGTGACATTTGATTCCAAAACTGTTATAGTATATGAGAGAGAAATATGGAGTGAACATATTCAACTCTCCCCCTTCGTTCACATAAAGGCCGTAAAGTCATGAACGTCGTCCTCTCTGGTGAATTTGACTTCTTCTACATGACTCGCACTTCAAACCTCAAAGTCTAAATGTTTGCGTTAATCCGAGGTGTTCTCGCATGAAGCCAAATGTTTCCGCCTTAAGTCAGACTGTGGTTCAACTATGTTCCTGTTCTTTGTAAACACGTCTCCGCTGTGTCCAGTCTGTTTGGATGCTCTGCTTTCTGCAGAGTTTAATGACTCTGAACTTTAGCAGCGCTGCATGTTGCATCTGTGTGAAAATAGCCCCTGAAAGTGCTGCTATCTGGGTCAGGGACGGGCAGCGACCTGCCGCGGAGGATCGGCAGCAGCTGGTTTCAGTCGGCAGATGAAGAAGAAACTCTCACTCCCTGTCAGCTGTTGCAATGAAACGTTATTTATTGTCCACAGCGCTGCAAAACTTGGCTTAACTCTACATGAACTTACAGCTCTGTTTGTTTAGCGCCAGAGGAGGCTCGCTGCTTTTAGTAAATGCAGATAGCAAGCGTTTCTTTAGCCATTTTCACACATGCAGTCATGAACATTTCTGGAGGATTTCAGGACTGCTCCTGAGGCAAGACATGACGTAAAAGGAAGTACGCAGAAGCGGCAGACGAAGCAACAGAGTCCTCTACGACGCTATAACGAGAATTTCTGTCTTTATATCAAGGCTACGTGTAGTTCAGAATAAAGAAATAAAAAAAAGAGTTTGAAAAAGTGGGGGGTCAAAATGAGGTTCTTGCTCACACGATGGTCCTCATTAAGACATAAATCCAAGAACACACACACACATAAACTTTTTTTATGTCATGCATACAATATGAAATAGTAAACAAACACACACTGACTCTGGGGATGTAGCTCTGCAGCCTCAGGTCTGCCTCTGCTGTTAGAGAAACAAGCCTGAACGACACACACACACACACACACACACACACACACACACACACACACACACACACACACACACACACACACACACACACACACACACACACACACTCCCTTTAAGTCTAATTAACAGGGCTCTCTTCTCGCTTGGCTTCCCTCTCTAATTGGCTCACCAATTCTTCCCATTTATTATGCTCCATTTCATTTTCCCTTAATGAGTTAGCCCCGCCCCCTTTCTTAAACGCTAATTAGCAGCTCTCACCGACAAGAAGACACCACCTTGTGATGTCATACAGTGTGTCACAGTCTCTGTATTCTGTCCCTCCGCAGCACCCGTACCCGTCGGAGGAGCAGAAGAAGCAGCTGGCTCAGGACACCGGCCTCACCATCCTGCAGGTCAACAACTGGTGAGTCTGTGATGTTAGCAACGCTGCGCTGTTGTTGTGTTTGGGAAGCACGCCCTCTAGAGGCCACCTGCAGCTAATGGTTTCAAACAAGTTATTCCCCTATGGTTTTCAAATCTCCCCAGTCACAGAATCAGAGGGGGGGAGGCGGGTAATTGGAGAGTGGAGATGTGGTGGGAGGTAGAGTCCTGGGATGGAGACGTCAGCAGGTTTCAGTCAACTAGATATTGTTTACTCTCGTTCACCGTCCTTCTTTCTTCTCCTAGACCTTGTGTCCTCTTCTTCATTGTGTCCTCTCCTCTTCTTGCTTGCATCCTTTCCTCCCTTGTTCCCTATTCCTCCTTTTCCCCTCTCATCCCTTTGTTCCCTCCTCAGGGTCCTCTTCCTACTTGTATTTCCTTTCCACTCCTTGTTACCTCTCGTGTCCTTGTTTCCTCTCCTTCATTGTTTCCTACCTATCCTCTCCTTTCCTCCCTTGTTCCCTATTCCTCCCTGTGAGCCCTCCTACTTGTTTACTCTCTTGCACAATCCTTCTTCATTCTCCTATGTTTCCTCTCCTTCATTGTTAACTTTCCTATCCTCATCTTGCCTCCTTTCCTTCCTTTTCCCCGTCCTCCCTTCGTGCCCTCCCCTTCATTGTTTCCCC
This sequence comes from Tautogolabrus adspersus, assembly GCA_020745685.1. NCBI lineage: Eukaryota > Metazoa > Chordata > Actinopteri > Labriformes > Labridae > Tautogolabrus > Tautogolabrus adspersus. Next base: position 34,442,017 of record CM036537.1, on the reverse strand, counting down.
TCCTTCAAAAAGGTCATCTCCTTACTTGTTTATTCTCCTGCACAGTCCTTCTTTCTTCTCCTATCCTTGTGTCCTCTTCTTCAATGTTTCCTATCCTCATCTTGCGTCCTTTCTTTCCTTTTTCCCTCACCTCCTTCGTTCCCTCCCCAGGGTCCTTCTCCTTACTTGTTTACTCTCTGCACCCTGTTTTACCTTTCCTCTCCTCGTTTCCTCTCGTTTCCTGTTTTCTGTAATGTCTTGGTCTCCTAGTCTCAACATTTTCCTTTTTTCTCCTTCTCCCCTTGTTTCCTTTCCTCTTTTTCTGCCCTCTTCCTGAGTCCAATGCTTACCCCGGTCTTTGCCAAATATTTGCCTTTTTCCCGTCCTCTACTTGCTTCCACTTTTTTCCTTTTCTGTTTCTGCTTCTTTCCTCGCCTTTCATCCACCGGTCTCCTCTCCACTTCTTCTTCTTCTACTCTTTGTTCCCTTTCCTCTTTCGACCTTTTGTCCCCTCCTCTCCTTCCCTTGTTTTCAGACCTTTGTTGTGTTTACCTGAATTTATCTATCTGTCAAACTTACGTGCAGTTTTCTCCTCGTTTACTTTGTCTTTTTTCTTTCTGACATACTTGTGTACGCTGATTTATAGTGCGTGTGTGTGTGTGTGTGTGCGTGTGTGTGTGTGTGCGTGCGTGCGTGCGTGCGTGCGTGCGTGTGTGCGTGCGTGCGTGCGTGCGTGCGTGCGTGTGTGTGTGTGTGAGGTGGGAGCAGTTGGTGTAAATGGCATTTTCATGGCAAACAGCTGGACTGGTTTATTTAAACACAGTCATTCGTGAGGAGGGGGGGGGGGGGGGTCGTACTGACCTGAGAATGACACTCTTGGTGGGCGGGGCTTACTTTAACAAGCTGTGGGTTTGTGTGTGTGTATTTTAGACACACGTGCTCATTATAGTATATCATATTAAGGGCTTAACGACGATAACAAACTTATTTAAGCTGTTGAATTAAAACATTTAGATCCATTTTACATAATTATTTAGTTTATTTGGATAAATTCTTTGTTTTTGTGCCGGAAAAAAAAGATCCTGGGAAAATATCATTTAGTATTCAGTACGATCTTATACCACCATTATGCCCAACATTTAAATACAGTAGCATCGGGCTTTTTTGACTACATATACAGTTTACACAGGCGGCCATTTTATTCCTGATATGCATGTTATTTATTATTGACCTCACATCACACATTGCAGCTCATTCTCTGTGCCGCTCCAGAACAATCCAAACTGGATGTGACTCGAGTCATATTTAACAGTTTTGCGTCGTGTGTTGCTAGCAGGTGCCAAAGCTTCACTGGCTCTGCTAACTTCCACTTGTGCTGGGTTCGCTGTCGTCGACTTCAGTTCCTGCTGCGCTGCTCGACGTATCCGTCGCACTTTTCTTTTTTAATATTTCCCGTTTGGAGCCACAAACGCAAAAAAATGTGAAGGCCGTCTTTGCTTCCTCCGCTTGCCATCACAGCTTTGCTTGTTCTCCTATACGCACCTGTCGCATGACATCGTGTTTTAAAAACATTCGGTACTTTTCGAGAGGAAGCTGCATCCATATCAGACCAGAAATGTCCAAACTTTACAGGAAGTAGATCCTGGAAAAACCAGTCTGTCAGACCGATCAGATTCTCATCACAGCAGAAGCAGATCCTCCGTTACTGTCCTTTTGAAAACTCTTTCTCCCCTCTGTACCTCACCCTTCCTCCCCCCTTCTCCTCCTCCTCCCCCCCCTCCACCTCCTGCTTGCCTTTTTTACTCCTTGAAAAGACCGCTGTGGCTTTTGTTGTCCTGAAAAGGAAACAGGGTAGTCCCCCACTTCTTTTCTTCTTTTTTTTACCCCCGCTCCGCACTCTTTACCGAACACGTTTGAAATGGAACCATCCCTCCTGGGGGGTGAGGAGGTGGGGTGAGGGTGGGGAGGTGGTTGTAGGGGGACATAAATCAAGTGGGCTTTCACTCCGGGGCGGGTCAGGAGGGTCGACAGGCGGTTCAGGAGGCTTTAAGATGAGGAACACCAGAGCGCTCCTCCGTGGACGGAAGGTGACGGAGGGGGGAATATGGGGGAGTTAAGGGAGGAGAGGGGGAGTGGTGGGGGTCACAGAAGGTGTCAGGTCATAGGTCACGCATACCAGGATGATGGCTTTCAAGAGTGTACTTAAAAGGGGACATGTATGAATGCTCTGCTGCTGAGGCCCCCTGAAGCCTGATGTCATCACAGACTTTAACCTCAGGCTCCAGTTCACTGTTCTCACCTGGTTACCAATCACTTTGTAACACCTGAGTTATTAAAAAACAGCTGAAACGTCATCTTTATGTAACGTCAATATAGTCGACTTCTTAAGAGAGCTCTTAGACGTAGAAACCTCTAAACCACACGCGTGTCTGTTCGATAATCTACAAATAACAGAAACTTTATAACATATCAGCTCTGATTGTCACTGAAGCTTCAGTGTCAGCGTCATGGCAACCTGCGTGAGCATCGACTCTATGTGTGAGAGTTACAGCAGTATGTAACTCTGACACCTGGTGTTTAAAATGGGTACTGCAGTCCAAACTCTAAACATAGCAGAGAGCTGTCTCCCCCCCTCCTCTCTAGAGTGGATGCTCACGCAGGTCACCATGTGGTGGACTCTGAAGCTTCAGTGTTTATCCAGCTCTGCATCGGTCTGTAAACCTTTCTGCGTTCTAACCTCTCTCCATTTTTCAAAAGCATCTCCAATATTGATCCTAGTTTGAGCACGTTTCTGCTCGTGGAGCTTATTAGAAACATGCAGAGGCTTTTTAGGTCGGGTACAATCACTTCTATCTGAACCAGTTCTCTTGCCCGCTTCCATCGCTGCAACACCTGTTGGTTTGACCTGATAACTGCTCTCATATCTGGCAAACCGAGGGGCGTCCAAAACGGCCGTGTGGGGGTGCCTTAAAACCGCCTACCTTCTCTGGTCCAAACAAATCCAGACCAATCAGGACCAGAATCTAAAGTTAGAAGGAGGACATACTGGCTGCTGCATTAAATACTTTTCACCTGTAACATCCATTTTCTTTAAACTGAGCTCTAATAAGACAGAAAACATTTCCTCTCTGAGAAACTTGAGATGTTCTGTGAGCAGTGAGGCGTTCGATGTCCAGCAGAGAATCCGAGCTTTGCCTTCCTGAGCACAGAGGAGGCCGACGTTCTCTGCAGCTTCGCAGACAAAACACTGAAATCATACCCTGTCTCATTTGTAAACTGTCACTGTGGGTTTTTCTCTCGCGCTCTCCTCCCTCCTTTTGTTCTCGTCCTCATCCTTCCATCTGTTCTATTTTTTTCAGGTTCATCAACGCGAGGCGGCGGATCGTTCAGCCAATGATCGACCAGTCCAACAGAGCAGGCAAGTTTGATATTCTTTCATCGTCTACATTCACGCAGCAGTCCAGATCCTGGAGCCTTTCTCATGCATCTACCTGATAGTACAGAGGTTTCATTTGAATGCCTTTATACTCACTGCATGATTGGATTTAGAGTATTTCCATTTATTTATTATCTAAAGTTAATCACAATAATAATAGATGGGATTTATGTAGCGCCTTTCAAGGGACCGCAAGGTGCTTTACACGGTGGAGGGACCAATCAGAGAACAAAATAAAACTGAGACAGGTAGCAGAGGATTGGAGAGCAGAGTTTAGGGAGGGTGTTGGCAAACAGACGGTCTTTAAGAAGTCCAAAGATGGGGCAGTACGGATCTCTAAGGGGAGGGTGTTCCAGAGGGTGGGGGGCTGTGACGCTGTAGGCCCCGTCTCCATAGGTGTGGAGTCTGGTGTGTAGTAAGGACAGCAAGCCCAGGTCCGAGGACCGGAGGTTTGAGGACCTGGTGTGTGTGTAGGAGGTCGAAGAGGTACCCTGGGGCAAGGAGGGGCACGAAGGGATTTAAGAGTGAGGAGGAGGGCTTTGTATTTGATTTGGGTCTAACTGGGAGCCGGTGGAGGTGGATGAGGGTTGGTGTGATGTGCTGCCAGGACTTTGTGCAGGTGAGGACTCTGGCAGCGGCGTTTTGGACATATTGGAGCTTGTCTAGGGCTTTGCTGGTTTCCCCAGCTCCCTCAGAGTAGTCCAGACGGTAGTGTATGAGGGTTTCTGCCACAGAGTCAGAGAGTGACTGTTGAAGTCGAGAGATACTTTTTAGATGGAAGGAGGCCGACTCTATCTGACACTGGGGACACAGTAAGGGTCTCTGTATCTCAACTGTAAGCTCTGACGTGTGAGCTCCGTTGTCCTTAATCGAATACATTTGTCGTCTTTCGTTGTTTTACTGGCTTACATGTAGTTTGAGTTGTAGACTCGAGTGAAAACATGACGACAGAAACGCCTGAGAAAGAGGAGAACGTGTCCCAGAGTTCAGATTGTCTTCACGTACTTCAGGAGGAGTGTTTGCCCACTTTTTGGACACCAGGATCTGATGTCTTTATCTCTAAACATGGATACATATCGTGTATGTAAACACACGCTGAATGAAAGGCTGAATCTGAGCAGTGAGACGCTCTTAAGCAGCAGCGTCCCCCGCTCGCTCTTTTGCTCTCTTGGCTCCTCCTCGGCGTGTTAAAGCGAGCACAGAGGCTTAAACTCCAGGATTGAATGGCCTCTAAACCCCCGGCAGGATTAGCTCCAGACAAAGACGCTAATCGCTTTGACTGACCACTCCATTGAGCATTTTAACCCTGGGATTAAAACAAATAGGAGCCCGGCTAAAGCGGGGCTAACGTGGGCCTAGCCTTTCGGCCCCTGAGCTTTGTTAGTATTAACCCCGCGCTGACTTCCACACAAAAGCTCGGACACACAGCTGAATGACGGCAATGAGAAACTTTTAAAGACTTGGACCCTGGGAATGTGATGGTTTAGATTAAAAAAAACAACTTCCCTCACTCCCCCCCCCCCCCCCCCCCCCCCCCCCCGAGATGAAACTTTATGAAGATAATTTCCCCACGAGGATGAAAACGTTTTATTTAAAGTCGCCTCATCTTTGATTAATGAGCCTGCAGCCTCCTCCTCCGCCGCCACTTCTCCTCCCTCCAGAGATCAGACACTGACGGAAAAAAGGGAAAATAAAACCTCATCGTAAACAAGTAGAGAGAAATCCAGAGTGTACTTGAACACGCCATAACTGCTCCTCTTTGACGGAGAAATATTATAAATCACAGCTATTAAACATTAGCGGCAGCAGAGGATCAAACTGAAAGATCAACACAGAAACGTTCAGCCTCTTGAAGTTGTTTTCTTCAACTTGTTGTTTACTTTCATTACTTTCATTTTTGCACGACCAATAACAAACACTCGACACCAGTTTGAAGATAAAGTTTAAAGGTCCCATATTCTATAAAATCCTCTTCACCATGTTCCTCTAACTCTAACATGTGTCTCTAGTCTGTCTACAAACCCCCCAATGATGAGAAAAGTCCATCCTCTCCGTCTTCTGCCTGCTCCACTTTTCAGAAAATGTGTGCTCAAACAGGCCGTTTGGAGATTTTCCCTTCATGACATCACAAAGGGCAGTAACCCCTCCCCCAGGTGGGTGACACTCCCACAGCTAGGTGTTTGTTCTGCCCTCTGAGTCTGCCTTCTCACCGTAAACAATAGGACATGGAGCGAGAAAGCCCGAGCCACCCAAGCCCTTCCAGAGAGGGGCGTGGTCAGACACAGCTCATTTACATTTAAAGCTACAGACACAGAAACAGCCTGTTCTGAGCAGGGCTGAAATAGAGGGGTTTATAGGCATGATCAAATACAGCAAAATGATCCAGAGAAAAGTTGTAACATGCAGAGATGTCTCAGTCTGGACCAAACTGTTCGCACGGACTCACTCTGACATCTTTAGGTCCGAACACTAAGGTGTGAGATAGACAGCAGCTGTCGTACCAGTGTGAGTGTGATGTCATCACTGAGGGACAGCAGGCGGCCAGATAATTAAAGAGAGTAATCTCCCCCCCCTGTGTCCGCAGTGAGCCATGTAGGACCGTACCCAGATGGTCAGCCAATGGGAGGCTTCGTTATGGACGGACAGACACACATGGGAATCAGACCACCTGGTAAACACACACACACATGCACGCACGCACAAACACACACACACACACACACACACACACACACACTACTTCTGACTCACCCCTCATGTTGTTGAGACAGGGAAGGTGCAGCTCTGAATTACGTTTCTGTTATTTTCTCGCCACATTGGTTGATTCTTATAAATATTTTTATTGACACACGTATGCATGGGCGTCACGTGTGCACTCCGGTACTAATATAAGAAGCACTACAGGGAGATGAACAAAAGACTAGAGAACCACGAAGGCTGTTGGTGCACGTAATTTGTACCACGATCATGTAGCATCGTGCCATCATGTTTTTTTTTTTTTTTTTTTTTTTTAACGATTTATTTTTGGGCTCGAACGACTCCATACATGGGACACGCAAACTAACCACTGCACCACCAGCACCCTGTCGTGGCATTGTGTATAATCCCTGAGAATAACCGATGTGTTTGCGTGTTTGTCCTGCAGGTCCTTTAGGTGGAGTCGGAATGGGGATGGGTGTGGAGGGACAGTGGCACTACATGTAGAAGCACCAACACCTTCTGCAGGCAGAGGACCCGCCCAGTGTCCCAGGAAACTACAGTGAGTAACACAAGTCTGATTGTTTAAAGGGCCAGTTCAGCAAAATGACAAACTACTTCCTGCTGGATCCATGATGAGTCCAGTTGCCATGCTTTGAATTTCAGCCAATGACCAAAAATCCTGCAGAGCAGCTGTCAGAAATCATTGTGCACGACCTCAACATATCAAACCGCTAACTTTCTGACCAGGTGATCTGAGGACCTACAGCATCAGAGACGACACGGTTTCCTGCAAAAACACAAACAAGTCTCTCATCCTATCACGCCTCCTCTCCGCTCCTCCTCACTAATTAAAACCACTTCTACCATCAGATGTAAAGGTCAATTAATCCCCTGAGATCTTCTCCACACTCCGTCTAACGACCTGATCATTAGTGAGAGACGCACAACGCTCTCATCTCTTTATTTGATTACACCGAGTCCAATTACTCCGTAAGCAGTTTTCATTATTAGGCGGGGGGGGGGGGGGGATGTTAATGTGCGGAGAGGAAGTGTAGGGGAGTTAGAGACGGGGGAGGAAGAGGAGACTGAGGACAATTAAAGAGTCTTCAGGAGAAGAACGAGTCTTTCTGGCTTCTGCAGCCATGCGTGCAGCCACATCTCTCACACACACACACACACACACACACACACACACACACACACACACACACAAACACACACACACACACACACACACACACACACACACACACACACACACACACACACATACTAACAGATGAGGACATCAACACTAAATGGCATTAAAGGAATTCACCTCTCCTTGCTGTCATCAAACTGCGACCTATCACTGCCCTGAGGTCCGGATGGAAACTACCAATCAAATGCTTCCCTACCTCCTGGCGTGTACTCTACCCTCGCCGAGCACCAGCATGCACTCAAAGCACTTCACCGCCGCCGGAGGTCTTCCATGCCTACATGAGGACGGCAGAGAAAGCTCCTCTAAAATGGCCTCTGTCACGGTTACTTGTGACCGCTCGCCGTGCTAAACAGGGCGAGAAAAGAGAGAAGGCTGTGATGAGAAAGATTTTAGATAAATCAAACCAGAGGAAACATTCAGAAAGCTTAACAGTGATGGAGACAACTGACTGGTGGTTTCACAGGATCCGTGTGCAAAGTGTTCTGACGCCGCCGTAGTTTTGCACCGTCTGATTGGCGCTTGAACTACCTCGCTGGGTCCGTTTCTGAAACCTCAGCAGAGCGCAGCCATATTTCCTGATTCTTTTCAGCAGTGCTGATAAATAAAAGCCTAAGAGTAAAATCTAAAAAGATGAAGACAGTTAAATTAATAGTTGAGTCTCTTGTTTAATCCCACATTTGAGTTTCTTCTCTCGTTTGTCTCCATTGACTCTGTCACTTCCTGTTTCCTGTGCAGGACTCTTCCAGCAGACCTCCTCTTCAGACGTGGAGCCGGACCCCAGGCCTCCCTTCCCCTCCCCCCCTCAGCTCCACCTCTCTGGGATTCTATCCGGGCCAGCTGAAGCACAAAAACAAAGCGACCGTGTGGACAAATGGAAGGATTAATAACTGAGGATTCTTCTGGAGCAGGACGTACCAAATTTCAAAATGCTGTCTTTGGATTTAAGCTTCTGTTCCTCTCTGGATTACAGAAGCCTCCAGAGGACATTTTGACCCCTGCACAGCATCCTTTACCTGCTTTCTGGCAGCTGAAGCTGATGTCTGTTTATGAGGAGGCGTTCTTTCACCACACAGACGCTCTGAAATCCAAACAGCCACGGTGACGGCGCTCTCAGAGGACGGTCACTAGACGATCCGTGGACGAGAGACGAGCCGGTCAAAGCTCCCCGCTGCGGCCTTTTGGACTATAAACTGTTTTTTTAAAGGAGAAGACTTTCACTTTTCACACTGAGTGTGTGTTTGTCTTTTTTCATAGACTTCCCTCGAGCCCCACAAACCTTTGAGTTCAAAAATAAAGAAAGTGAAGAAAATGTGTTCCTCTATTGGAGTGTTTTTTATGACTGACACCTGCAGGTTTTGGCTCCTCGCGTTCTTTTCTTTTAACAACAAAGTGCAGGAAAGGCAGAAAAGTTGAATTCCATGTCTGCAACATGTTGAGTTTCCCCTCACCACATGTCAGAGGTGAATTTGTACTTTTTACTCGACTTGTTTTACTTCACAGGTCGGGCAACTTCTTACTTCAGATGCATCAAATGTGAGGCGAGCTTCATATGTCGGTTGTCATACTTTTCTTTACTTCCTGCAAGTCTTTAAAAGAGGTGCGAGGCAGAAGTTCGTATCTGACCATGAATTTCCACCTGTGCTCTGATTTGTGATTCCGTATTGTCTTGATGGAAAAAGAGAAAGCACGAAGCGGGTCATTGTGGTCGGTGTTTGCTTATTGCAACTTTAACTGAAGTTGCTGTTCTTCTCTTAAAGCATGACCTTTAAGGGAGACGTGCACGCTCCAGGATTATTTTTAACGTCCTTCTATGTTGTTTTAAGTCCAATAATGAGTCTTTGAACGTCTTTTCATAAACATTTGCCTCCTGCTTCTTGTTTTCCTTGTGCAGATTTTTGGTAGTTTTGAGTTTTGAGTCATTTAACAACTTTTTTTAATTCCTTTTCAGTCTATTTTAGTTCATTTTTTGGTTGTTTTACATCCAATAATTGGTCCTTTAATGTCGTTTTAAAGCAGCTGGATGGATTTCTGGATTAAAGGCCAGAAAGGCTGAAAAAGCTCAACGGGGGAGGGAGGGGGGGCTGTGATTTCATGTGTCACTAGTGAGAGTCGCTTCGGCTTTTAAGGGGAAACACTTTAAAAAAGAAACATGTCAGACGTGCCAACATCAGCTCGCCCTGCTGTTCACAGAACATGCAAACCTGAGGGAGCGTCTCTGGAGCTGCACCCTCTCTGCTCCTGCTTTGACTGAAGAGGAGGCGATTTAAGTAAATGTGCTCTGAACTCTTAAACGCAGAGATTAGTTCCCCCTCATGCTCCAGTTGGCCTCCTCAATGGACGACTTCTCCCAATCCGCTTGGAGTTTTCCTAGAGATACACCTCATTTCAAAGCTGGAGGCCTCACGAGAGCTCATTTATCTTCCTCTTGAAATCAATTACTAATCAGGAGCAGAGAGCGCCGAGTTGACTTCAGGAAATGGGACTCATTTAAGGCTCCTGGTGACTTTTTTTTTTTCAAACCGCCTGCAGAATCTTTTTGAAGCAGAAAACACAAGATTTAAAGCAAACACGGGCATCCTCCTCTCTCTCTGCAGCTCTCCTCCTCTCTCTCTGCAGCTCTCCTCCTCTCCATCAGCAGCTCTCCTCCTCTCCTCCTCTCACTCTGCAGCTCTCCTCCTCTCCATCAGCAGCTCTCCTCCTCTCCTCCTCTCACTCTGCAGCTCTCCTCCTCTCACTCAGCAGATCTCCTCCTCTCACTCAGCAGCTCTCCTCCTCTCACTCAGCAGCTCTCCTCCTCTCCTCCTCTCACTCACCAGATCTCCTTCTCTCCTCCTCTCTCTCTGCAGCTCTCCTCCTCTCCTTCTGCAGATCTCCTCCTCTCCATCTGCAGTTCTCTTCTGCTTCCCTCTGCGCTGACTGACAGGCGTCAACTCCCAGGTTTGACTGCCCTCTTCAGGGGATTCTGGAAACTGCCTTCATGTGTGTTTTGAAAGATGCTGATGTTGATGATTGAGATCAAACATGCATAAAGATGAGACACCATATCGTCTCTCTCTGGAGACGGCCGCGACAAAAACACAGCGTCCGCAAAGTAAACAAGAAAATCATATTGAAGCACGATTTTTTGATGAAGCGCTGTAGCTGTGCTGTAATTTCCTACTGATCACTCAGGCAGTGAATGCAACGCAATAACTTATTTTTGTAATAATGAATCAAAAAACACATTTGAAAAAACTGCCTTGTTGATTTGCGACAATTTCAATATCTCTCTGTGGCCACGGTCTCTTCGTCTGATTTTGTTTTGCGTTTTCAATTCTGCAGTCGTTTGAGTTTTTTTCAAAAGTTGTTTTCTGTGTTGATGATCGTTTTGTTCTCGTCTTCACTTAATAACATCTTTTTGGATTGTTTTTAGTCCCCTGTGTAAATCGACCGTAAACCCTCTTCTCCTGGTCGTTTACAACAGAAAGGTGTTTGACATTTCTCCTCTTTGCACCAATTTTGTCCCTTTTTTGTATCCATACTATCGAGGCACTGGAGCCGCCCTGCAGATTCATGTTGTTTTTGAGTTTTTCTTCTGTTTGTATCAGTGTTAAAAGGGGAGAGGGGCTCTGCTGCTTGGATGCCGACCCCCTTTAGGCTGCAGGTTGCGAGGACTCAGAGAGAACGAGTTTATCCAAACAAACCGACCCCTGATTTGGACAGGAGTGCTGAACGTCAGCCTGAGCAGACCTGAATTCCTCCTCCAGGTCTGCTGCTGTGACCCGCTGCTCCATCAGTACTCCTTCACCTCCTCCTGAGTCCCTCCCTGCTCTCCGTCTGCAGCAGAGGCACAAAGTTTGATAATTTATTGCCTTTAATTAACTGCTTGCTTCAGGAGGGATTACATGAGCTTCCCCATGCATGTGCGGGGCACAAGGGGATGGTATTCAGTGTCGGACAGAGGATCCAGAGACGCAGGGAGACGAGGATCATAGTTACCTGGAGAGAGGAAGTGGAGGAGGTGAGGAAGGAGGAGGAGGAGGGAGGAGGGGGTTCAGTTTACTTCGACAGGACGCCCGGAGAGGGAGTCTGCTTTGTCTTTGAAATGCAGTCATCGTCATCTGTTCACCTTTACATGCAGGTGAAGACTGCAACAGAGCACTCTGAGTAAACGCCTGTCAAATATAGGGTAGGAGCAGTGATTTGGTCATATACAGCAGAATAGAAATGCAAAGGCAGAAAGATGTCTCTGACTAGCGTGTGCAAAGATGCAGTTTAAACCAACGAAGAGGTTTTAATTAATAATATAAAGGATATCAAGTGCAGGGAGCAGGCTGACCCTTAAAGGTCACATATTCTCCTCCTCTTCAGTTTAAATAAGTCTCAGAGCTCCTCGAAACATGTGTGTGAAGTGTCTTGTTCTAAATCCACTCTGATCCTGTATTTGATCATGCCTATAAACCCCTCTATTTCAGCCCTGCTCAGAACAGGCTGTTTCTGTGTCTGTAGCTTTAAATGTAAATGAGCTGTGTCTGACCACGCCCCTCTCTGGAAGGGCTTGGGTGGCTCGGGCTTTCTCGCTCCATGTCCTATTGTTTACGTTGAGAAGGCAGACTCAGAGGGCAGAACAAACACCTAGCTGTGGGAGTGTCACCCACCTGGGGGAGGGGTTACTGCCCTTTGTGATGTCATGAAGGGAAAATCTCCAAACGGCCTGTTTGAGCACACATTTTCTGAAAAGTGGAGCAGGCAGAAGACGGAGAGGATGGACTTTTCTCATCATTGGGGGGTTTGTAGACGGACTAGAGACACATATTAGTTATCACTTGACTGTGGACTTCTAAAAATCTGCAGCTGAAAACACATCAAAAGCAGGCTGAAAATCAGCCCCTCAATAAACAGCCTTTCATCCGCCCTCAGAGTCCCAGAAGTTAATTTCCATTAAGGTTTTACTTCCCCCTGTGGCCTCACATATCCTCCCTCTTCCTCCTCCTCAACCTTCACCCACGTTTGTCTATAAAACCGAGCAGCACGACGCTCCAGGAGAGTGAGGCTCTCGAACATGGCAGACATTTTCACAGAATGGGTTTGACTCGGGTCAGGATGAAGCAGAATACTGCAGCGCTGTGATCGCACGCCGATCCCAGCTGCCCCGTAAAGCTCGTCCATAAATCTGAACAGTCCTCGGGTTCGGAGCGATGGAGGGGATTTCTGCAGACTCTCCGAGCGGCGTCAAGGGAGCGAGGAGGGAATAAGAGCAGCGTTGTTAAACAGGCATTTAAAGTGTAGGCTGTAAGAGGTCTGAGCTGTTCTGTCACAAAGGGAAGAAGGAAGTTCACGATTAGAAGATGATGTCTTTGAGAAGTCGTGCAGGCTGATGGCTCAGACTGCAGCAGATGAAGTCGACCAATAAAAACATTCCTGAGGTTGATTTCAGAGAGAAAACAGACGAGCTTGATGAATGTTCAAATTAGTTTCCAGACGTGATAAGATCAGGACAACACGACATCGTCTCTGGGATACTTGTGTCCTTTGTTTCAGATCGTCCGTCTGAGCTGTGAAGAATCAAACGTTATTTTCTCACGAACAAAGTGAATCTGTGAGACGAACAGTTACAAACACCAAAACACCTTTCAGACACCGACTCTCAAAGACTGACGTTCAATATACTAACTTTTAAATGACACTTCATTTAAAAGTTAGTATGTTAGTACACTTCAGCATCGGCTCCATTTTTCAGCACTGGAGGTTGCTGCTTGGTCAACACATGTAAACCTGCTTTGTGTTTACATTAAATCACACACCTGAAGCGCTGGTCAAACCTTTCCAATAAGGGAACGGCCTTGGAAGGCAACGAGCACACTGCACACACACACAGCGCTGTGCTCCCCCGCTGCCTCAGCTGATCCCGTCTCTCCTCTGTAACGCCTCTGTTACTACCTCTGAAGACGGGACAGAGGGGGGGATCACTTCGTCCCCCCATTACGCCTCCATGACATTCAGATTGAAGGTGAGACGTCACAGGGGTGTAAATATCACGGCTTGAAACGGCGGTCTGAACAGGCCTTGGGACACCAATATTACGCCGTCGCAGAATAAATTTGAATGTACAAAGACGTGATGACGGCTGGGCTTAGTTACGGCTCTTCAGTCCGAAAAAAGAGCTAAAGACTGATTATGCATGCGTCTCTTTTTGTCCGTCTCTCAGAAACAAAGAGCTGAGACGCCATCTGACTGAGGTTACAATGAGACGCTCAGTAACAGTAAGCACAGCATTAAGTCCCACACACACACACGCTGCACACAGAGGGGAACATTCTTGGACTCCTTTCAAATGGATGTGACGGAGCCACTTATCGTGGAGTTTATAGGCCTGTAATGAAACAGTAACCGGAGTCGTTTGCACGCATTAAAGCCGGTGTTGAAGTGGAGATGTGAAGACTTGGGGAACATTAGACCTGAAGGGAGGCGAGCGTTAAACTGTGTTCTCGGGACTCTGGCATCCCGACTGAAACAAACGTCGATGGGAATTCTCTTCCAGCTGGTGATGGAGGAAACTTGGTCCATCTCTGTGTTCAGCGGCTGCAGATTCATGACGTCATGTCTGCCTCGTCCTCGTCCACTGTTTTCATCCAGTTTGAAATGCAGCCGTTGATGTGTTGTCACTGAGCCACAGGATCTGCTCTGTTTTGAATTAGACGTCCCATCCTTTCCACATCTTTGGTGTCCTCTTTTAAACCTCTACTTGAGGAAAGTCTGCGTATTAAACACCACCAAACAGATATATTTCCACATTTGTTCAACAAATCTGTCTTCATTTGTGCGCTGAGAAGAAAGACGTTTAACAGCTTCTCTTATGGACGAACTGAAAAACTAAATCTCTACAAGAGAAAGAAAATGTAAGGAAGCCCTGAGCTGTCCAACGATTACAACTTTTTAATCGCCATTAATCGCATTTTTCATTTCTTGCTCTCTGGTTCCACATGACTTAAAGAACCTGATTCACAACATATGGCACATATGGTCGTGTTGCCTCACACTGAAATAGTGTTGTAGTCAAGACCACACTAACCGAGACCAAGACATGCCCGAGACCAGAGTGCGCCGAGACTGAGACAAGACCAAGGCATTAAGGGATCGAGACCGAGTCAAGACCATAAATATCACTTAAAAATCATCATCTTGCGTGCAGGGGGCGTGTCCCTCACTTAGACCGTAACACCGGGAAGGTTGCGGCCGTAACTGGGGGCTAAAAATCAAACAACAAATGAATTGAAGTTATTTGTTCTTTTAGGAAGAGGCGCTTTCCTTCTAATCACAGTGATGATGAGGAATAATAGCTGATCAGTGGAGGTCTTGACCGGTCTTGATTTAAAATCTGGAGTCTGCCCAGTCTGAGACCAAGACCTTCAAAAAGTGGTCTGGAGACCGGTCTTGGTCTACAACACTACACTGAAAGGCATGCGTGCTGCAAAAATTAAGATAATTCTAATTGAAGAACAGAGGTTTTAAAATCATGCCGTCACCGAAAAAGCAACGCTCGAGTTCACGTAAGTAACAAAAAAACTCCTGAGGTGGTTTAACCTTCAGAGCGTGAAACAGCTCGAACTTCAGAGACCTCAATAAGTTCTGAGAGAAAGCGTGAGCGACTGAGCGACTCCGAAGCCCCGTTTCCACCAAGTGGTCTGCTTAGGTCCAGTACGGTTCGGTACACTTAAACCTGATCTTGTGTTTCCACGGCCAACCGTGCCCTGATTGGATAAGCAGAGTGTAAGCCAGAAGGCAGTAGCCGCGTCAGCTACGTAACAGCGTGACATCATAGCAGTGTGACACGATGTAGCCCACCAATAAATTCAATGAAGAAGAAGAACCCGACACAGTAAACAAAGTGCAACAATTGAGGACGTCCAGCACCTCCGAGGTCGTCCATGGGGCGGAGCTACGTGCTGACATCAGTCGCAAAACAACAAAAAACAGCCTTGATATTGCTCTCTGGAAATCCACGGGACATTTAAACATGGCTCGTTTTGTGTTTGTCCTTGAGCAACGCTGTCACGCAGGAAGTGACGATTCTTTCTATTAATCAACTGACTGCTGTCTAGCTCCGCCCTTTAGGGTCGGATCTGTACGCTTGGCACCCCAACAGAAGGGTAGCAAAAAAGTAGGACGGTACGGATCGGTTATTGTGGTACCATTCCAACTTTTGTCAGTGGAAACGCCAATAAATGCGTCCTGTACCGAGCAGAACCGGAGCGCTTGTTGGAAACCTTCCTCCAGTTTGTTTGAGTCTTTAACCCCCCTGGAGGCTCGGTGGCTCCTCTAAGCAGACAGTGATAGATCGGTGCGATTACAGAGCAGAATATCTGACACTGCTCTCTGATCCGCCGCCCTGAAAGCGCTCAGACTTTTTCTAACGAGCCTCTGCCAGCGCCCCGGATCACATTTCAAAGACGGACGATGTCTGCTGGGAAGAAAGAGCCATTTAGCCTGCTGCCACTGTAATGTAAAAACCAGATATCTGCGTCTTTGCTTCCTGACAGCTCCGCTAGGACTCCTCCTCAGAGCGTCCTATAAGCTCAGTGTTTTCTTTAAAGCAGCAGGGTATTCTACTCGAGCGCACAGGCCATGAAATATGGAGCGTATCTGTGTTTGGCTGCGAGCCAGGCCGAGGGGTCGGCATGAATTGCTCAGATTTCACCTCAGTCCACATTCATCTGGCTGGAAACAGAGCTGCTCTCTCGCAGTAAAAGTTGGAAACGTTGTTTTTAAATCGTCATGTATGATAAAAATGCTCGAAAACTAGAGGTGGCAAACGTACACTTCGAGAAACACTTAGAAAACACTCACAAAATAAGGTCTAATAATAATAATAATGATGATACATTAGACTTTTAGCTCTCTGAACTCCAGAGACCCAAACTGTGTTTATACCAGGCTGTAAACATGTTTATATCTGCTGTAAAGTTGTACATTTTAACATGGGGCTCTATGGGGACTGACTCACTGCAGGAGACAGACTCTAGTGGACACTGGAGGAACTGCAGCTGTAAAGTTGTACATTTTAACATGGGGCTCTATGAGGACTGACTCACTGCAGGAGACAGACTCTAGTGGACACTGGAGGAACTGCAGCTGTAAAGTTGGACATTTTAACATGGGGCTCTATGAGGACTGACTCACTGCAGGAGACAGACTCTAGTGGACACTGGAGGAACTGCAGCTGTAAAGTTGGACATTTTAACATGGGGCTCTATGAGGACTGACTCACTGCAGGAGACAGACTCTAGTGGACACTGGAGGAACTGCAGCTGTAAAGTTGGACATTTTAACATGGGGCTCTATGAGGACTGACTCACTGCAGGAGACAGACTCTAGTGGACACTGGAGGAACTGCAGCTGTAAAGTTGGACATTTTAACATGGGGCTCTATGAGGACTGACTCACTGCAGGAGACAGACTCTAGTGGACACTGGAGGAACTGCAGCTGTAAAGTTGGACATTTTAACATGGGGCTCTATGGGGACTGACTCACTGCAGGAGACAGACTCTAGTGGACACTGGAGGAACTGCAGCTGTAAAGTTGGACATTTTAACATGGGGCTCTATGAGGACTGACTCACTGCAGGAGACAGACTCTAGTGGACACTGGAGGAACTGCAGCTGTAAAGTTGGACATTTTAACATGGGGCTCTATGGGGACTGACTCACTGCAGGAGACAGACTCTAGTGGACACTGGAGGAACTGCAGCTGTAAAGTTGGACATTTTAACATGGGGCTCTATGGGGACTGACTCACTGCAGGAGACAGACTCTAGTGGACACTGGAGGAAGTGCTTGCTTCATGTTTTCCCCTAGAAGCATGCAGCTTGCTTTGAGTGTGTTCATGTAACACATACTACAGTGTGCTTGTATTATCAGTCCAGCAGGATGTGACACTTAACTGTCCTTTAGGGAAAAGATGCAGGATGAGGAGGAGAGCTGCTGCTGCTGACAGCTTCACAAACATCCCCTGCTGCTGCCGTCTGTAGGACGGACTCACTCTGAACAGTCCGCTCATTTACAGTCTCAGAGACGTTAGACGTTGAAAAAGAGATTGTGGAACAGATTATTAGTCCTCATGACAAAACCCCCTAACCCCATAATGATGATAAAGATCCTGTTTATATCCTACAATTCAGTTAGCAGACGCTTTTATCCAAAGCGACGTAAGAGATGTTCTAACCTCTTCAGCTCTGTAGCATACTGAGCTTTAAAACACCATTTGAATTTTCTGCCACTAGGTTTCAGAGAAAATGTACTTTGCTAAGCTAAATGATTTATAACTTAAGTGACTCTGCAGATGAAAATATGAATTCGGTCTGTCAGCATTAACGAGTTAATCATGTTTAATCTCATGTTATTTTGTCCCTTCAGGCTCACCGTAGATAGTGGTCCTCAGTGTCTCCCTGTAGATAGTGGTCCTCAGTGTCTCCCTGTAGATAGTGGTCCTCAGTGTCTCCCTGTAGATAGTGGTCCTCAGTGTCTCCCTGTAGATAGTGGTCCTCAGTGTCTCCCTGTAGATAGTGGTCCTCAGTGTCTCCCTGTAGATAGTGGTCCTCAGTGTCTCCCTGTAGATAGTGGTCCTCAGTGTCTCCCTGTAGATAGTGGTCCTCAGTGTCTCCCTGTAGATAGTGGTCCTCAGTGTCTCTCTGTAGATAGTGGTCCTCAGTGTCTCCCTGTAGATAGTGGTCCTCAGTGTCTCCCTGTAGATAGTGGTCCTCAGTGTCTCCCTGTAGATAGTGGTCCTCAGTGTCTCCCCGTAGATAGTGGTCCTCAGTGTCTCCCTGTAGATAGTGGTCCTCAGTGTCTCCCTGTAGATAGTGGTCCTCAGTGTCTCCCTGTAGATAGTGGTCCTCAGTGTCTCCCTGTAGATAGTGGTCCTCAGTGTCTCCCCGTAGATAGTGGTCCTCAGTGTCTCCCTGTAGATAGTGGTCCTCAGTGTCTCCCTGTAGATAGTGGTCCTCAGTGTCTCCCTGTAGTCTCAGTGATGTAAAAGAAGGACACTGCTGCATCTTTGAATGTCTCATTTCACTTTAACAAACTCTCAGACTGCTCAGCTGACGAGTCCAAAGTCATATCCACCTGATGACATCACACATTGACCTTTGTTACCGTTCACCTGATGACATCACACATTGACCTTTGTTACCGTTCACCTGATGACATCACACATTGACCTTTGTTACCGTTCCTTTGAGCTGTTTGACGTCACTTTGGGATCCCTAACCACTTCCTGTTTCTGTCCTCAACTTCATGGGTGGATTCGGATTGTCCCTCCTATCCCCTTTCACTATATTAATTGCTTTCAATCAAAAGTGCTGTATTTGGATTGAAAGCAGGCCATAAAAAATTGCGATATGACAAAGATATTTTTAACAGTCTGAATAAAGACTTTTACTTGGAACAAACTTATTTGTTTTATTTGAGGGTTTTGTTTATAAGCATATAATAATAATGAGTGTTTTTCAATTTGTTTATGAATCATTAATTTACGTAAATTAAAAAGAAACATGAGATGAAAACGTTTCATTATAACTGTGATGATGATATGCGCAGAATCCGCGCAGCTCTGATGCTCCTGAACGCACCCTCGAAAGGAACCCTGGGAAAAAGACAAGATGGCGGGACGTTCAAAAACGTCGCTGACAGTCCGAATCAACAACAGAATAAAAACGAATCAACAACAGAATAAACTGTAAATAACAACAACCCGTCACCGACGTTTAACCGCCGGTATGAAGCGTGACCCTCCGTTTGGACTGACGGGATCCACACCGAAACCGAACCGCCTGAGCAGAAGCTTCAGACAGACTCAACAGACTCAGACTGCGGTTCCAGTGGAGCCTCCGAGGAGCGACCAGCCAGGTTAGTTGCTGTTAAGGTCTTTGAAGTTGTTCCATATTGTTGCCTGCAACTATTGCCCGCTGTGACGGATACAAGCCCCGACAACGTCCCGCTCAGCTGCACGTACACAACACTTAACCAAACTCCATTCACATTTCTCGCACTTTTTAGTTTTCTTGTAGCTACACGAGATAACCACAACCACAAAGAGTGAACAAGTACTATTTACCAAGCGAAACGTGTTACTCTAAATTCGGGATACGGAAAGAATCACTAAATAACCATTTAAGGTTTTTAAAGTGTCCCCTAAAGACTCTTTGATGAGGTGCCAGCTGTGACGGATACAAGCCCAGACAACGTCCGCTCAGCTTAACGTACATGACTCTCAACCAAACTCCATTCAAATTTCTCGCACTTTTTTGTTTTCTTTTCGATCCACGAGAAAACCTCAACCACAAAGAGTGAACAAGTTGAGATTTACAAAACCAAACTTGTATCTCTAAATTCGGGATTAAAAAAATCCCCAATTAACCATTTAAAGATCTTAAAGTTGTCTCCTACAGATCCATGGTTGTGTTGTCTGCCGGCTACAAGCCCTGACAACGTCCCATTCTCCTGTATACAACAATACACCAAACCCCATTCAGGTTTCTTCCTATTTTATGTTTTCCAGAAACACAGTTTCAGCTAATGATTCGGCACACAAACATTTTACAGCAGCTCCAAGATCATAACCTGCCATGTGGCATGCCACTTGGGGAGCACGGGCATGCTGGAGTTCATGGCATGCCAGCCCAGCGGTATCCTCCTTGGTCCATGGCGGTGCATGCACCTCGCAGGACAATTTGAAATATACACTGCCAAATTTTGCATCCACCCATAAATGTCCTCTAGAGACACTTCAAAGTCAGACACTGTTTGCAGCTCATATTTACGCAGACTATTGAAAATGCGTCTTCTATTGAGTCTTCAGGACAATAAGGACACTCAGCTTTATTAAGTATGAACTTCACATTCATCACAGATCTGCCCCCAGATATAAGAATTACTGTTTAACACTTTCCAGAGGTGCATATGCAATTCTCAGCAGGGATGCATTTCTCGTTGTAACACCGGCAGGGGGCCAGTGCCATGTACCACCCATCTCTCACATGAGTACTGCCCATCTTCCACCACCATGAGTCATGTCACTTCATATCAGTGGTCTAGCTCTACGGCATTTCCTGCCATACATGTGTACGTAACGGGTATGTAACGGTCTTCAAATGAAACAAAGTCATGGGATGTCAATGTAAAAAGCTGGAGGGGATAAAAAGTGACATTTTGCTTGAAAGGTTCTTTGTTGGTGTCTGAACGGTACTAAAATAAAATCACCTGTAAGACCTTTAAGACTGCGTTTTAGATTTTCACCAACAAATGTCTGAAGCTCTTCTTAACTTGAGTCAAGGGGGCTGAGCGCTAAATGTTGTTTGATGTGAATCATCTTCTGAATCTGTTGTTTTGTTCGACTTCCTCTCCAGAATTTAAGAGCCCGACCAGAATCCCGAGATCCAGAGCAGGCGGAGGTTTCAGCGGAGAGTCTCCACACAACGACTCCGACGTTCAGCAGGACATCATCTGGGACGCCACCTCTCCTTCTCCAAACAGGCTCGGTAAATATCAGACAGAGTCATGGAGTCACACCTGCAGAAAACTCCTGAGTGCAGATTTGAACACGTCTATAAAGTGAGCGAGCAAACAAAAATCAATGGAGCGTAAAAATTGTCCAAACATACGAGGAGCAGTTCTGCACGTCTGCAAGGGAAGGAGATCGGCTTTATGGGGTAAAAAGAAGCAAGAGCTGCATCTTCATTACTAACATTGTTTTTGTCTTCAGGTAAAAGAGGAAAGAAGCCGCCTGCTGGAGTGGTGAACATCTCAGAGATCGTCAGCAGGATCGCTCCAAAGGTCAGTGACACAACCTTCCTGAGACGTAGCTCAGATCAGATCAGCAGCTCGACAGTCTGTCCTGAACGTTTCCATGTGTTGTGTTTGTGAAGCATGGCAGGCCGAGGGTTGCAGAGCCGACGTTACAGCAGTGGATCGGAGACAGCGCAGCCATTCCCTGCACGCCAGATGTTCAAGCTCCCAAACCGAAGAAGAAGTCCCCGAGGTGGGTGAAGAAGAAGAAGCAAAACATAAACGCAGACAAATCTGCTCTCCTTGTTTTTATGTTTCTTCAATTTTTCCTTTTGGTTGCTCTCTTATTGGGCTTTGTTTTGATTCGTTGTTAACAACGTTCTGATCGTATTTTACGATGGCTGACGAAGTCAACGACCTTCAACCGCCCGAGGGATTTACATTTGTAAAAGCATGAAACATGCTCATGAAAAACCCACGCACAAGACCGAAACAAACGCACGATGGAAACACACTGCACATGAAAAGACGTGCTACAAAAAGATAAAACGCCTGCATGAACAGGAAACGCTTTGTCCCACTGAGCGCCCCCTACAGGCCTCGAGCAGTGTTTTCTGTTCATGCAGCATGATTTTGTAGTGTGTTGATTACTTAGCAGCGTGTTTCCGTCTGCCGTTTGTTTTGATCTTCTTCACGTGTTTTTAAACACACAAGGTCTCTGAATTTGCGGGGGCTGTTGCAGGTCTGTTGCACTCGTTGGTCGTCGTGGTATTTTAATTTGAATATTAACGTCTGTCATGTTATTAATAATGAAACAAAAATGAGATAACTTCTGTCAGATTTAAATTAAAGCGTCAAAGAAGTTTGCTTCCCTGACAGTTTACACAAAATGCCGATGTCATCCCTCTAACCTCTTTTTATTTTTGTCACAGGCCGAACGGCGTGGACGACTTGCTGAAGCTCGCCAAACAGTTTGACTTCAACATGTTCCGTCGGGATGAAGAAGAAGTGGACGACCCGCACCAGCAGAGTCTGGAGCTGCTGTCGGAGGACATGTTGGATTTTGAGAATGGCGATCAGAACGACTTCTCACCTTCACTTCCAGGAAACCGTCAACCAGCTGAGAACACGGCGGCGGCTGGTAGAGACATTCAGGCACACCTGGATCTACAAATGGAGGACGATTTGGACCTCCTGTTCGATGGGCCGACCCAGCATGTGAGCGGAAACTTAAGTCAAGTGTCACAAGTGAATCATCCTCCTAGCACGTGTGTGGCTTCTGGGAAAGCGTCTGCATCCTCTCGCACTTCTGGTGTTTCCACAACAAACACTAGACCTGCTCCTGCAAACGACGAGTTCGAGGACGACTGGGAAAACGATGACTTGCTGAATGACTCTTTGGTTTTGGAGATGACACAAAATCCACAGAGCTTTTCCGCTCCGAAGCACTGCTCAACCCAGAAACCCCCGCGTGAAATAAAACGTCAGAGTCCGGGAAATGTTCCCGCCACTGGAAGTTTTCGATGGTCAGACAATCTGAGACAAAGATCGACCTTCAAACTGGAGTCCAATCCTCATTTTTCTGTCACAACAAGCCAGGCAGACACCTGGACAAACTCGAAGGTGGATAACGGCTCAAAAAGGTCAGAGAAAGACTCTCAGAAGAACAAGTGTCATGTTTTAGCAGGAGCAGGTTCTCAACAGAGCGTGCACAAGTCAAACACGCTGAAATCAGATCCACAGAAACAACAATCGAGTCAAAGGACAAACACGGCAGCTTCAACTCCTCCTGCTAGAACCGCTCAAAGCTTTCCACTCACAGCTGCAGCAGGTCCATCCCACAGCGAGGCAGCCGCCGTCTCTGACCTCCTGGACGACGACCTGAACTCTTTCTTCTCGTCCGACCCGGTGTGGGACGACCCGGCTGACGACGACCTGCTGTGTGAAATGTGTGAAAACGTGGAGAACCAGATTCAGAGCGCCCAGAACGTCCCCAGCAAACAGACAGTTCCCACGTCGACCCAGAGAGCAGCTCTGCAGCCGTCCATCAACACCTGGGACAACCGGAGCAAACAGCCAACGGCCAATCAGAAACTGGGGGCAGCTGGGGCTTCTCTTATAGGTGGTTTTGTTTCAAACGTAGCTGCAGGTGCACAAATGAAAACGGAGTCTTTAAGATGTGCAAAAGTAAAAAACACTTCAGTGTCCGTGAACAGTTCAGCGAGTCTGCAGGTGAGCAGCCGGGTCCAGACTGCGCCGCAGGGAAACATCCGGAAAGAGCACTTCACCTTTAAGAAGCCAAACAACCCAGTTTCCACGGTGACCAACAAAGGTAAGAACACGTTCACCTTCAACACATTTATTGATTTCATTTTCATATGATCATCAAGTTTGTGCACGCCGTGTTCCGTCAGCGGAAAACAATCAATGATTCATTTGGACCTCAAGCTATCCAAAGCATTTTAAACGAACTGAATTCTCTGTAAGTTGTGTCCCGTTGAGTCTCCTTCACGTGTCTTGTGTCTCTTCACGTGTTTTGCGCCTCCTTTGCGTGTTTTGTGTCTCTTCACGTGTTTTGCGCCTCCTTTACGTGTTTTGTGTCTCGTCTTGTTAGATGCAGATTTGGGGAAATGTTCCGCGGCAGAGATCGAGCAGAAGAAGCAGCAGGCGATGGAGAGACGACGACAGAGGCTGCAGGCCGCCCAAAACCTCCACCGAGCTCCAACCTGACGGAGTTTAAACAAAAACAAAAGAAACAACTTTGTGGAATCTACGCACCTGCAGACATGATGGAGTCTGGACTCACCTGAAGGTGAAACCTCGCAGACTCTCGCGTCAGCCGTTGGTCAGCTTTGTTCACTCCTGATGAGTGAAATCTCTCCATCAGATCCTTCTACATTTCAGATATGTTCTTTACGTTACGTGACCTTTGTGCTGTGTTTGTTTTCTTCTTCTTTTATCTGTTCTAATATCACTCCATGTTGTTGTTCTGACTTTAAAGGGACGCTTCATCTTTATTTGGGAGGGGGGAATGTGATTTTATCTTCAGAGAGTCAGATTAAAGTGAGTGTCCTCTTTGGTGAGTAAGTTTTAAAGGTGTTAGGCTAGCTGTTTCCCTTTGTTTGCAGTCTTTATGCTAAGCTAGGCTAATAACGCTAAGACCACAGACTGTTTTTAGGAAAAGTGGAAGTGTCTGACAAGTGAAGGTTAAACACCGTTTTCCCCGAGATCTTATATCGTTATCTCAAGACACCGCTGTCTGTTTTTTAACCCGTTAAAAGAAGGTTATTTATCGATATTGCGAGAAAACGATAATAGTTGTTCTAAAAGCAGAGAGTTGTTATCCCGAGTGAATAGGAAAGAAAAGTGAGGAGCTCAAGAAAACAACTGAAATGTACTCGTCGATATCTCCAGAAAACAGAGTAATGTGCCTTCAAACCTTCAGTTTTTTAAATGGCCAGCAGGGGGCGACTCTACTGGAGGTAAAAAAAAGTCAGATGGCATAGACCTTCAAGTCTTTGAAGAAACGTTTCTACTTCTCAGTTCTCAGTAAATTAAATCCTAACGAGGTTATGGTCTCAATCTCTGTCAGGCTAGCTGTTTCCCTTTGTTTCCAGTCTTTATGCTAAGCTACGCTAATACCGCTAAGACCACAGACTGCTTTATAAGAAGTGGAAGTGAAGCCGATGGAGAAGTACGGATTTATTTTACACCGTTTTCCTAAAGATCTTGACGTATTTATGTCGTTACCTCAAGATAACAATGCTGTTTTTTCTCGTCGTGACGAGGTCATTTCTCAGTAGCGTGAGAAACAGCTTTAATTGACTCGTTATCTCGACAAAAAGTTGTTATCCCAAGTGAATAGGATAGATAAGTTAGAAACTCAAGAAAACAACTGAAGTTGTACTCGTTTTCTCCGGATAACAATAAACTGTAAGAGTCTTAAATGGCCAGCAGGGGGCGACTGGTTGTAAAAGACGTCTTTGAATGTTCCTACTTCTCAGTTAAATTTATTCCCTCACTTAACGATATCCTAACCAGGTTATGGTCTCGATCTCTCACAACTTTAATGCAAAACTATAAAAAAAAAATCAAACGATATCGAAACCACGGCAACCAAAACAGAAGTCCTTGCATCTTATTCGGTTTAATTTCCTGCAGGACGTCTCAACTGCGTCTCTCTCTCTCTCTCTCTCTCTCTCTCTCTCTCTCTCTCTCTCTCTCTCTCTCTCTCTCTCTCTCTCTCTCTCTCTCTCTGTCTTTGGATTGCGGCAGCTTTGGGTTAAAGATCCAAACTTGGGTATTTAACCGTCAATTAGTAAAATAATGGCGGTTGTATCTTCATAGCTTCATTCTTCTTAAAGGCCAGCAGGGGGCGACTCATCAGGTCGATTCAATACCGTTACACTTAAATTCTAGTCTACGGAAAGACCACGCCCTTATTTGGGACCTTTAATTATTTTAAAACCAAACTCACGAACAGTAAAGATGGAAAAGAGAGACACAACATTTATGTGTTTTTAGTCTGCAAACTAATCAGCATTGAATGCATCACGGCCTCTAATTAAGAGCTGATGTTATTTGTCAAGACGTGTAGCAACAGGGCGCCTAGCGGTTATTACCCGCTCTCCACGTAGAGAGTCCTTGTCGCAGCGATCCTGGGTTAGAATCCGGCCCTCGCCCTGTGCTGCATGTCGTCCCACTCTCTCTTCCTCTCAACATTTCCTGTCTCTCTTCAGCTATTCAGCTTTTATTTCAAGTTTCACGGTAATCAGTTTTTAGGAGAATTATTGAGAACAGCATGAGAGCGACAAAGTCAGCTTGATTGATCGCTCACGTAGAAGGAGGAGGAACGAGGAAGGAGGGGGCTCTACACGGCGCTGACACTCCCTCAGCAGCTCGTTAGCTTGTTTCACAAAGTGGAAATAGTGGAGCCGTTATTTGATGAGCCTGCGTGTCGTGATTTCAGACAATACAAATCACCACACTTCAGTTTGTCCACCTTCAAAATCAAAACTCAACATGTCACACTGTTTGCGAAGGGAAACAGAATATTCACAGAGCAAAGAAGTCGATATTTAACGGATACAGTTTGGACAGCGGTTAATAACACTCGTCTGAAAGTTTGGATATCAGTGTCATAAAATAAGACATGTAAGGCTTAGCTTAGCTTGTTAGCTGCTTGAGACCAGCTGTCATTGTGCTAAGCTAGGCTAACCATAATCCTGGAGAGCTGAGGAACGCTTTTCTGTTCCTTTAAGATATTTAAGCTCTTATTATTTCGACGTATTTCCTTTCTGATCATGAGGACGAGGAGTCACGTGTCTCACCGACCTTCTGCTGTTCATCATTTCCTTTGATGCACTTTAAAAGACTGGAGCCTGTTTTACCAATAAAGTTTTACTGTTGATATCGTCAGTCGTCGTGTCATTGTCGTTTCTGTGCACAATGGAAAAGTTCTCCTTATTTAACTCTCTCATTCAGGTCTACGCTCTGAATATAAAAGGCGTCTGATCAAACCTTCACAACAGGGTCCTAACTGTTAATGTCCACAGACTCCATGCACGCTGTGTATCGTCAGGCAACGGTTTTGCTCCGTCTGACAGAACGTGCCCTGCTACACTGGGTTCATTTCTGGAACGGAGCGCAGCAATAAGCAGCTGTACACACATTATGGGAGAACTACAAGATCACGGGAGAACTACGAGATCACGCGGGAATAAAGAGACCAGTCACCAGTAGTCTGTATATTGTGTTTTATTTTGAAATTGACCGGACGCTCTGCTCTGACGCTCTGCTCTGAAGCAAAGCACAACATCGGCAGCGAACAGCTGCCGATGTTGTGCTTGCCTTCCTGTCAGCACCTGTGCTCTGCCTCTGGTCACTTCCTGTCAGCGTCTGTGCTCTGCCTCTGGTCACTTCCTGTCAGCACCTGTGCTCTGCCTCTGGTCACTTCCTGCCGTTTATTTCCCTCCCAAATATCAGTTTAGGTCAAAGATCAACATTATTGCTCTCAAACACTCGTCATGGCGGCTTTATGAGTTTACCAGACAAATCATTTGACCTTATCGAGAAAGAGTTGGCCTCATTTTAGTCGTCAAAAACTAGTGTGCACACATCCAGGCTGAATGCAAACATCAGGTTCAGGACAAGAAATGTTCTACCTGTAGAAAAAAGAGAGAAAGGTAATTTTATGTAATAAAATTGCCCGTGATAGATTGTTGTCCTGATGACCATCCTGCTGGACTCACCTGTCCCTGTGCGGTCAGGTGGTCAGTTCCGCCTCGTCAGGTCTGCCAGCTGTCTGATGGAGCAGATACAGTCCCTGCAGGTAAGCTGAGCCCGGTTATCAGCAGACAGGTGTGTAACTGAAGTCCAGCACGCTGCTGCAAATCACAGACGCTCCGATGGAATCAGTCTACGTTTAATCACGCTGCCTTTGTCCCACGCGGTCTCCAGGATTCACCTGACCCCTCGTGAGGAGTCACCTGAGGAAGTTTCTCTGGAGAGTTTTGGCTGAGTAGAAAAAGGTTTTAATTATAAAGGAGTTTGTTTTGGCAGCGACAGCCACAGAAATGTCTGGGCCCCTGAACGGCTCCAAAGATGTCATTAAATAATATCATTACATGCGTGTTGGATCCGTAGCGTTAGCGATAACCTCCTGGCTAACATTCGCCGTTTGGAGTTAGCTGAAAAATGTTTGCTAACAACTTTGACTCCTGGTGTCCAATGCCGCCTCTCTTTGTAGCATCCTGACTCTGTGCAGGTCCTAGCGTAGCTACACCCAGCCCGACGTTACTGTCAGTTAAGTTCAACGGGCTCGCCACCAACTTAGGGTTAGGGTTAAAAAAAAGTCCATCCTCTCCGTCTTTTGCCTGCTCCACTTTTCAGAAAATGTGTGCTCAAACAGGTCGTTTGGAGATTTTCCCTTCATGACATCACAAAGGGCAGTAACCCCTCCCCCAGGTGGGTGACACTCCCACAGCTAGGTGTTTGTTCTGCCCTCTGAGTCTGCCTTCTCACCGTAAACAATAGGGCATGGAGCGAGAAAGCCCGAGCCACCCAAGCCCTTCCAGAGAGGGGCGTGGTCAGACACAGCTCATTTACATTTAAAGCTACAGACACAGAAACAGCCTGTTCTGAGCAGGGCTGAAATAGAGGGGTTTATAGGCATGATCAAATACAGGATCAGAGTGGATTTAGAACAAGACACTTCACACACATGTTTTGAGGAGCTCTGAGACTTATTTACACTGAAGAGGAGGAGGAGGATATGTCGCCCCTTGCGACCCTGAATACGGAAAGCTGTATAGATAATGGATGGATGGACATTGGTGATTGGCCAGTTTATATGACGAGCTGAACGCACATCCAGAGTCTCTCAAGGTGTATGTTTGTCTGTCACCTGTCGGTTTCTCGCTCCCACCCCTCGATCTCTACACCAACACGGCTGAAAGTGTTCACAGCAGATCCTGTTACTCCCCTGAAATGAAGTCACCTGAGAGGTTTGCTGAACTCTAAATGACCCCCCCCCCCCCCCCTCTGCTTCATTAATTATTCCTGGGCCAATCACAGAGGAGAGTGACAGGTGAGAGCATATGTGACGTCCACACCGATAAAGACTGGAAGAGGTTTCAATTTAAAGACGTTTCCTGACGTCCTCGATGAGTTAAAGGGATAGTTGATGTTTTTTAAGTGGGTTCGTTTGAGGTCCACTCGCCCCCTTTAACAAGAAACCTGTCGCTGGTGCAGACAGGAATTTGTACCTCATAATGAGGTCTGGTAAGTGTAAGCTCTAAGAGGAATGCTCAGGGATTTGCTTTAAGTGTGGGGGAGGCATCTGTGGAAGCTGGAGGAGGACAGGAGAAACCCTAACTTACCTGATGCTGCAGGTGTGTAAACTGTGAGCTCAGATCCACAAACCTGGAGATTTACGAGTGTGCCTTGGTCAGAGCAGAACTTCAGGACCTTCCTGGATTAGAGGATTCTGGACCTCACCGTGCAGAGCTCCCTGTCGGACTGAACGCGCATGTTGTTACGGACCTTCTTCAAAGTCTCACAAATTAAATTAAATATAAACACAGAAGAGACGCATGAAAGTTTGGTTTGGGCTCATATCTGGCAAACCGAGAGTCGCCAAAACGGCCTACCTACCCCTGCACACAAGATGAGGATCTTTCAGTGATTTATGGTCTCAGTCTTGTCTCCATCTCGGAGCGCTCTGCTCTCAGGTTTGTCTTGGTCTCTTGACAACAACACTAGCTTTCACAGTTTAAGTTTACTTTAAGAAGTATAATTTCCTCACACAGGAGAGCACGATTTCTCTGTTTTCCTTCAGGTCTCGAGCTGAAACTGAACCTGACACTTCTGTTTGTGCTCTCAGGATGTTCTGTAAATCATATATCTAAGAATCCTCTCTAAATAGTTTTTGGTCGCCTCGGTGCGTTCAGAGAGCCGGAGACAGATTTCAGACACCGGCTCTGCACACTTTCATGTGAAAATCAATCTGGAGTCTAAATCACAAACAGATGAGCAGCTTCCACGAGAGGCGGCCGGTTGGCCGAGAATGAATGAGACTTTTAATTGATGGCGACGGCAAAATCGGACCGCCTTTTTCTGCAGCTCCGTTAGGAAGCCGTAAGCTCTGCGTTTCTGCCATCGCCGTCCTGGCAGAATGAAGAGTAGAGTGATCACTGGGTATGTGCTTAATGTTTAAAACGTTCATAAACGTTATTCTACAATTCATTTAGCAGACGTTTTTATCCAAAGTGACGAACATCAGAGAGGAAGAACAACACAACAGAGGAGCTAGAGAAGAAACAACGTTAGGAAGGGTAAACAAACAGCTTTAAGTCTGATCGGACACACAGGTGCTGACAGGAAGTGACCAGAGGCAGAGCACAGGTGCTGACAGGAAGTGACCAGAGGCAGAGCACAGGTGCTGACAGGAAGTGACCAGAGGCAGAGCACAGGTGCTGACAGGAAGTGACCAGAGGCAAAGCACAGGTGCTGACAGGAAGTGACCAGAGGCAGAGCACAGGTGCTGACAGGAAGTGACCAGAGGTAGAGCACAGGTGCTGACAGGAAGTGACCAGAGGCAGAGCACAGGAGCTGACAGGAAGTGACCAGAGGGAGAGCTCACGTGCTGACAGAAAGTGACCAGAGGAAGAGCACAGGTGCTGACAGGAAGTGACCAGAGGAAGAGCACAGGTGCTGACAGGAGGTGACCAGAGGCAGAGCAAAGGTGCTGACAGGAAGTGACCAGAGGTAGAGCACAGGTGCTGACAGGAAGTGACCAGAGGGAGAGCTCACGTGCTGACAGAAAGTGACCAGAGGCAGAGCACAGGTGCGTACAGGAAGTGACCAGAGGTAGAGCACAGGTGCTGACAGGAAGTGACCAGAGGCAGAGCACAGGTGCGTACAGGAAGTGACCAGAGGTAGAGCACAGGTGCTGACAGGAAGTGACCAGAGGCAGAGCACAGGTGCGTACAGGAAGTGACCAGAGGTAGAGCACAGGTGCTGACAGGAAGTGACCAGAGGCAGAGCACAGGTGCTGACAGGAAGTGACCAGAGGCAGAGTAAAGGTGCTGACAGGAAGTGACCAGTGCTGACAGGAAGTGACCAGAGGCAGAGCACAGGTGCTGACAAGAAGTGACCAGAGGCAGAGCACAGGTGCTGACAGGAAGTGACCAGAGGCAGAGCACAGGTGCTGACAGGAAGTGACCAGTGCTGACAGGAAGTGACCAGAGGCAGAGCACAGGTGCTGACAGGAAGTGACCAGAGGCAGAGCTCAGGTGCTGACAGGAAGTGACCAGAGGTAGAGCACAGGTGCGTACAGGAAGTGACCAGAGGTAGAGCACTTCGCTGGGTTTGATGCATTTAGGACGACCTGCCAGTAAGGGAGTTGCAAAAGTCAATGTGTGTCTATTGCACTATAATTAGCTGATATCGCTGGTGCCCACCTTTAAGTAGTTAGGCGTGCACCTGGACAACAAACTGGACTGGACTGTGAACACTGACGCCATCTACCAAAAGGAACAGAGTGAACTTAAATGTGTGAGCTATGGGATACTCCTGTGATGAATGAAATATCTGAGTTTCTGTTTTTATTTTCTAGCTTCATGTGGAAACTCTGTCGTCCATAATTCATCTTAACGTCCTCTTCTTTGGTATCAAGAAGTCTGAATCAGGAGACACAGACCCTGGAAACGTCTCCACATGTGGCCTCACAGTGACACCTGCTGGCAGGATCAGAGCGGTGCAGCCTGAAGTTCCTCAGCTGTCCAACTCCCAGATATGTGACTGTGTCGATTAGAAGTTTACAGACAGTATGCAACATCTTTTTGTGCCTTTCATTGGAGACACAGGACAGTAGATATATTTGGAGAGTGAGGAATCACATGAAGGAAAGGAGAAACTGCTCGCCTCGGGGACCTACATGGGGCACGCAAACTAACCACTCGGCCATCGGCGCCCCTACAGACCGAATGTTCCATTATTGAATTATAACTCTGTTTATAATAACATGTTGTGATCAGAGCATGTCACTGACAAAACTACATTTGGTGTTTTCTGACCGCCTTTGTTTTTATTTATTTTAAGAAACAACCAATCAGGGAACGTTTGCACCCTCATAGCCAATCACAGCCCATCTGTGAGGAGAATGTTTGTGTTGCTTGGCAACCGTCAAGTTTCAAACCAACACCATCACCTTGTGTGTGTTTGTCCCTCTGAAATGTTCACGTTGCTAACCTAACCGTCACTTTAGGATAAAATGCTCTGCTTGTTATTTATTTGACTTATTTTAGAGTCTAAACGTACAAAGAGAAACACATCCAGACACTTCAGGGCTGCACAACACTCCTGAAAACCTCCTGATATTAGCAGGAGCTGTATGTGTGAACGCAAACAGACACATTTTACACCCGGAGTTTCTCCTCGAGCCTCCTCGTATTTCTTCTAACTACACGATCTTATAGTCGGTAACGATGGTCAGTAAGTCAGACTAAGTGATCAATTTCGAGCGGTGACTTGACCCACAGACGAGACAGATTGCACTGTGATACCCGACCAATCATCACGACCGACGTGGTGACGTTGGAAGAAGACATCAACATGTTTACAGCCTGGTTCAAAATAACATATACAGTAGGTCTGATTAGTTCATGTCTCGATCAGCACACACTGTACGGGGGGTGAATGTTTTGATGACTCGTCAGTTTTGATTTGATGAAGGATAAGAGTTATTCACAATAAGGCGTGTAGCTGACCTGATTGACAGGTGGGCGCGGTGTAACGGTTTGTCAGGAGGCTTAAAACCCGCCTCAGCTCCAGCTCTCAGCCTGTCGTTAGGTTGACTGAAAGTTAGGCTGAGACAGCATTTCCAGCATGGAGACCGCCATCGATGGGACTCCAAGTTGCAGTGATGGAAGCGGGCAAGAGAACTGGTTCAGATAGAAGTGATTGTACCCGACCTAAAAAGCCTCTGCATGTTTCTAATAAGCTCCACGAGCAGAAACGTGCTCAAACTAGGATCAATATTGGAGATGCTTTTGAAAAATGGAGAGAGGTTAGAACACAGAAAGGTTTACAGACCGATGCAGAGCTGGATAAACACTGAAGCTTCAGTGTCCACCACATGGTGACCTGCGTGAGCATCCACTCTAGAGAGGAGGGGGGGGGGGGGCAGCTCTCTGTGATGTTTAGACTGCAGTACCCATTTTAAACACTAGGTGTCAGAGTTACATACTGCTCCTTTAATGCATGAATGAAATATATCTTGACCTTTTCAAACATCATGAAAAGAAAGAAATGAGACTCGAAGCATTTCTTACAACTTTCAAACTTTTTATTTCTCAGTTTTCCATGTATGAAGTTTCAGTGATGCAGCAGAGATGAAAACAGGAGTAAAAATCTAAGACCGAGTCCAACAAAAAGCAAACCGTCCCTTTGAAACCAACAGAAGACATTTCAGCACCGCCTGAAACTAAACCAGCAGGAAGCTCCCACAGAGAAAGAGAAGAGTAAATATTACAGAGCGAGTGGCGGGTTACAGTGTTTCAGTGGAGTAATGATTCAGGTTTCAAATATTCATTGGCAACATCCACGTGCTTGAAATGTTCATGTTTTATTTATCGTCATTATTAACATGTAAACAACACGGTCTCACCCGATTTCATGAAATGAGCCAAAACTTTTGAAATGCAAAAACTTAAAGAAGAGTAAATATGTTCAGATTACTAATCGTCACCATGAAACACATTTTCTAGAACATTATATCTGATAAGAACACAACCCTGACACCATTGCACGTCTTTAAAATATGAAACTAGCACAGCTAAAGAAACGACTCTCGTTAAGGGATATTCAAAGAAGCTATTTCATGAGTTCTAACTATTAAACATGCATATTTTATAGTATAAAAAGTCAAATATTCGACCTCACACAACATGATCTTGTCAGTGCAAGTGCTCACCAGTTAATACTATCACATACTCTTGCATGCACAGGATAGATTTGTTTGCATCTGCAAGACATTTCGCTCATTTCATTAAACGTTGAGACCAGCCTGGTAAACTCGAGCTTTGAGAGAGAAAACAAAAAAGAGCTTTCATAAAAAGCTGATCTACATGCAAACAGCGACAGGCAGAAGAAGAAGAAAAAAATCAAAGAGATCAGATCACACACGTCATGCAAACACATCACAAGTCGTCCGCTTCAGGTAGAAAAGTCTTTTGCAGCGCGTCAGAAACCGCTCGGACACGACACCTCCTCCTCAGCTTTGAAATGTAAGAGTAGAAAGACGTGAAAGCGGGTGGAGCTGCAAACCCAGTTCTGTTCACGGTCCCGTCTCTGCTAATTCTGCCGCTCTTCGTTTTCTCTTTCCGAACATTTGGTTACGTATCTTACAGGAGTTAAAAACACATGCAGCCTATCAAAAACTAAGAACGGAAACAAGTCTTTCCTGCCGAGAAAAGAGTCGTGGCATGTTCAACAATCGGGGGCTTTGAGGGGACTTCAGACCAAAAGGGAGGACAAGACGTGAGGTCAACTGGATTCTCTCACAGCGGAGCCAGTCTGATGACCTGTTAGCTAGGATCAGTACCAGGTCCCAGTCTGATGACCTGTTAGCTAGGATCAGTACCAGGTCCCAGTCTGATGACCTGTTAGCTAGGATCAGTACCAGGTCCCAGTCTGATGACCTGTTAGCTAGGATCAGTACCAGGTCCCAGTCTGATGACCTGTTAGCTAGGATCAGTACCAGGTCCCAGTCTGATGACCTGTTAGCTAGGATCAGTACCAGGTCCCAGTCTGATGACCTGTTAGCTAGGATCAGTACCAGGTCCCAGTCTGATGACCTGTTAGCTAGGATCAGTACCAGGTCCCAGTTTGATGACCTGTTAGCTAGGATCAGTACCAGGTCCCAGTCTGATGACCTGTTAGCTAGGATCAGTACCAGGCCCCAGTTTGATGACCTGTTAGCTAGGATCAGTACCAGGTCCTTGTGTTTGTAAACAGACTGAATCATCTTTTGGGGGTTTTAGACTCGTGGACTTCGGGTTCTCACGAATAAGTTTATTATTTATTTTTTTTACAGTTGGACTCAAATCTAACGGCCGCAGTAGCGATGAAAGAGACGAAGAAGTTCATCTATTGTTAATAAGAAGCAAAGCCACGTGACGCGTACTCTAACGGGCTTCTCTCCAGTGACTCGGCACGTTTATAAATGGCCTTCACTTTTGGTCTGAATGAACCGTCACAGGTTCTAATGTGTCATCAAGCAGTCATGAAGATCTTCTTTTAGCCGTGAAAAGCGACTCCGTGCAGAGTGAAACCTTCTCACACATTTCTGCAGTTATTCCACCAACGTGTGCGAGATATTCAGCCGGCTCTCACGTCACGCTTTGTGACCTCTTAATAATGTTTACATCAACATCCAGGTGCTCACTACGAATCGGACTCGGTGCTTAATGACACAAAAGTGCTGACAACGGAGAAAAGGATCATTCTCTACCTGCGTGTTTTAAGTCGTCGTTTAAAAAACATGCTGTGCACCGATTATTCCTCACCAAAGATTCGCCAAACGTGACGTGAAAAATGAAGCTGATCTTCAAGTGTAAATAATGCAACACTCCAGTAAGATAAATGCATTCAATAATACGGTTACATCTCTAAAAGAAAGACACAGATTTCACCTGTAAGTCAACTGCATGTCAATAAATGTTGTGTTGGCACTTCATGCTCTGCTCATGAAATCAAGTAACGTCACGGCGAAAACACACTCGTCCACTAAAGGTTACTTTAAGATAGACTCCCTCTGATTCTCCAAACAAAAACTATGACACCAAAATAAATATAAAAAACCCACATACCTTGAAAAACCAGTAAAACATACAGAACACACACGCACACACACTCACACACACACTCAAAGACGCGCACCCACACACACACACTCCAGCTTTCCTCCACCAAACTGAGACCGTCGCTCTGCGTTAAAAAGCCGTCCGTCCGCTGTTTAAGTGCGACGTCGAGTCACTGAGAGTTCCTGTTCTGTAGGTAATACTTGGTGGGAGTTTGGCTTCGGAGGGGGAGGGGGGGAGAGCGAGGGGGGGGGGGGGGGGGGGGGGGGGGGTGAGGACGAAGGGTGAGGACGAGGGAGAGGGGGGGATTATTCACAGAGAAAATACTTCTGTTGAAAACAAACAGAGTGTTAAGCTGGACGACGTCTTCAAGCAGAACTTCAGTAAACGCAGCGAGAGCAGGAGGTTGTCAGACGTCCACCACCATCTTTTTGTGAATGTCTAATCCACCGACCACCTGCAGGAGGAGACATCACACATCAGGTACTCCTCACCTTTTAAAAACACAGCAGCCTAGAGACGAGTGCACCATCTGTGCGTACGCCGTGGTGTAACTTTACAAGCTGAAACATTCGACCAGCGTAACGTTACACCCCGAACACCAGCTGGACTGAAGCCATGTTTGAGTTACACCTGGGTGGTAACTGTTATGCCTCGGATGGAGCAGGCGCAGGTTAGAAAATCAGACTAGTATCCATGGTAACGCAAAGGGAAACAGTAACGGTCAGAAATGCAATGCAAACCATGTTTCTCTAACACTAATATGTGTCTCTAGTCTACAAACCCCCCAGTGATGAGTAAAGTCCATCCTTCTTCAGGCTCAGCTGGTGCACTCAGCTCCTGATCATCTGTGCTTAAAATGGAACTACACACTGCAGACTTTGACCACAGGGGGCGCCAACATCCAAACAAACGAAAGATCCTAACAGCTGCTTTAAATAAAATATCTCATGTCTGATGTTGATGAAATATTTTACTGGGATAGAAGTATTTACTCACCGCACAGAACTCCTCGAAGGATATCCTGCCGTCTCCGTCTTTGTCTGCGTTGATGATGGTTTTGTCGACGATCTGTTGGAGCTGGGTGTCCTTCAGGTTGTTGCCCACCATCATCTTGAGGACCTGGAAGAGCTCCCCGTTGGAGATGTAGCCGTCTTTGTCCATGTCGTAGATCCTGAAGGCAACTGAAGGTCAAGCGAGCAAGCAGACACAGAGAGAAAAAGGTCAGCCTTTACTCACGACGTTCACGAAGCTGCTGATGTGGACAGTGTTCATCTTGTGATACTGAGGATAATTCACAACAGAAGCTCGGGAGGTTTTATTTGGAAAAGCATTTTACTTTTTAACATTTTCCACATGAGAAATGTCCTAAAGATCGACGTAAATTAACAGACGTTTACAAAGATATGTCCACATGTGTTACTCTGAGTAGACGTGTAAAGGAAGCGGATGTTTGTGTGAAACTTACAGCGCAGCTTCTGCTCCTTATCACCTTTGACGCTGAACTGGGAGACGCCTTCAATAAACTCTGCAAAAGGACAACATCAACAAAAATCATGGGTTCAAAAAGCAGGTCAGAAAATACAAAGACAAAACATTCCTGAGGGCCTGTGTCCATGTGGCATTTTTGTCGGACAGAAAAGCGTTGGCTGTGCGCTCAGGAGCGTTGGGATAGAACGCTTGTGTGCTGAGAACGTACGTCTACAGACCTGTTTCTACCAGGCGGTCTGGTTCGGTATGTATTTATCGGTGCGTCAGAAGTTGGGAATGGTACCAAAATAACCGATCTGTAACGTCCTTCTTTCTTGCTACCCTTCTGTCAGGGAGCGAAGTGTACTGATCCGAACCTAAAGGGCGGAGCTAGACACACTGCAGCCCGTTGATTGGTCGAAAGAATCGTCACTTCCTGTGTGACAGCGGTAATAAAGGACAAACAATAGACTGTAAATATTCATGTTTGAAGTCTGAGTGGCGTCCCCCATCTGTTCCTGTAGGGGGCTTTAGAGACCTATCGATGGCGGTCTCTGAGCTGGAAACGCACCGTGTTTAAATACCCGATGGACGACCTCGGAGGTGCTGACCTCTGCTGCTCGTCCTCCATTGTTGCTCCAAAGACCACCTCTTCAAGTGGACTCGGTACACGAGTACTGTACATTTGTGTTCACAACGATCAAATGAACCGGACTCAGATCTGGGCCCGGGTCCTTAGAAACCGACATTGTTGTTTGTATCAGAAAACAAACATCGAGGTATGGAGCCAGAAAGACGAGAGATGTTGTTCTAACCTAGTAACAGTAACTAAGGGGGGCGGGGCTTGACAAAGGGTATCGAGCAGCAGAGAACATGTTTTTAAGTGATTTCTCTTCTGGGCAGTTTGGCCGGGTTTTAATAAAGTTCATGAGCAAATCCCAATGTTGATGTTGAAACACTAAAGGTTGCAGCCCTGATAAGAAATCTACATGATAAAGAACAAAATGCCTTATCAGTAATTTCAAACTTCTTCTATCCTACAGGGGGTGCTTCAGGCTGAAGCTTCAAAAGTTTAAAAGAGGGGGGGGTCTGTGTCATGATGTATTTACCTTTGAAGTCCACTTCTCCGTTCCCGTCTGTGTCGAATATGTCGATGACTCGCTGAACGAGGGGATTCTGCTGGAGCTCCGGTAAGGACATAAACTCCTCCACGCTCAGGGACCCGGAGTTATCCAGGTCGAGTTTCTTAAATCTCTTTCCTAGCCTCTTAATCTCATCAGCATCAACTGAAACAAACAGAGAGAAAGAGACGGCATTATTAGGAGACAAAGACCGGAAGTGACGGGCGTCAATTCACCTTTTACAGGGGGGGATTATTCGTACGAATGTTAGGGTGAAGACGCAGGTTTGTAGAAGCACCTGCCGTCCACCCCGTATCTTGTCTGTGGAGAATATTTCCTCTTATAACGCCACTAAAACTCACCTGGTTTCTTCTCTGTACTGGCCATGGTTTGTTCAGAGCTGCAGCCGTGTGCTGCCTGCTGGACCTCCTGGTGCCGCGGTCTAAGCCCTAACACGGGGTCATGTGACGCCTCTTTCAACACTAATCACTCAGCTGATCACCAGGAATCAGCGACACGCGGTGCAGGTGGGAGCCGCATTGTGTAGTGGATGGAGATCAGTTACTTCCTGTCCTTTTAAATCATCAGAGATCTAATGAGGTGGGGCACCGGTAGCCAAGTGGTTAGTGAACGTGCCCCATGTACGGAGGCTGTGGTCCTCTACGCAGGCAGCCCGGATTCAGACCTGTGGCTTCTTTCCCGCATGTCATTCCCCGCTCTCTCTCCCTGATTTCTGACTCTGTCCACTGTCCTGTCTCTAAATTTAGGACATCTAACGAGATTTGGTGAGGTTGTCTTCATTTTTGATTCTCTGATACTTTTTTTTCGATATGTTTTAAACTTCAAAATAACTGTAATTATGGGCCTGAGATTTTTTATTGACAAATAAAAAGACCCCCTTTTATTTGATCCCTCCTACAGGACTCCCCTCTGCACAGCAGCAACAGCAGGCCTCCAAGTAGACCTCTGACTGCTGCTATGACACACAACTACCACTAGATGGAGCCCAACATGAAGCTACAAGAAGTGATCAGTTCTGTTCTGCTGCCACAACAAGCACCAAACTCTCCTGATACATGTGAGTGACTGTAATAAATGTATGAACTCAAAGCAGGTATTTCACAACAGCCCTGTGACTCAGAGGGAAGAAACGAGCTGCAGGTAGAGGCGGAGCCACAGCTGAGGGAGGAGAGCTTCAGCGTCACTCTGAAGAAATGAAACTTAAAGTTTGTCAGGGTGTCGACCACGCAGCCGTCCAGAAAGGTCTCCGTTTCTCTTCAAAGAAATTAAACTCATTTCATCCAATCTTTGTCAACGACACAGCAGAGTCTCTGCAAACACTGGTGAGTACAGCTGATCATGTTTACACTCTGAACAACCAGGATTTACACTCAACTCTTCACTTCACTCTCTCTACATACTCCAGCTTGTTACACTGTGTGTGTGTGTGTGTGTGTGTGTGTGTGTGTGTGTGTGTGTAACTGAGTTTCTCTCATTTGGACTTTGGTTTATTTCTAACTTCCTGGTATCGTTGTTGTTCTCTGATAACATCCTGCAGACAAACTGAATTCTATTTCCTCTGGCTGTTTCACAGTAAAAGCCTCGACATGGAGAAACCTCAATGAGGCTTTTACTTTGAAGAAAGCAGAGAAGGAAGTGAAATTTGTTTTCATTGAAGTCAGCAAAGATTTGTAAGCAGTAAAATTCTGCACCCAAAATCCGTCTGCACAACACTGAAGGTCAAAATCATTTCTTTCACCAGCAGAGGGCGCTTTAGCTTTACAATGCAGCAACATTGGTCTTTGTTGTTCTCAGCTCTGCTCGGTCAAATTTAAAAACTGCACGTACTCTGAGCACCCAGGACCAGTTCTTCAGGAGTTTGTGGAGTGGTGTGACTGCTCCTACCTTGA
Source organism: Tautogolabrus adspersus (assembly GCA_020745685.1). Taxonomy (NCBI): domain Eukaryota; kingdom Metazoa; phylum Chordata; class Actinopteri; order Labriformes; family Labridae; genus Tautogolabrus; species Tautogolabrus adspersus. The sequence continues at coordinate 34,402,076 of CM036537.1, read as the reverse complement.
ACTGAATGTCAACAAGACCAAATACATGGTGGTGACCTTCTCCAACAAGCAGAGGGAACTGGCTGCAGCAGCAAACACCACAATCCACGGGAAGCCTGTCGAACTTGTCGTGGAGTACAAATACCTGGGTACCATCTTTGACAGCCTGCTGAAATTCTCCTCCAACACAGAGGAGATTCTCAGGAAATGTCAGCAGCGGAAATACCTCCTTAGGAAGTTCAATTCCTTTGGAGTCAGCAAGAACATCCTCCTGACTTTCTACTACTCTATTATTGAGAGCATCATCACATTCTCTATTACCTGCTGGTTCCACTCCACCAGCCTCCAGAACAGAAACCGCCTGCAGAGTCACAGTCTGCTCTAAGATCATTGGGCTACCTGTAAGGACTCTGACAACCATCTATGAGCAGCAGACACTCAGGTTAGCCGGTCGGATCATGCAGGACCCCTCACACGCTCTCTTCCCAGCGTTCGAGTGGCTCCCCTCAGGAAGCCGGCTTCGCTGTCCCTGCTGCAGGACACAGAGGAGAAGAGCAACCTTTGTCCCCAGGGCTGTACAGCTCCTCAACTCCTAAAAATGTGTTTGATCGACTCATAATTCTGGTGCAGACTAGTGAGGATGACGTTTAAACTAGGGCTGGGAATCTAAGGGTACCTCGCGATACGATACGATACGCGATACATGGCTCACGATAACGATAATATCTCGATATGCCGATACTGCGATTATCGATATATTGCTCTTAATAACTTACTATATATCTGTGTGTTTATAAGGGTCAAACAAAAACAAACAAAAAAATTAATTTCAAAGTTTATATTTTGCAGCATAATTCAACAGTAAAAACAGCAATAGTGCAAAAACAATGAGACTTTAGTGCAACATCACTGTGAACAGGATTTGTTTTTAGGTGTGACAGACAGTGACACTATTTTCTATTTTGATAAGTTTAGTCTATTTAAACATGTCTTTGTTGGGGTCTGGGGGTCTCCCCCTGAACATTTTTAACATCAGAAATGTCTTTTCTACATTCTGATTAATTTGTATGCACAATTTGAGGGTTTTCTGCTCCACTTTGAAATAATGATTTAGTATTGTGTCCTCTTTTGTGTCTTTAAATCTATTTTAGTGTTCAGGTACATTCACACAGTTATCATTCATTTAAAAACATGAGGACTTCAAACATTATACAGAATATGGTCATTCTGGGACACATGGTCAAAGTAAGTTTTACTGTTAGAAGAGTTTTATTCATAGAGGGGGCGGGACATCGTTAACTGACAGACAGACAGTCACCATGGTTACTCACTCTCACCTGCATGATGCACACTGAACGAGAGGAGAGAGAGCTGCTGACTGACATCACTTATAAGTTACAGCAGTATGCATGGAAATCAATGTATAGACATAAATGATTGTACTAATTCAAAAAAAAAATGTAAACCACCGAGGTCCGGACCTCGCAGAGTCGCGGATATGATCGCCTCCCTCCGTTTCATAACATCGTTTAATTCTCGTTTCGGTTATCACAACAGGTGAGCTTCAGGTGGAGAGGCTTGTTGGTAACTTGTAAAAAACAAGAGAGACAGAATAACATCGGAAGCATCAGTTTAAACACCGGGGTTATATCTCCCATCACTGACTGTCTGAGCTCTGCTCTGTCTGACTCTCTGCAGACTGTGAACGTCTCTCCGGCTCGTTAAAACGGTTCGTTGTGTCGCCATCTGAAGTAGGCTGCAAACCTTAACTTTGCAAACTCTTCAGATAACTGTTTCTCGAGCCCTGTCGGTTTGGCGAAATCTCAAACAGTTGTATATAACCGGGATAGAGCTCTTTTTACGGACTAACTCTTAAGTTTCGTTTTCATGTTCAGCGGAGATCCCGCTGGACCCGCTCAGCTGCGGATCAAAAGGGGAGGGGGAGACAGTCTGTGGGCATAAACTGCAGCATGTGACTCGACTCACAACGGAGGCACGATGAAAGAAGTTTATAGCGGCTATGCTTTGATAATAACTTTAGAAAAAACCGATACGCGGCGAGGGCGCATCGATTATCCATCTTCAAATTAAATATCGCGATAGTTCGCCATACCGATATTTTGTCACAGTCCTAGTTTAAACGTTAAGTCGATTAACCCTGCACATTCTCTGGTCAAACTCAGAGTCTTGTGAGATTATAGACGCTGATTACAACATGCAGAATAATAAGCAAAACCTCAAAAAACTGAGTTTTAACTTTAGAATCAGGCCTGCAATACGGTTACTTTCTTACCAACCCAGGGCTCCACAGAAGGATATACTCGCATCTTTAACTGAACATCTGTAACCAACTTTGATCAGTCAATCCTTCACCCCTTCTTTCCAGTTTCCAAACAATACATCATGTAAATTAATAAAATGTGTCTCTTTCTTTCACTCTGTGTAGATATGGCTGCTGCAAACTATCATCGGTCTGAGGATCAGTTTCTCTGCTCCATCTGTCTGGATGTGTTCAATGATCCTGTTAGTACATCATGTGGACACAACTTCTGCAAGAACTGCATCACTGAACACTGGAACACCAGCGACCAGTACCTGTGTCCAATCTGTGAGGAAGCTTTTACTAAAAGACCTGAGCTGAGGGTCAACACTTTCATCTCTGAGATGGTTGGTCAGTTCAGAGACAAAGCTCAGCAGGAAGCCAGCAGCAGCAGCTCAGAGCTACAAGAGTCCAAACCAAGAGAAATTCTCTGTGACGCCTGCACTGGAACCAAACTGAAGGCCCTGAAGTCCTGCTTAGACTGTCTGGTCTCCTACTGTGAGACTCACCTGGAGCCTCATCTGACAGCTCCACGTCTGAAAAGACACCAGCTGATCGACCCTGTGGAGAACCTGGAGGACAGGATGTGTACGAAGCACGATAAACCTCTGGAGCTGTTCTGTAAGACCGATCAGACCTGTGTCTGCGTGCTCTGCTCTGTTTTAGATCACAAGACACACGAGTTTGTTCCTCTGAAAGAAGGATATGAAGAAAAGAAGGCAGAGCTGGAGGAGACAGGGGCTGAAATTCAGCAGATGATCCAGAAAAGACGACTGAAGATTCAGGAGGTCAAACACTCAGTGGACCTCAGTAAGGACGATGCAGACAGAGAGATGGCAGAAGGTGTTCGAGTCTTCACCGCTCTGAAGGAGTCTGTTGAGAGAGGCCAGGCCGAGTTCATCGACACGATCGAAAAGAAGCTGAAAACAACAGAGAAACAGGCCGAAGCTTTCATCAAAGAGCTGGAGCAGGAAATCTGTGAGCTGATGAAGAGGAGCACTGATGTGCAGCAGCTCTCACGCTCTGAAGACCACCTCCATCTAATCCAGAGAGTCCAGTCTGTTAACTCTGCTCCACCCACCAAAGACTGGACAGAGGTTAATGTCTGTCAACCACTTTATGAGAGGACTGTGAGGAAAGCTGTGGCTCAGCTGGAGGAGACTCTCAGTGAAGAGATGAAGAAGTTGGTTCAAGCTGAGCTGAAGAGAGTCCAGCAGTATGCTGTGGATGTAACTCTTGATCCTGATACAGCACATCCTAAACTCATCCTGTCTGATGATGAGAAACAAGTTCATGATGGTGATGTGATGAAGAATCTACCAGACAACCCAGAGAGATTCTCTTATTGTGTTCGTGTTTTAGGAAAGCAGAGTTTCTCTTCAGGCAGATTTTACTTCGAGGTTCAGGTTAAAGGAAAGACTGAGTGGACCTTAGGAGTGGCCAGAGAGTCCATCAACAGGAAGGGAAAAATCACAGTGAGTCCTGAGAAAGGTTTCTGGTCTATATGGTTGAGAAATGGAAATGAATATAAAGCCTTTGCTGGCCCTTCAGTCCGTCTCTCTCTGAAGTGTCCCCCTGAGAAGGTGGGGGTGTTTGTGGATTATGAGGAGGGTCTGGTCTCCTTTTATGACGTGGACTCTGCAGCTCTGATCTACTCCTTTACTGACTGCTCCTTCACTGAGAAACTCTTCCCTTACTTCGGTCCTGGTCTTAATGAAGGAGGTAAAAACTCCGCCCCTCTGATCATCTCTCCTGTCAGTGTGAAATAATCAAAGACTTCATGTATTGATTCTCCTCCGAGTACATACCATCCTATTTAGTGACAACACCATATATTTGACATGTTTGACAGAATCAGATCATCGTGTTGGTTGATTGACTTTATAGTTCAGAGGTTTGTCCTCGTAAATACAGCAGGTAACAAACTGATTTGATTGGCTCAGCTCATCATGGAGACGCATCATTTATGTGAGAACGTTTATTTTAACCCTTTAAACTTCACTGACTTCAAAGTTCAGATGGAGAGGAAAAAACTGCAGAAGACAATAATTCAATAAGTTTATATTAGTGTGAAATGTCTCTGTGACCAAGTTCTGCTGTACGTATGATAGTGTTGATAACAAGTCAAAGAAATGTGTAAATATGTGATTCTGAAACAGAAACTTCTAAATAAACTCGTTGTTGAAGACCAGGTCTGAGTAAGTACTGATTGACACTGCCACTCTTTATACTGGTGTACATGTGTCTGTTAATTAATGTACAGTAGGTGTTGTTGCTTTGTCACTACTTGTTGTATTGGGTTTTGCTGGGGTGGGGAGTCAAGGACCGGAGCATCTGGAACTCTCATAAATATCCCTGAAGTCCGACAGTTGATTTGGGAAATGCAGCACAGTCAGGTGAGCCAGCCAGACTGAATTCTGCTTACTCACGTCTCCATAAGTTCAAGGTGTATAACCCCAACACCTCTCTAAATACACACTGGTGAGGTTTGTTGAGAGCTGCTGGTGTGACTTCTTACCACCCCAAAGTCAAGATCCCTGTGTGAACCAACTGGGTAACAAAAATAGGGTCTTTCCTCACCTCAACGTTAAAGAGAGTGCCGGGTTGGAAATCTCTCTCTGCTAGGGCCGCCCCCTCTCCTGAAAACTTTTTATTAAAACCTCGTTAGGACTCCCACCTACTCAGAAAGAATGACATCATTTTGACACCCGAGCTCAGCTTACTCTGCCGTCTTCCTGAGGGGGGTGCTATTGAGCAATTAGGTCCAGAATTTAAAGTCATTATTTTTTTATTAAGCAGCAAGATTTTCTCCCAGGAGGTGGGAGAGGGGGGGGGGGTGTGAGAGAAAGGCAACCAGCTAATTAAGAATGGGATATTACTTTGACTAAAAATAAACGAGGTTTTCCCAGCAGCCCTGACGCTGACCTTTGCAGAGCGATGAGGCATTTTTAGCTGAAGAGTGTCGGGAGTCTGCATCAGACGGCCTCAGAGGCCAACGGAGAGAAGGTGCAGCATGTGGTGATGTTTGCATCCACCAAGGGCCAATCATCACGCTGCAATCTCAGCGTGAAAAAGTCTGACTATTCCCCTGATGATCCATATCCATCAGTGCACGGTGGTGTTGTAGTACTCAAGATCAGTTCTGGTCTCAAGACCACCATTGCTATTTTCCGGCCATGTCCTGCCTTGGTCTTGGTCTTGACCCCTAAATGTCTTGGTCTTGTCTCGGTCTAAGAGCACTCTGGTCCCGGGTATGGTGGGCGGTCACAAGTGACTTCCAAAAAACAAATAATAAATACAACTGTAAGGGTGGATAATGCTGAAGTGGTGTTGATCTTCCATGTTGAGTGAATCTCAGAATAGCACTGAAGAAGCAGAGTCACCAACTACCAAGGTGAGTGAAGAGGTCAAAAAGCCCCAGCAACACTTGTAGTATGAATAACAAATTAGGCCGACACGTTTCGGCTTGTGGCCTTCATCAGACCTGATGAACAAACAAGCACTTCAGCGCTGGTCTTTCAAGTCATGTCTTCTCTCAGGAGACCCTCCAGTCCGACAGGGGTAGTCTCCTGCTGTGAGGTGCATGTGTGAACAACCAGGTCAGGAGGATTTCAGGATCGGTCCCCATGAAATTATCTAGAAACTTTCAGGAGTTCATATGTGAAATGGTTTATTCTCCCCTGGTTGATATTTGTTTAATGAAAGTAATGAACTACAAACATGTAAGAAGGACATATATCAATCAGGAGAACAGCAGTTGTTTAAACCTTCAGTCATTAACAGTGCTAGGGGATGCAAAGAGGAAAAAGGGACATTGATGGATACTTACAGTGCGAGCACATGTCCAGGGCATAACTGGCTTCATTTCCCTGAAACAAGAGAAAGATTGACATTAAAAACATTAATCCAGATTTAGAAATGTATTTTTAAAAAACAAAAAGGAAAATCAAAGAGTTTGTGTAGAGAACAGAGAAAGGCTGAGGTCTCTTGTGTCTCTCAAATTTATACAAGATGTTTTTTTTTAAATGTGATGAGACGCCTGAGTCTGTCAGGATATTAAAATAACTCCTGAAAGAAACCTCGTGCCCATTAGAAGTCTGTTTATAGACTTAAATGTGATAACAGAAGATGAAGAGAACTTGTCCGTGTCTCATTCTTGGCTAATCGTTGGTGTTTCTTCATTATGCATGAGCGACAGAATGATCTGGACTCTGAAAACGAGGTCAACATGCCGCCTTGATTTGCCTCGTCCCATCTCTGGAGGACTTACAGAAATTGAACCGGGCTGCTCAAACGAGGCCGCAGCTTTCCTCCTCGGCTGGTAACGAGGGCCACATTAACTCTTGAGAGCTATAAATGGGTAAGATGTGAGATTCAAAGTGCCTTACAGAACAGAAACCCATAATGTCATCCGTGGCGTGACGAGGTCTTTCTAACACCGCTGACTTCATGATTCTTCTGACTGTCGCTTAAAAACTGTTGAAAATGTTGCAGAAACTAACTTCAGAAAGAGCTTGCTTTTTTATATTCTGTAAGTCATGCTTGTTTGTACAGGAGAGGTAATTAAACGCACAGTTTGTAAATTCCACCACCAGGGGGCTCTCAATCAAAACAACAACAAAAAGATGAGGTTGAGGCCGACTGGGAATCATGGGAGTGATTCTCTCTGCTACTCTGCTGGACTCCATGCCCTCGGACTTGGAGGTTTTATTAATAATAATGCTTTAGAGACTTCTTTTCAATATTACTTTCTGTTTATCTTTATTTATTATTTTGTACTGTATTAATGATTACTGTGTTGTTTCAGGCAGCAATAAGGGGCGCTGGATGGCCTAGCGGTTTGGACACGCCCCATGAATGGAGGCTAAAATCCTCCAAGCCGGCGCTCGAGGCTATCGCTCCTTGGCTTCCTACTCTCTGTCCTGTCAAATAAAGGCATACAAAGCCCAAAAATAGATCATCATGAAACTGAGATGATTTCTCAGACTATAATCGTACAACCAAACATACGATCGTTGCACCACCAACTCATGCACACCAACATCATGTTTTCTCTTCTGGTTTCAGTTTCCTGTTTCTGTGTTGGTGGAAATAAACATTACAGCAAGTGAGCGGGGAAAAATAACTCCTCTGTAGTGCTTCGATTCAGGGTCTGTAGCAGTTTTATTTCTGCCTCACTTGTACTGCAGCCTCTACACCCTCTCCGCCTCCGTCTGTGCGCTCAGTGGATGGTTTGCTACCGATATCCATCATCTACCAGCCAGTATGAAACTCATGCTGCAATAACATAAATCTGATCCAGAGTGCTTTCCTTAATTACACAAAGGCATTAAAGCCATTATATGTTGTTATACAGCTTTTGTTTTATACGAGGAGTGACCCTGCAGTTTTCATCCGGACAACAAAGCAAGGTGTCCTTATTAGTGTTGAAGCAGCTAAGATAATATGAGGGGTAGATTATTCTGTGTTGAGTTTGATCCTGTCAATCATGCACAAGCTGCCTGCATCATCTCAGAGACTGTGCTGCTGCAGAAAGAAGCCTGTTAAAATATATTTAAATATCATACACTTAGACGAAAACACATCCGGCAGTCAGTCATGGCTTTCTTGAATTATTTAATGGAAGTAATCCCACCCAATGTTTACAGCTACACCTTTAAGTTCTTGATTTAAATCCTCAGGGAAGACCCTGATTGGACTTGAATCTATCTGGGTAATTTCTTATTGGTGGCCCAAATTGACATTATAAGCCAAACAAACAGAGTCTAAAAATGAACCTCATCATGAGGTTTCTACTGGGGACGAATAATCCTCACAGGTCAGTCCTCACAACAAACGGATCTGTAATTTCAAAAGCGACAAAAACGCCGAATAAAGCAGCTTCACGTTTAAATTAAGTGTTTCTTCAACACTCTTCAGCTGCCACAGGAATAGAGCCCGTCCGATTAATCAGCCAGCCGATATTAGCTTATCCACAGAATGTCGGTATCGGCTAATTTATCTCCGATATAAGCCAAGATGTATTACTGACTGTAGCAGTTCTCTTTCACCAGCAGAGGGCGCTATAAGGATTATAAAGAGCATTATCACCCTCCAGAGTGTCAAGCGGTGATGCTCAGGGTCGGAAATTAGCACCCGTCACCCTCCAAATACGGGTGTTTTTTTGCAGTGAATTTGCTCCACTTACCGGTCGTGGTGGCTGGTAAATAAAAATAACGTCACAGAGTGATTTTAAAATGCGCTTTGAAAACCAACAAAAAGATAATAAACTACAATCCCTCAAATAAACTTTTTTTCTGTTTATGAGCAACACAAAGAGCATGTCGGTGTTTTCTGTAATAGCTGAAACATTTCCATTGAAAAAAGCCTGTTACTTGAATACTGTGAGCCCTGGTTAGATATTATACATCCTCACGTCACGCTGCCAGTAGCAGTAAAAAAAAAAGAGTGACGGCTAGATTGTGGCAGGTAGGCGAAAAAGGTAATTTCCAGCTCTGTCATAGATGCACAGTTACTTTCCAGGTTGAGTGACCATCTTTGCTTCGTTATAAATCTTTTCCACAAGTGTTTGATGACTACATTTGAGGGATCAACACCATAAAAGTGTTTATCTTTCTATCTCTACAGATGAAACACAGATCTAAGATAGATAACGGCCGATAGCTATCAGTATCGGATTTTTACTCTTCCTAATATCTGTATCGGCCCCAAAGATCAGCCCGGCCCTAAACATGAATTCTGCGAGCTCGTTCGGAGTTGAATGGCCTGTTTTAGGTTTAGTTCAGTCGCTGTGAAATAACCCTGGAACAAAACTGTAACTGTGAATGTACATATACGAATATATACATTATTTTATTTTATTTAAATTACCATCTACACACTCTTTAATGTAAATACTGAAAAAACTACCTCATGTTTACTTCAGCTTCTTTTGCACTACTCACCACTGCACTATTATCTTATTTAGTCTTGTACATATTAGTCTTTAATTACTGTTTATTTTTAATATTTAATGCTTTACCTTTGTACAAAGAGAGCACTGTCTACCCAAGTTAAATTCCTCGTGTGTTAAACATACCTGGCCAATAAAGTAGGGGTGCAACGATTCACACAGAGTCAAAGAACCACAGAGATCCACATCGCAGAGTACAGATACACTCACACTGATAGAAACGCCAAACAGCCGAGAGACGAACAGACAGTTTGTAAAAAAATGTAATAACAGCCTCCGTGCTTCTGTGTTGCACTCATTAAGATGTAATCTGAACAGATTTTCTTATAATGTCGATATTGGTATCGGCCCTGAAGATTCCATATCGGTCGGGCCCAACACAGGAATTCTGCGAGCTTGTTCGAAGTTGAACAGCCTGTTTGTGCAACGATTCCTTTATAGCTTCAGTAAAACAGGAGACTAGTTCTGATCCATTCTTTAGAAATCATGTAATTCAGAGCAACAACTGTAATGTTTGAGATTGGGCTCTCGGGCTTTCGACCATCTTGTCATATTTGCTCTAAAATGTGTTTGTTACGGCCTCGTCTTCTCTGTAACATGAGATCAGCATTTTTAAACGAGTGCACCATCTTCGAGAAGCAGCTTTTCAGGATGAAACACAGCAGCTCAGTGTGTGTGTGTGTAGGCCCTGAGAGGAGAGAAAAAGATGTTTTCCAAATTCGGCCGGCTCAGTGTGGGCGTTTTCTTGCTCATGTCCACACAATCCTGGATCCATCACTCCAATTTTAACCCACATTAAGATTTTAACTCTTAACCGTTCACCAGCTGTATAACGCCTGCTGTCAAAGCCCCTGATTACAGCATCCTAACTCATCAAATACAGTATGCCACTGTCCTATTTCCCCGCATTGATACACAGCAACTGTCCAAAAATAGCAGTAATTACATCACATTAGCTTCCTGGTTCAGCACATCCCAGCTACTGTACCCTGACTACTACACCATGTTCAGTCTCATGAGTCTGATGATCTCGTTCTGTATGATCAAAACATTTATCAAGCCTCACATGAAAACATTGTTGAGGATATTTGCTGAGGATAAGGAGACAATTGATTTTGAAGAGCTTGGGTTTTGACGAGGGCCTGTAGTCGACTTGTGGGTCACAGTTTTCGGTTTCTAGGGATCACACTATGTAGAAAAGAAGTGATGGTAGCAAAACATTGCGCACCAACTTGTGCAATACCTGCTTGTGAATTGTAATATTTTCAGTTTGTGTTCAACGAGCTTCCATGCAATGTATGCATCGTCAAATTGGCTCTGTTTGTATGTGCCTGTGAGTCAACGCACTGGGATGAGGAAACCCCTTCCCCCGGGTTAATATCCATTCACTATGCACTAAATCTGGGGGAAGCTGACAGCACTAGTGTGTCAGATTTCACACATTTCTTTAACATGGCGAGAGGTGAGGCAGCAGAATGAGGAAGCACCTCCGTCTTTAAAATCAGTGGTGTGGGGACGTTTCAGTTTCATCAACTGGAAACAATTGCAGAGTTTGGCTAAAGCTGGTCGTACACTTAACTATTTCAGGCCGGTCTAGACCCGATTTTTGAGTCGGGCAACTCATTGTGAAGTGGGGCTGAATTTCACAGCGTTCATCCAGGCATCGGTTGTGCAGTGTACACTGAGGCACGACAGCTGATCACCGCTGGAACAACTCCAGCGCACACTGTGAGCAGAGCCATGAGCCGATTCTACGACACAGGGGCTTCCCCCCCTGATTTTACCTGCACAAACGGACAGACAGCATCTGAATCACCGTGGCAACAGCAGGCATGCCCTTTTAATCCGTGTCCCCCGCCTATCATGAAAGAAACTATGGCAGAAATATCTGCGGACCTCCAGCTGCCAGGGAATATATGATTTAGCTGCCAGCTAGCTGTTGTTTAATTGTGATGCAGATTGCGTGTGTGTGTGTGTGTGTGTGTGTGTGTGGGCGTACCCTATTGATAATAATGAACGCTCCGTCCTGATTTTCCTCGTACAGTGTGAGCTCTCAGGTCGTTCCCAACAATCACGTCGTAAAGTGTGAGCACATAAATCGTGAGCTTTGGTAGTGGGTCGTCCACGATTCAGTCGTACAGTGTGAGCTAACGTTGTACCAAGACTTTTTTACAATCTCACTCCCAATTTCCATAAACTCCATGCACACCGTGTTCCGTCCGAGTGTACGCTGGGCCTAAGTTTACGGCAACAGACTAAAGACGGCTGTAACGTTATTAACGTGAGGCTGCCGATTGTTACACAAGCAGATACTGGCTGATCCCTGCATGATGCGGGCGAGCTGAGAGAAAACAGAGAAAGGACAAAGCAGTGTTTGATATTAAGTTAAAACTCCACAGAATGGAAAATTCCAAAAAAAACACACCAACAGCCCCAGGCCGTCAGAATCGAACCGTGGGCTGACTGTATTGTTGCATCTCTAGGTCAAAGTATGGACAAGCATGTCACGTCTTTTTCTGGAGTGAGAATTTGAGCCATAATTGGATGAAAGGTCAGAGCTTAAGAGGAGCTAGGGATTGGTAGCTTTGTTGATTTGTTGTGACACCCACACACACAACAACACACGCTTGCAAGTGCAGACAGTGCACAGACACGCACACATTTGTAAATTACGTGTTCAACAAGCTGACGACAACCTGCACAGGCGTGGCCTCAGCCAAGTGATGCATCAGCAAAACAAACATGGTAGCAGCAATGATTGTCACAAAGGTTCTGTCGAGCCCGAGGCAATTGATCAACAGGTCAAAGTGTTGTTGCTTCCCCTTTTAGTCACCTGCTCTACTCTAGCTTGCATGTCACGTGACCAGAGCGTAATCGCAGCCTTTGCGGGTAAGAAAATCTTGTTTTATCATATCGTGATATTAACGCAAATGCAATTAATTGTTCAGCCCTGTGCTGATCTATTCAAGTATGTGGTGAACAGGATACAGGACGCCCGTGCAGGTACCAGATCTGCCGGGTGGTCACATCTTCTCGAGGTCCTGCGTCTGCTAGTTACGTTACACAATATGATCGACTGTCCGTTTGTAAGATGATGTAGCACATTGTGATTGGCTGTTTGTCGGAGAGTTTAGAGTTGCAGTTCTTTGGACTGAGAATTTGTTTGACGGCTAAATCTAAGGAGAATTTTTTTTATTAAAATGTTTTAATGTATTTCGAGGATCTCTGAGGACCCGAAATTAAGTGTTTTAAGTTGTAGGATCCTTAATACGCCTCTGTTGTTCTTCTCATCAATAAAGAACAGCTGTTGTAGTGAATCCTGTGAAGGACATGGTCATTACCCAAAATCAATGGGTTGTGGGAAACACCCAGCCCTACCACACGAGCACATCTGGTACCTACACTGGCTTCCCAACACGTACGGAGGAGCAAGTGAGGCGCCTGCACAAATAAGATGCTAAATCAAAAAACCGAGATGCTAGTATTTATCATGTCTACAGGGATATGAAGGACCATGTTTCTGTGTGTGCAGGTAAACACCACATCCTGAATATGATCAGAAACAGGAAATGGTTAAAAAAAGAATAAATATATAAATGAGCCATGTGAGATAAAAAGGTGATTCTCCTCTTTTGATCAAACTCCTACACAGCAGCGTGGCTTTTGGTTTAATGATGTCGTTGTGTGGCCTGTGATAGCTCTTAGCTCCTCCTAGCTCTTATTTTTAGATCAAACGGCTCAATAACATCGCTTTACTTTGAAGGGATTTAAAAACGACGACCATCTGAGAGTAGGGCAGCTTTAAAAACCTCGAAAGGTACTGTGAAAAGTCTTTGATTCAATAACACCGACACAGACCCCAGACGGACATCGAGCATTTCTAACATTAGACAATACAACACTTCCGGTCAATATTTTCAAAATAAAACGGTCAAAAGCAGGCAAACACTGGCTTACATTAGGTTATCACGCATGTGTTGCACCAAACTTAAAGACAGCCATATTTTAGACACTCAGACAGATTCTGTTCATGGAATAAGATCCAAAAACCTGCACTTAAAGCTCGACACTAGCCTGACCCAGATACAAATGGAGGAAAAAAACCTGGTTTGCACTTTGTTCAGGTCCACTTTTTACAAAGAAAACTGTAACAGGCTCATATTTGTAAGAAAAACAAAACAGTAAAGTGATGAGAATTAAATCAGCCATTCGAGCTCTAACCAGCTTCAGAAAACACAAGGCTTTGCTGCTTTTCTTCATATTTTAGATTCAGGTTTGTCTGGTTTCTTGCCGACAGGAATTTCACTTTGTGCGTCGGTGCAAAAAAAGGCCAGAGAGCAGCAGCACTCCTGCCATCATGAGACTTAAACAGAATGAAACAAACATATACAAAGAAATGCAATAATATGCACACAAAGCACACAATATTTATGATGGTAAGATGTTAACATTTTGATTTTGTCCGCAAACTAACGCGGTCAAAATGTAGGATACGTCGATGCCACGTGTATCAATGATCCATGATAAGGAAAAGTACCAAGGCTTTAAAAAGACTTCAGATCTTCAGTGATACTTTGAACTCAAAGCTTAAAATAACAGAGACTGACTCATTTTAAATACCGTAAACCTTGGAATAAAGCCCATCCCCATTTTAGGCCCCGCCCCTTTTACTAGCCTGGTGTTGCTGCATGTTTGGACAAATAAAAGCAACCCTTAATTCAAAGGTGCATTTAGTGTTGATTAGTTTACGTATCTGAAATATATTTTAAAAAGTGTCTCTCTCTCCCACAGAGCAGCAGGTTGGTTTGGACGAGCTGCCTTACAAAGTAAGATCAAATCAGTGATTTGTAAACCATTAAATATTCTTCCTGGTGTAAATTTAAAGTGTAAAAGTCTTTCTCGTCTTTGCTGTGCGTTCAGTTTTGTTTCTAACGCCTGTTCCAAATAAAGGCAGGGTCATTACAGGGCATCCCCGGGCTATTCATTGGAGTTTGACGGTACGTGGTAACGAGACGTATTTAAAACTGTCGCTCTTTATCCGTGTTTATCACTCTCAAAAATATTTTATTTATGGTAAAAATCTGGAAGATGTGGTTGCCAGAGCCTCACCATTTACAAAACAGAACAACTATATCTACTTTTACGGTGAAGGGATATCAGTATTGTCAGATCTTTGGAATGAGACTGAGATTTTAAGCGAATAAGCACTCTTTATTTTTGTTTATTTACCACAATTCATATCATAATCGCCATACTGACCGATGTTAAAACTTATTGCATATTTTTAAAACTAACTTCTGACATTTCTTATGTTTAAAAAAAAAAAGATTGATCATGACAACCACAAGTAGCAAAACTTTGCTTATAGAGTAGTATTTTTAAAGCGTTAACATGCTTTTATTTTGTAGCATTCTTACGTCTCTTACGCTGGTCGTTGTTGCGCACTTGACGCACATACAGCTAGCATGTTAGCAAAGCCTTAATACTATGCTGTGAAGCTAGCTGTAAGGCTTATTCTGCCATTTCATGCATCCTCATTACTGTAGGTGTTGAAGTATAACAATATATGCGTCGTAAAAAGAATAAATACCGTAATTATAAATAAACTGCCTCAAACGTTACGTGTTGTTTTTTTCGTATGTCAGCGCTGTGCTAATGGTGGCTAGCAGCGCGAGCAGGTTAGCATTAAGCTAACAGCGCTGTGCTAATGGTGGCTAGCAGCGCGAGCAGGTTAGCATGAAGCTAACAGTGCAGTCGAAGGAGAAGCTGTTTTTTTTTTACAAAATGAGGTTTGACAATATCATTTAAAAAAATAAATAAATCAAAGGCAGGATTTTCTCACCATTTTGCCGCCGTGGGGTCTTCAGCTGCCGGGAGAGAAACGTACGGGTCCGTTAACGGGCCGACACGGTGAGATAACGGCGACGTTTAAACGGGATTTCTGACTTTTAACGGTCAGGAAGCGACCATCGGCTGTCTGACTTTACGGTTTGTGACAGCAGCGGGGGAGAGATTCACTGCAGCGCCAGCAGAGAGAGCCGCAGAGGGGGGAGAGAGAGAGAGAGAGGGTGAGGAGAGTGAAGAGGGAGAGAGGAGGAGGAAGAGGAGGAGGAGGAGGAGTGGAAGGTGCAAACCGAAGCTCGTCTATTGACAAGAGGACTCACTCCCACTCCGAACCACACGCGGGGCCTTTTGATTGAAGTGCCATGATGTATAGATATATTTTCACGCTCAAGGATGTCCCAAACTATTTTCATCCTAAACCCATAGCCTTAACCTTACACATTGAGAACAGGTATTCACTTGTATTATTATGTTAATTTCTCCATGAATATTGGACGGTCACAGAATGTTCCCAATGCAAACTAAAGCCCCATTTCCACTAAGCGGTCTGGTCCAGTTCGGTTCTGCTAGATACGCATTCATTTCCCCTGTCACAAGTTGGGAATGATACCAATATAACAGATTTGTACAATCCTACTTGTTTGCTACCCTTCTGCTGCGGTGCCAAGCGTACCGATCCGACCTTAAAGGGCAGAGCTAGACAGACTGCAGTTCATTGATAGGTCAAAAGAACCATCACTTTTCGTGCGACAGCGGTAATAAAGGACAAACACAAAACACAGCATGTCTGAATATCCTGTTAATTTCCAGAGAGTCATTTCAAGGCTGTTTTTGTTTGTTGTGACTGATGTCAGCACGTAGCTCCGGCCCATGAGCGACCTCGGAGGTGCTAACCTCTGCTGGACGTCCTCCATTGTTGCCCTTTGTTTACTGTGTTGCGTTCTTCGTCTTCTTTGAATTTATTGCCGGGCTACACTGTGTTGCCCTGCTAAGATGTCACTCTAATATCCATCTTAGGCTCAGGTTACCAAGTAAGGGTACGGTCCAGGGTTTACCGTACCAAACTGTACCAGACTGTACTGAACCAAAGCGGACCACTTGGTGGAACATGGCTATATAACTTTCACAGGGGGAAATGAATGCACAAAGAAGATCATTTTTGATTTTTTGGGAAAAAGAAGAAGAAGAAGATAATTATTAGCGCCCAACAAAGACAAAAATCTAAAAAATAATTGTAAATAAATTAGTTTTACCACAGGCAAAGAGTGAGATGCTTAAACACACTTGTAGATAACAGATCAAAGACGTAATAATAACTAGAAGTGACGAGGTCCTGTGCGAGGATCTGTTGTGATGGTTTTTTATTATTGCAGCAGAGTGATACATCTTCTCAAACACAAACCATCTTTGCAGAAGGATATTGCAGCACAAACAGGTTTTCTCTCCATCTCGGAGGCTCGTCGCTGCTGAGGGGAGGCTTCAAAGATCACCAATCAAAACAAACCTTCATCACCATGTTTGCAGTGCGGCACGAGCCCGTTTCCTGCTTTAATACGTGACAAAAAGAACCCCTCTGGTTCAGCTTTATAAACCCCGTATATATCCATCAGGCAGCGTGCTTCTATGCAAACATGTTTAATGCGTTGACAGTTAAATCTGCAAAAGAGAAACAAATCAATATTTCAACAGGATCTCTGACTTTAAGTGTCAAACCTGTGCAGTCACAAAATGACCTTCACGACACGCAACTTATTAACTGAACTCAAGCAGGCGCTTCATTTCTAACATTTATAAAGATTTATAAATATACTAAGATTAAACTTCATCTGTGGTGTTAAAATGAAGAGTTAGTATTTTCCATGTTGCTCCTTTAGCCTACTTGCTTTTTAAAGCATTAGTTACTCTATGAAATAAGATTTCCTGTCAAACACTTGACAGTCTCCTAGAATGAGATGGTTTGTTATGGATGAAAGAACTAAATAATGTGTGATAAAACATGAAATCATCTCCACTAAAGGCAGTAAATCTCTGTTTGCAGTTTTAAGACCTCAGCAGTAATAATCCAACAACACAATATCACTCCCGTAGGTCATTTTCTAGGTTGAGTGTTTCTCATTTGAATTCATTTTGCTTAATTTCCTTAAAAACTTAACGTATATCGTGGGGGGAGATGGGCTAGTGGTTCGGTTCTGGCTCATGTAAGGAGGCAAAAGAAGTCGTTCTTCTGTCTTCAGTGTTCAAGTGATTTCAGTCTGAATGTTGTAACAACAAAACAACCACAAACAGCGTGGACGCTACGCAGGAGAAGACGTGTGAACGTCTCTGTTAAGAGTTATATTTGAGCAACAAGTGAGTTATTTAAAAAGTATCTTAACATTAACAAAGCATCTTCTGCCCGCCATGTTGATGACCATTATGAAGTCAAGTCGGGCTCCTCATTCTTTCCCCAGTTGCTGAGTTGCTGTTCGACTTGAGCTGGCGTTCACGTTTCATTTTCCAACTCTGAAACTCTGCACATAAATACTGCAGGCTAACTCTTCATCAAGTCAAAACTGATGAGTCATCAAAACATTCACCCCCCGTACAGTGTGTGCTGATCGAGACATGAGCTAATCAGACCTATTTGTTTTTTTGAACCAGGCTGTAAACATGTTAATGTCTGCTGTAAAAACAGGCTTTTTAGAATGGGTGTGTATGCGACTTCCTGTGCTTCTGCAGCCAGCCTCTAGTGGACACTCGAGGAACTGCAGGATTTTACACTTCAGCATCAGCTTCATGTTTTAACACCGGAGGTTGCTGCTTGCTTATATCAAGTCTTCTTGATGTGTTGTAACGTCTCTTAGTAAACGACAGAGTCACTGAAGTTCGATGGAAACTTATCGTGTTGTCGAGTTATCTTGTGCACACAACTTGTTTATTTTGGGACTTCAGGGCTCCGTGAAATGTAAATGTTTAAACAATAAATGCAGCAGTTTAGTTTCAGCATTCTGTATTCTTCACAAAGACACTCAACACTCTTTATTTCAATACATAACAAAACAGCGAAGGTTTAGGCGTTAAATAAATCCACTAACAGATCGTATATTTGGCAAAAATGAAACCCGCCGTGCACAAAGAGAGAGCAGCTCCAAAGACGACACACTTTCATTCTCTCATGAGAACCAGAGTAAAAAAAGAAAAGGGCAGAAGATGTTTGAGAGCTTAAAGGAGCAGTCTGGTTATATTCTTTATTTTGTTGAATGAACCATGAAAACACACAAACGTCTAAACCATCATCCTGCTGCTCCGAACCCTCGCTGAAGCACCCGTTGAGGATTCATCCGCCGCTGAAAATAGTCCAAACAAACGCCCCATTCTTCTTTTCTGTTTGAAATGTAAAATCACGTGTTGTTGAAGTGATTTCTTTTCAGTCGGAGTCGTTGTCTCTGCGCTACAGACAGGAAGTCGAGTTTATTGAATCATCAACAAACACATCTTAGTGTGACTCTAAATGTCCTCCCTCTGAGCTAACTGTGTGCCTTACAGACTACAATAATAAATAGACCATTCTTTCATCAGTGACAGAAATGTAGCTGCTCCCTCTTTGTGTTTCTGTGTTGAAGGTTTCCTTAAAATAACACAATAAAGAACACTTTAAAAACAAAGTCAGAACTACATTAAAGATGGCCACAGTCTCAAACATCCTCTCTTCTCTCTCACATTCACATCATCATCCACACAGGTAATAAATCTAATCAAACACTTCCTCTCTCCACAGGTGTCGTCCATCCTGGTCTTCAGATCACAGCGTGCTCTCTGCTGCGCTCGCTCCGTCACGTCTTGTGCTGCTCAAATATTGCTCTTGATTTTTAACTCTGCCTCAAAGGAACAGCCGGGACATTTCAGGAATAACATTTGTTGGGTTGTCTCCTCCCATGTTTCATGAGGAGACTGATTCTTAAAGGTCCAATCAGTGAGATGTGTAGAGAGTGAGATGATAAAGTGAGCTTACTCTATGATCAGACATTAAGGAAACATGCTATGTTGAAGTGCTGGCTTCTCTGACAACAATGCAGCAGCCAGTATGTCCTCCTTCTAACTTTAGATTCTGGTCCTGAATGGTCTGGATTTGTTTGGACCAGAGAAGGTAGGCTGTTTTAAGGCACCCCCACACGGCCGTTTTGGACGCCCCTCGGTTTGCCAGATATGAGAGCAGTTATCAGGTCAAACCAACAGGTGTTTAGATTTGTTTCTGTAAGTTTGGCTGCAACATGCTGAGAGCTGAGGTCAGCAATGAGCTTAAGTTTCCATCGGATAATTTGGTTTTCTGGACGTACTGAGGGGAAATATACAAATCACCCGTCTAACCGAGAGTGAGCGAGCAAACTATTTCACGAAACATCCCGTTGTTCCTTTAAGTCGCCTGTTTTTAAAGCTGCACTCTGCAACTCTTCATGGAGCTCGTCTTGATGTTTGATCGCTGACAGGAGAGCCGCCCACAGAGAGAGAGAGAGAGAGAGAGAGAGAGAGAGAGGGACTGAGACTTATGAACGCTCCCTTTGGAGAAAAATCAGCACTCTTTGATCACCTTAGATCTTTTCCCTCTCCTCTCCCTTTCAGACCAGTTTGTACAGTCGCCTTCTCTGACTGTCCAGGATTTCAAACGCCCCCCTTTTGAAGCTGCCATAAAGCCCCGTTGCCGAGTGCAGCTTTAAATGGATCCCCCTCAAAGACCAGCATAGCAAACACCTTCTTCACCCTCTTTTTTTATAAAACAACATAAATACCCGACCCTCACCGACTTCACCCTCGCCTGTAAGATAAGGCTGTCCTTTTTCTGTGATGCTGATGTTACGTCGTCCTGGTGCAACTGGCGTCCTCTGTATTTGTTGCGGGGACGTTCGGAGGACGAGCGGACTCAGTTGAACGCCTCCTTGTTGATCCACATGAGGGTCCTGGTCTCGTTGGGCTTGCACTCGTAATCGATGCTGGTGAATTTGTTGCCGAACTGGCAGTGCTCCCTCTTGTAGTAGTTGTAGTATTTGGCCTGCCAGACCGTCTCAAACGTCCCCGCCTTTTTAAACTGCACAGAAGGAGGAGCGTCGTCACGGAAACACAGCTACAATCATCACTCTGGTTTTTAATTGAATATTAAATAGAACAAAAACAAAAACTCTTAAACGCCTGCAGCTGCAGAGTCAAGATCTCGGCACCTTTCTCCCTCGTCTCTCTTAAAGAGGTCACTGTCTTCTTACCTCCATGCTGACTTGCACAGGCTGCCGGTCTCCGCTCTTCGTGTGCGGGACGCCCTCGGTATCGTACTGGGCGTGATAAACCACCGACTCCTCGTCTCTGGACTGCTGCTCCAGAGGGAACACGATGCCGCCAATGTTCATGTTGCTGAGAGGAAGACAAAAGAGATCAGTTTGGTTTGTAAAAAACTTAAAAGTACAGAAGGAAGCACCCAAACATCGCCAATAAATGTACACTTACAAATCAGACGGTGTGTAAGAGTTTGTGCGATTTTCTAAGAATTGAGCTAAGAAGACGAAAAATTACTTACAAGTAAAGATCAATAATGAGGAAAGGAAAGGTAAATAAATGAAAGTGTGCCACTCCCACCCCTGCATAAATCACAGCGACAGACTGTCAATATGAATGTTATATGAATATGAATGAAGCCTGAGTGACGTCCCCCGTCTGTTCCTGCAGGGGGCGCTGGAGTCCCATCGATGGCGGTCTCCATGCTGGAAATGCTGTCTCAGTCTAACTTTCAGTCAACCTAACGACAGGCTGAGAGCTGGAGCTGAGGCGGGTTTTAAGCCTCCTGACAAACCGTTACACCGCGCCCACCTGTCAATCAGGTCAGCTACACGCCTTATTGTGAATAAAAAAAAAGGCTTTTAGAATGGGTGTGTATGTGACTTCCTGTGCTTCTGCAGCCAGCCTCTAGTGGACACTCGAGGAACTGCAGGTCTTTATTTTTCAACACCAGAGGTTGCTGCTTGCTCAGAGCCCCAGGTGAGTCCACCACAGACAGACATATAACACATTACTTTAAAATGAAGAGATTTATTTATCGCACTGTTTTTGTTTTAGCTGTTTCACTGAAGAGTGTTTGTTCTGATTTGAATGTTCATTATAACTAATATACCTCTCATCGTTTAAACCTTCAGGATGGATCATCCTGTGGTCATGAGGATGTCTGCTCCGCTCAGCTGGACCCCGCCCTGATAAACCTGCCTGCTCTATAATCCATCGACATGCACAGTTCGTGTGTTTGTGGTTTCACATCAGAGACAGGCGACGCTTCCTGTCTCCCCCAGCGATGAAACACACACATCACACATGATCCACCGTTCATGATTTATTCAGGCGGGGATCGGGTGCTGCTGCAGGCCTGCAGGAGGGAGGCCGCGGAGCACACATGCACGGCTCAAACTGCTTCATTCCCTCTAAATAAACGGTGCTCATTGTTAATAATTACATCACTACCTTTATGTTGCAAAGAATGAATGAAATGAAATGACACGCCCGCTCGGTGCAGCCTCCTGCTGCAGGATTTCAACTCAATAACACAAAGATGGATTCACACAGGATGTCTTCTTACGTAGCCTCGACGTTTCCAGGCTTCATCACCACCTCGATCTTGTATTTGGAGCCTGTGAGCAGCTTGATGGTCCTGCTCTGGCCGAAGCGGGTCCCGTCCACCTTGAAGAAGACGGGCCCCTCGTTGGGCTGGATCTTCAGGGAGATGGAGATGTTGATGATCGGGGGGACGTCGTCCATGATCCGGCCCGGGCTCAGCTGTTTGACGGGGTCAATGTGTGGTCCAGAGCTGGGGGGGAGGAGGAGGAGGACAGCGGAGGATGGTGCGGTGATGCTGAGGGAGGAGGGGGAGGGGCTAGAGTCAAGACAGGCGGCACAGGACTTCCGGGTCTTTCACAATAAAAGCGGAATTGTCAAAACCTTTCTTCTAAGAAGTATTAATATATAATATATTATAATTTCTTCTCATATATTTGAATTGTCTCAAAGTTAAAAAGATCACATTTCAAATTAAAGCGTTTCTTCTGTTTCCTCCTCACCTACAAATCTCACCTGCACTGGCAACACATCACCATCACCCACCTTCACTTCAAAAGTCCCACATCACACAAAATCCTCCTCCTCACCTCTCAGCATGGCCTCCCCCCCTCCCTCCAGTCTACTCCAGCCCCACCTTGAATATCCGAGCTCCTCCCCCTCTCTCTAAGGCTTTGTCCTAACACCCTCCAGAGGAAGCTCATTTCGGCCGCTTGTATCCATGATCTCATTCTTTCGGTCACTACCCAAAGCTCATGACCACAGGTGAGGGTTGGAACACAGATCGAGAGCTTCGCGTTCAGGCTCAGCTCCCTCTTCACCACAACGGTTCATTACAACGTCCAAATTACTGCTGACTTTGAACCAATCCGTTTGTCAATCTCAAGCTCCATCTTACCCTCACTGTGAACACCGAGAAACTTAAGCTCCTTCAAAGACTCACTCCCCACCTGGAGGGAGCGATCCACTGTTGGCCTCGGACTTGGAGTTGCTGACCTTCGTCCCAGCCGCTTCAGACTCGGCTGCAAACCCTTTGCTTTGTGTTTTGCAAACTTAATTAAACATTACTGATAATTAGACGTGAACAAAACGACAACCACCGTCTTCATGTATTCATCGGTGTGATTTATTGCATCATCCGCCAAAGCAATAACACAGCTTAATTCATGTCAAAGATTAACGTCATATTCAACACGCCATGATCCTTTTTTCTTAAAAAAAGATTTTAAAAAATGATGTACAATTATTGTGAGAGTTCACATAAAACACAAAGGTATAAAACATATATTAGAGTCTTTAGTCCGACACTCAGAAGTGCTCCAGGTGCGTTTAAAAAATGAGGCAGTGATGGTCGTCGTCAGTCATCTGTCCAGCTCGGCTTGCAGGATCTCGCCCCACGTCTCGGCGTCCAGCAGCGTCATGGTCCTCCCCCTCAGCTCCTCCGGCGAGCTCACGTGGCTGTATCGTCCTCTCAGCCAGTCTCTCTTCACACAGCTGCGGGTGTAGTTCCTCACCAGAGTGACCTGCACGGGAGACGGGAGGCGGGACGCAGTCAGACAGAGATTCAACATTCCTCTCAGTCTAGATGACACTTCAAGTGATGATCTCGTTTTTATAAGACATTTTATTTAAACACATCTCAGCAACGAGGCGATTCAAAGTGCTTCACACAAAATATCTTAACAGAATGACGAAGGGAAAAGGCAACACATTAGAGAAAACATGAAAAAAGGTTTTAAGGGTCACAGAGCCTGCTCAGAACAGGCTGTTTCTGTGTCTGTAGCTTTAAATGTAAATGAGCTGTGTCTGACCACGCCCCTCTCTGAAAGGGCTTGGGTGGCTCGGGCTTTCTCGCTCCATGCCCTATTGTTTACGGTGAGAAGGCAGACTCAGAGGGCAGAACAAACACCTAGCTGTGGGAGTGTCACCCACCTGGGGGAGGGGTTACTGCCCTTTGTGATGTCACGAAGGGAAAAGACGGACTAGGGACAAATATTAGTGTTAGAGGAACATGGTGAAGTGGATTTTGTGTAATATGTGACCTTTAAAACGCCCAATAAAACCCCAAAACTTGATAAAAATAAAGGTAAAGACAGGAATAAGACAGCTTGTGACAGTTTAAATTGTGGAATGTACCTTTAAGACATGCTGTGTTTCTACCGTAAGTTACTCAGGGAGCGACGTCACTACACGGCGCCTTGGACGGATGTCTGTAACAGAGCTCCTTCTTTCCTTTAGCCTCTCTTCAGTGACGTGTGAGGGTTCGTGTGGACACGATTTTGCTCACGTATGATAAAATAGTTGACGTACGACCGGGCTTTGTACGGTTGATGTGTAGTTTGAAATGAAGGACGAGTATTGTGGAAACTCCAGACACGTGTGGTCGTGCACTTTGGGCAAACTTCACTGTCTCCAACACTCTCCAAAACACCGTTAACCAAGAGGCGGAGCCAAACCGTTACAAGTTGCACACAACAACAAAAAGAGAGTAACCCAACACTAACGCTGTGTGCGCTTCAATTAAAGCACACAGCCTCCTCAGACATCTTCTACGTGTCCAGCTCTAAGATCCTAACCCGGGTCTAAGCTGAGGCCTAATGGAGCAGACAGACCGAGCAGAGACTCCACACTCCACTGACAAAAACAGCATTGTTACCTTGCAGAATCGTGGAGTTGCTTGTTTAACGCTACCTTGATCAGTTCATGTTTTGTGTTATTATGTTACTTTAATGCTTTCAATGATGAGCAGCCGAATCAATGTGTTTGACAGGACACCAAAAAAACATCAGATTGAGGTTCCCAAAATGTGACGTAACTAAACTCAGCCGTCATCAGCATATTATTGGTGTCCCAGTCTGAATTGTGTTTCAGTGTTGAGGAAGCAGGAAGCTTCACATATACACAGCGCTGTTCTCCCCCGCTGGCTCAGCTGATCCCGTCTCTCCTCTGTTACTACCTCTGAAGACGGTACAGAGGGGGGGTCACTTTGTCCCCCCATTACGCCTCCACAAACATTCAGATTGAAGGTGCAACGTCCTAGGGGCTGTTTTTTTAACGCACCTTCCAGGAGAGACCGTCGCTCCTGTCGCTGTCCACCTCTCTCTGGCAGACAGCTCTGACCAGCAGACACTGCCTCCTCCACAGCTGATCGCTCTCTTCGATGATGTAATGCCACTGCTTGCAGGTCCGCGAGGCGCTGCACAGACTCTCCGCGTCCAGCTCGCTGAAGATCTTCACGCTCATTTCCGTCGGCAGCGTTTCAGCAAAGTTCTGAGGAGGTGTGGCGACAATGGGTTTCATGGCGCGTCTCTTCTCGCAGAGGAAGAACAGCGGTGAGGTCCTCGTGGGGTCATGCTGCATAATAGCTGTAAAAACAGATAACATGTTTCAGAGCAAAGACTTTGACACTGTTGCAGCTCGCACGTTTTAATCATTCAGAAATAATTCAGAAAAACTACAAACTGAGATAAGAAGCAATGATTCAATCAGCTCGCTGTCAGCTGATTACAGCGGGGATGTATGACTCCTGTGTGCTGCATGAACTAACACAACGCTTCATTTAATGCTAAGCTAACACACACACAACCACACACATGTTGTGGTTTTTTGAAGGGGGGGGGTGTCATTGGAAAGCTGTGGTATGCTGCTCAGCTAAGCCAGGGAGCCTCCTTCGAGCGGAGCCTTCAACGCCGAGTGAAACTGTATTTAACTTTATGATGAGGATGTTCCTGACTGAAATGAGTATTAACCAAAACCAAGTATCTCTGAAGTTTGCATGTTCTCCCCGTGCATGCGTGGGTTCTCTCCCGGTACTCCAGCTTCCTCCCACAGTCCAAAGACATGCTGGTTAGGTTAACTGGTGACTCTAAATTGTCCGTAGGTGTGAATGTGAGTGTGGCTGGTTGTCTGTCTCTATATGTCAGCCCTGTGATTGGCTGGTGATCAGTCCAGGGTGTAACCCCACCTGTCGCCCAATAACAGCTGGGATCGGCTCCAGCCCCCCGCGACCCCAAAAGGGAAGAAGCGGTAAAGATGATAGATGGATTAAAGGGGTGCGCCTGTAGACTAGGACTTAGTGCGTGCGCGCCCCATGTACAGAAGCAAGCGGCCCGGGTTCAAGCCCGATGTGTAGCTCCTTCCCTGCATGTCGTTCCCCACACTCTCTCTGTCCACTGTCCTGTCTTTAAGCAAAAATAAACCTTAAAAAAAGGAGATTGAAGGTGTTGGAGGACGATGCATCAGACTGACTGAAGACTTTTCTGCTCTGTGACTCAGGATATGCTGATCTGAGTTTTTATGTCTTTAACTTCTTTAATGTGCTGCTGCCCGTCTTGGCAAAGACTCTAGTAACGAGATTCTTCATCTCAATGAGATAGTTAAAGACATTTTAAATCAAATAAATAAGAGCAACTGGAACTAGTGTAGTAGTCAAGACCACACTAACCGAGACCAAGACCTACCCGCCTGAGACTGAGTCAAGACCAAGACCTTAAATATCAATGATCTTGATGTCTTGACGGTCTTGATGTTTAGAGTACTACAACGACTGAATCTGTCCCTGTGGATCAATGTGGATTAATGTGGATTAATGTGGATTAATGATTAAGATGAGTATTTCAGATTCTGATAATAATGAAAAACAATAAGGGCAGAATGCAGGATATATTTATCATATAGAGACTATTCATGCAACATTGTTTTTACAGTATTGTGAGACTTTTTAACCCTTGAGTCAGGATGGATCAACTCGATAAATTGTCTGCAAAAACATAAACACCCACATTTCGAGGTCAAAGTTTGACCCTAACCCGCAGCACTCAGTTTGATTTAATAAAACAATCCCTTGACTGTTTGGTCTGTGTATTAGTGAAAGCTTATATTGGTGCATTAAAGTGTAATTCTCATGTTAACACGGTCACGTTTCACTGCTGCAGCTTCACGTCCCTGCCCTCAGTCTACGGGCTGCACGGCTAGCTAGCTAAACGGCGGCGGAGAACCCTCCTGGCTTTTGTATTTTTCGGGCCAAATAAGAAGTGATGTCACAGAATATCGTTTACAGTTCAAACCCGCCGGAAAATCAAATAAAAAGACGATAATGTGAAGGTTAAATCTGGGTTTCTTACCGGCAGTGTGCTCGCTCCGTGTCCGGCTGACAGCTGACTGTTTAAATGTCTCAACGGCTGTTTACACACACAGCACACGTCACTGTGTTTTTTCACCAAGTGCGCATGCGTGAACAGCGTACGAAACGGAAAAACAAACTTTTTTCAAAATAAAATACAAATATATATTTTTTCTGTACAGTGTTTTTGAAGATGGTCGACTCTTTTAAAATACACGTACCCATGCGAAGAAAAATACATGAAAGCCTATATTTTTCGAAACAACCTTCATTTGTATTCCTAATAAATCTTGTATTAATGTGTTTAACGGCACACATACAATTAATCATGGCAAAATAAAGTGCTTTTCTGTTTTATAATTACATATCTTCCCATTTTAGCTTCAGATCACACACATTCCGTACGTAACTTGAAGCATGTCACTCTTTATTTACGTCGTTACATTTATGCTAAGTATATATTGCTGATGTCAGAGTCATTTATAGTATAGTATCTTTATTTTATTTAAATTACCATCTGCACACACTCTTTAATGTAAATACTGTAAAAATATCTACCTCATGTTCACTACAGCATTTTTGTTGCACTACTCACCACTGCACTATTTCTTATTTAGTCTTGTACATATTAGTCCTTAATTATTTGTTTATTTTTCTTAGCTTATTGTTGATATTTAATTTTTTACCTTTGTACAAAGAGAGCACAGTCTACCAAAGTCAAATTCCTTGTGTGTTAAACATACCTGGCCAATAAATCTGATTCTGATTCTGATTTAGTAGTATTTTCTTTTATTAGAAGAAGCCCCTTGAGATGCACCATCTCGTTTTCAAGTTGTAAACATTCCTGACATTTGTAATTATTATACAAATTAAAGCCGTATAATAATTGTATTAAACGTATGCCGATGTATTAAAGTGTGACGTCTACTTCCTCTACTAATGGACCGTGAATCATTAAAACAACGATTTTTATTATTTTTCAAATCGCCAGCGCCTCCTGCGTACTGCGCATGCGCCACTCGCATCCCGGAAGTTTTGAACTGTCTTTGGCGGACATCCCAAACTTGCCCAGACTTGTCCATGAAAACGCACATTTTTCTGTCCTGCCGCCTTGATTTCCAAACCTGAGTGACAGATTATAATCCTGTTGACCACCTGAGCAGGTAGGCAGAGAGAAAGGTTTCATAAAAAACGTCTTTTTAGGACTTTATCTGAGCTTCTGTTTCAGACATCAGCCGAAGGAAACAAAGTTAGAAACGCTCTTTAAAGCGAACAATAAACCACTTTACAGCCCAGTGGACTGAACTTGAATGTCTTGTGCTTTTTGTTTTAAATAATGACCTCCAGAGACCCCGGGGTGCAGCTCTGTCCAGTCCCGCCCGCTGAGCAGATGTCCGGCTTCGACCTCGTCCCGGTGGACGGCGGGGGTCCCATCCACCTGCCGCCGGGGGAGACGCTGCTGGGCAGGGGTCCTTTCCTGAGAGTGAGTCCATCCATGGCTTCTATCTAATATAATGACTCCATGTTTGCATCTTCTAAAGACTGATTTATGTAACCTGGACAGCATCAATACACATGCCAGTTCTTCAAAAGAGGCTTATCACTGACACTCACTCAATCAAATGATATCCAGATATCTTTTATTAAAATGTTCTGAGCCCCCGAAGTTCCCAAAGAGGACATTTATAATCTTGTGCCCACCACAGATATAATTATCTTCTGTGCACAGATATATCAGTGAGTATCTGAACTTGGAAACACACTTCGGTCACATACATTATTATCTTGCACACAATATAGTGTCATTATAAAGGCTAACATAATGTGTGTGCATGATATAATCACATTCACACTCAGAGAAGACAGACTCCTGGAGGATCGCTCTGCAGCTCTTCCTCTGAACCACTGGGGGGCGCTGTCATCCTGGGAACATGGGAGCAGCTGAACTGGTTTTAACACCATGTGTAGTCTCTGATGGTGTACAGGGTTGTCTTGAAAGCACTGAATCCACCTTGGTTGGTTTTGGCTTAGACGGAGAGAGGAGATGAACCTGGAAGTGGAAACCTTCTGTTGACCGCCACACTACACTGCCCTGCAATCAGATGTTAGGATCAGAGGGCGCTAATCGGCTTGTTCTGTAAATCACGCCATAGTTCCCCGATATGAAACCAAGAATTTCACCAGACGGCTTCAAGCCTCTACGTAAGCTGGTGAACCGTCTTACTACTAAATTCCCCCAGATGCATGCTCGCTCCGTCACGGCAGCAGAGCTGATGGTTTTTACTTTAGTCGATGTGTGTGCTTCCACTGGCTCCGCTGAACACCATCATAGCAAGGTGAGCATGAGGAGCTTTAAGTGTCCGTCTAGTTTAAAATGGTTTGTTTGTCTTGAAACCAGGAATGTTCTCACTCTTTATCCTGCTATGAAGCAAATTGATTTACCTTGGATCCGTCGTCCTGACGGAGTCATTAGACGTCTAACACACATCTTATCGGACTCATTTCCTACTGAAGCTCATGTTGTGTTTTGACTCTTCATGTGCTCTCAGGTCAGTGATCGGAGAGTGTCCAGAAACCACGGGCTGCTGGAGAACCTGAACGGACAGCTGCGCCTCAAACCAGTACGTTTGTCTTTCTGTTTGTTTGCCTGTGTTGGAGAGAGCAGCAGAGGCCAGCAGCCGCACCGTAGATAGTCGTCCTCAGTGTCTCCCTGTAGATAGTGGTCCTCAGTGTCTCCCTGTAGATAGTGGTCCTCAGTGTCTCCCTGTAGATAGTGGTCCTCAGTGTCTCCCTGTAGATAGTGGTCCTCAGTGTCTCCCCGTAGATAGTGGTCCTCAGTGTCTCCCTGTAGATAGTGGTCCTCAGTGTCTCCCTGTAGATAGTGGTCGTCAGTGTCTCCCTGTAGATAGTGGTCCTCAGTGTCTCCCTGTAGATAGTGGTCCTCAGTGTCTCCCTGTAGATAGTGGTCCTCAGTGTCTCCCTGTAGATAGTGGTCCTCAGTGTCTCCCTGTAGATAGTGGTCCTCAGTGTGTCCCTGTAGATAGTGGTCCTCAGTGTCTCCCTGTAGATAGTGGTCCTCAGTGTCTCCCTGTAGATAGTGGTCCTCAGTGTCTCCCTGTAGATAGTGGTCCTCAGTGTCTCCCTGTAGATAGTGGTCCTCAGTGTCTCCTTGTAGATAGTGGTCCTCAGTGTCTCCCTGTAGTCTCAGTGATGTAAAAGAAGGACACTGCTGCATCTTTGAATGTCTCATTTCACTTTAACAAACTCTCAGACAGCTCAGCTGACGAGTCCAAAGTCATATCCACCTGATGACATCACACATTGACCTGTCAGGACACGATTTTATGTGCGTGAAGCTCCACTTTCCCCTCGGTCTAATAAACACATAAGACCTGCAGCTCAATGCTCTAGGCTTCACAGACTCCATCTCATTGTTGAATCAATCTAAATTGGGAGGTTTCAGAACATTGCAGATCGGTGTATTGTAAGTATTTGCAGGTTTGAACTCCCCTTGTTGCACATCTTTGGTCTGCACTGGGTTTAAAGACGGGCTGGTCCAAATCGAGACAGAGCCTGTCCCATGCTACTTTTGGATACGCAAAAGAAAGCCTGCATGATGAGAGACTGTTCTGCTTCTGCTGTCAATCAGAGCCCGACCGATTAATCGGCCGGCCGATATTAACATTTGAAGTGACCTTTTGTTATCGGCTTATTTTATCTCAGATAGGCGCCGATGTTACTCGATTTATTCTCCAGTCAAACATAATTTCATTTGGGTTTCATTGTATTACACTAGAAGTCCTCTGTCACCAGCAGAGGGCGCTGTATGGATTACAACAAGCTTTATCACTCCAGAGTGTCGAGCGGTGATACACGTACACGCTCAGTCACTTTCAGCTGAGTGACCATCTTGTCTTCATTAAACATCTTTTTCACACGTGTTTGATAACTGAGGGATCAACACAATAAATGAGTTTATATCTAAATCTATCTCGACAGATTGAAAAGGTCTAAGGAAGATATCGGCCGATATATCGGTATCAGATTTCTACTATCTATATCGGCTCCAAAAATTCCATATCGCTCTGGCCCTACTGTCTAGATTGTGTTTTTTCTGAAGGTCATTCATTTAGCCATTTTGTCTTTAATGTCATGTAACAGCCGCAGACTGAAAGGAACTCTCAGGAGAAGGATTGGGGGGATGACATGAGCTAAAAGATGACGGCCGCTGCTCCCTGTCAATAACTCCTGAAAGGCTTTCATTCAGGATCTGTAATCACAAACCTTTGTGACCTTCTCCGTCAGATACTTTCATTACACGGATCTTTATCTTTCCTCGGGGAAAATAAGCTCAATATAATCAGAAAACATCACACGGTGTTAAAGACATCAATCACGCTCGGCTCAGTTTGTCGTCATTTAGCTGAAAAATGGAGCCATTAAAGCATCGGCATGTCTCAAATAACCATCCTGTGATAATAATTATCCCTTCACAGTCCCAACAATGTCTAATCCATTTCCAAGCATGACATCGAATCGATGACACAGCACGGCAGCCCGGAGCTCTGAGGTCACATCGGTGGTTACAGACCTGCATCGTAATGCAGAGAAAGCTAAAAGCTGTTTCCATGGAGGCAGAGATCGTAGAATCGTTCCCTGTGAAAAGTCAGGTGGCTCACTGCTGACCTCTTTAACAGCGGGGGGGTTCAGAGGGGCTTCTGTGGAAATCGTTGAGGGTCAGATGTGAGCGTCCTGGAGGCGCTACACACCGCTCAGTCTGATTAAACCTCAGCTGTGCTCTGTGTGACACCATGAGCATAATGGAGGAGGTTGATTCTTTTTCACTCACGCCTCCATAACCTCCCGTCTGGACTGCTGTGATGGAGTCCTGTCTGGGGTAACCAGCAAAGCCCCAGACAGGCTGCAGTGTGTCCAAAACTCTGCTGCAAGAGTCCTTACCCCCCCAGAAAATCGTCCTAAGCCTCATTCACCTCCACTGGCTCCCAAATAGATCCTGAATACAAAACAACATCTAAAAAAAGTCTAAACACAACCTACACATGTACAGGGCAACCTCAGCAAAGAGAAAACATGTGCAGCTTTGTCCACAGGGGGCGCCAGAATCAACACTAACTGAAAAGTTCCCGATTCAATCCTCAAGTGGTTATTTTACTACTCGGAGCCTCCCCGTCCTGGAATCATGAATATAAACAGGTTTGATATTTATCTGGGGGGCCGCGACTGAATACCTGAAACTACCAATGAGAGTGAAAGACAGAGGAGCGTCATGACCCGGATGTTGTGTCCACTTTAACAGTTTAAAAACATGGCAGTGAACATGAACAGAACTGAGCCCCGAGAATATTGAAGAAGAAGAAGAAGAAGAAGAGCAGTCCATGGAGGAGATCCATGGGGTATTTAAACATTGCGTGTTTTGTGCTTGTCTTTTATTACCGCTGTCAAACGAAAAGTGACGGTTCTTTCGACCAATCAGCAGACTTCAGTGTGTCTAGCTCCGCCCTTTAGGGTCGGATCGGTACGCTTGGCACCCCAACAGAAGGGTGAGCAAGAAAGTAGGACGGTATGGATCGGTCATTCTGGTACCATTCCCAACTTTTTACAGAACCGGACTGAACTGGACCGCTTGGTGGAAATGCGGCTTGCCTTGTGGTTGTGACGCGCGCCCGATGTACGGAGGCAATGGTCCTCAAAGCAGCGGCCATGGGTTCAAATCCGACCTCAGCCCTTTGCTGCCTGTCATCCCACATTTTCTACTCCCAGCGCTTCCTGACCACATATTTAATTTTAGTTTCATTTTCTGTTTTTTTAGACCCACTTCAACCCGTGCTTCATGCAGTCGTCCCCGGCTGACGACCCTCGACCTCTGCATAAAGGGTCCTGGTACCCTCTTCGTCATGGAGACTTTTTCTCTCTGCTGCCCGGGCAGTTCATCTACGAGGTGGTGGCCGTGGGCGGAGAGGAAGAAGAACGCACTCCCAGGTAAGAACACTCCTTTCCATCTTAACGACCGCACTCCAAGATCAAGACACGAATCTCTTTCGCTGCCCACGGCGTCTCTGTGAATAATCAAATCCAGACAGAAGAGGCTGCACTTCGCCGTCTAATCAAACTCGTGTCTTTTATCTTCACAGAGCAGACGGTGCGGGGGTTGAACGGGGTCCGATTTAAATGTTATCTGTTGACTCAACAATAATCCCTTATCTTTGATCTGAGAGTTACGCTCCTGTCTGAGGGGAGCGCTCTGATTGAAGTGCAGTTCAAAGGAGCAGAAAAGGTCACTGGAGGTCATGTTGCCTCTGTTCAAACCAGCTGATACTCGTGAAGAATTTATATTTACGTCAAGGAATCAAGTTTTATTTGACAAAGATAAGGGCCGCATTAAGAGTCCAACCTGTAACATATCTACTGAATTCAATGATAAAAGGACCTTACTAATGAGGTGATCTGGCACTCCTGGCCTCCACCACGTCGTCCCCTCAGCCGTCCTCATTCATGCACGGCCTGCTCCGACCTCCACCTCAGCGGAGAGGAAGTGTGGACAACAGGAACGCGAGGAATCCTTCCTGCATCTTGTCCCATCTCCCCCTATCCCATTTTCCAGGTCACCATGTCCGTGCTAAGTTTGGTCTTGTCGATTTGCCAGTTTAACCCGACAAACAACTTTATCCCGATCTTCTAGATAAAACGCTGCCTCACCGCTTCGCTCCTAGGACATGCTGTCCATTCACTGAGCTTGTTTACATCCCGGTTGTAGAGCGAGGAGCCCGTTAACCGGGGCTACAGCCAGTTTGTGGCTACAGCCAGTTTGTGGCTAACATTTGAGCACCAACAAAGAAGAACATATGAAAATATGAATAAATCCTTCAACCGACTTGTAACTCTGGTGCCGACTAGCAGAGATGATGACGTTAAACGTTTAGTCGACAAAACATGCACATACGTAACGAGAGTACATTTGTAAGTCATTATAAGAGATAAAAATGTTTCATATTTTGACATTGATGTTGTAAAGCTGCGGGGGAAACAGCCTGAATGTTATTTTGAAGGAGAATATCAGAAGAGCAGAAAGCTGCATGAATCAAAATGAGGAATGTTGAGCATCTTGTGAAGTTCTACGTCAGTCATGCTTCCTCATGTAAGTGCAGGCGGCCTCTGATATCCTCCCTCTGACCACGGACTCAAAGTACAGCTTCCCCCTCAGAATACCCTCAGACAGACCTCAGACTTTGTTCTCATGGTAACAAACTTTTACCTGAAATGTTCCGACTTTATTCTCTCTCGATATTCTCAAAGCATTCGATTGTCGTTTTGTCAAATATCACTTCCTTTAGAAACAGCCAGATGTTTGAAGAAGAAGAAGAAGAGAAATGTCCAGTTTCACCTCAGCCAGATGTTGAGGCTCCTCCTCCTCCTCCTCCTATTGGTCAGGACAGAGAACAGACTCCACCTCAGGAGGAGATTGAGGCAGCCGCTCCGTCAAACCAGGAGGAAGCTGAAGATCTGACCAAGAGTTTGAACAAGGTTTGCAAACTTTAAACCGTACAATAAAAAATGAGACCTATACCAAGAACATGTGCATACTCGTGAAGAAATAAGAAACCTACGTTAAAAACACAGTTAAGATTAGAACAGACCTGCAGCTGCACGTTAGCATAGTATCCAACTAGAGGCTGACTCTTTAAAGGCCCTGACACACCAAGGAGATCGTCGGTCGGTCCAACTGAGCGATAGGCGCCCCAGTTTTTGCGGTGTGTCCGTTGCTACCCTCTCCGTCTGCCTTTTTTCGGCCGATTCCACATGTTGAATCTGCGATGGCGCTGTTCGTGAGAGGAATCCCTCTGATTGGCTGTTCAGTTAAGCAAATCAGTGCACGAGAAGAAAAACGGAAGTGATGAAAGCAAGAAAACGACATAGGACATATTTATGTTGCAGCCATCTCAGTCTGTTTGAAAAAATCTACTGTAAAAAAATGTTTAGACAACAATGTTGGAAGGACGTTCTTGACCAGGATCTGAAACATGGGGCAGTTTTAGTTTTTGCAGCAGCTGCTATCTGTTTGTTTTTCCCCTCATGCAGACAGAGTCGCCTCCACCCACAGATAGGAAGGCTGATCCAGGTGAAGTCACTCCGTCCAAACACAAGAGGAGAGTTTTACCTGCATGGATGATGGCGGCTGGAGCAGCTTCTTCTTCCAGCCCTAAAGGTACCACCTGGATCAGACTCTACACGACATCTCTCTGCAATGTTTAGAGTTTAGACTGCAGTACTCATTTTAAACACTAGGTGTCAGAGTTACATACTGCTGCTTTAAGTTCTTGGTACTTTATTTGGAAGCATGACTCAATAACGTCTACATTTTTATCCTCAAATATCTTTTTCCTGTTTGTATCCTGATAATTATATTCTCTTTGTTTTAGTTCAGTCAGCTGTGAAGAAAAGTAAAACGTCTGCAGCCGCTTCATCGGGCGCCAAACGAGCAGCAGCCAAAAAAGCCTCACCTGCTGAAACCTCCTCACCGGAGGAGGCGGAGCTCAGCGCGGAGGAGCGGCCAAAGAGGAGGAGAAAGAAGAAGAGTAGCGATGAAGAGAGAGCTCAGTCCAAAACAGTTGAGTGTAATTATTATCTGGTTGTCAGATCATGTTTGTTATCATTTATGCATTATTAAGGGGAATTTAGGAACTTTTACACCTGGTCAATCGTGCTTCAGCAGCACTGTACGGGGTAACTGGGCCGAGTTTGAGTGTGCCCTTACTGTTTCTGTCAGTGGAGTCTGGTGTGTTTATCTTCCTCCTTAGCAACAAGGTCTAACTCTGCAGGGATCCTTTACTTAGACCCTGAAATATGTAAAAATGGGAGTTACAAACGCCTGAACACCTGAAGGTTTAGTTTCCTTTCTTTCCGTCTTTGAACCCCAGGATGTTCCTTTAAAGCGGCCCGTCGTTCAGACTAAATCCAACAGATCTGAGGTCAGCGACGAGTCTGACGGCTTCACCATGGAGGTGGACGAGGACGAGAGAGGAGGAGAGACGACTGCGGCGGACATAAACATCACGACTCCGACCAGTGCAGTCAGTCAGCCTGAGAAGGAGGACAGGAAGTTGAAAAACGGAGGACAGACGAGTAAAAAAGGAGAGTCTGTCGGGTCAAGCAGCAGCTCTGCTCCGTCCAAACCTGGCCTCAGGACTCCGTGTCCGTACGGGAGGGACTGCTACAGGTACAGAGTCTCCGCAGCGACACAGCTGCTGCTTCACGAGTTGGTGGTTTATTTCATGTCCTGCCAGACAGCTCTCACTTTGATGTGGCTCATTTTGCAACAAAGACGAGATGAAGTGCACTCGAGCAGACGAACAAAAAGAGAGAGACAGAATCTGAAAGTCTTGAAGCCTCCGGTCTCTGCTGAACCTTCAGAGCTGGTCCTTCATAAAGACTCTCAGATTTCAGGTTTCGTTTTATTGAAGATAATACTTTCTGTGTGCACAAAGTGAGAGGTGAAACCTTTAGTGTCTTTGTTATGAAACAGCTCAGTTAACTTCATGAGTCAGCTCAATCTCCCTGAAAATCACTTTTTTTTACTAGCTGAGGGTTTATCTTAAAGGTCACATATCCTCCTCCTCTTCAGTTTAAATAAGTCTCAGAGCTCTCTCGAACATGTGTGTGAAGTGTCTTGTTCTAAATCCACTCTGATCCTGTATTTGATCATGCCTATAAACCCCTCTATTTCAGCCCTGCTCAGAACAGGCTGTTTCTGTGTCTGTAGCTTTAAATGTAAATGAGCTGTGTCTGACCACGCCCCTCTCTGGAAGGGCTTGGGTGGCTCGGGCTTTCTCGCTCCATGTCCTATTGTTTACGGTGAGAAGGCAGACTCAGAGGGCAGAACAAACACCTAGCTGTGGGAGTGTCACCCACCTGGGGGAGTGGTTACTGCCCTTTGTGATGTCATGAAGGGAAAATCTCCAAACGGCTTTGAGCACACATTTTCTGAAAAGTGGAGCAGGCAAAAGACGGAGAGGATGGACTTTAATTTTGATTGTGCTTTTATCCCTTTAACCTATTTTAGTTTTTCTAACAAAGAACTTTAATCTTCTTTCTTTCCTTCTCTTCTTTCGTTCACACTCGCTCACACGTTCACACCCACCACCCACCGGCTTTGAAAAGTTTCACTCGACACTCCTTTATCACGTCAGGTGATTCGTGTATAAGGAGGCTTATTGATGATTCATCAGCATCCCTAAGCTCGAGTATTAGAGGAGGAAATACTGGTCCCAGTTCTCTGACGTGTTTGTCCTCCAGCTGACTGAACCGCCGTCATCACCTCCTTGTTTTGTTTTTTTTAGGAAGAACCCGCTTCATTTCCAGGAGAGCAGTCACCCCGGGGACACGGACTACGAGGAGGAAGGGGAGGAGGAGGAGGAAGAGGGAACGGATCTACCTGAGTGTCCCTACGGCACCGACTGCTACAGGTCAGACATCACAGAGCCGTTATTACAAACAGATGAAAACAACTGCTCTCATATCTGGCAAACCGAGGGGCGTCCAAAACGGCCGTGTGGGGGTGCCTTAAAACCGCCTACCTTCTCTGGTCCAAACAAATCCAGACCATTCAGGACCAGAATCTAAAGTTAGAAGGAGGACATACTGGCTGCTGCATTGTTGTCAGAGAAGCCAGCACTTCAACATAGCATGTTTCCTTAAAGTCTGATCATAGAGTAAGCTCACTTTATCATTTCACTCTCTACACATCTCACTGATTGGACCTTTAATGACTTTAATTTAAAGGACTTCTGCTCGTGTTGTTCAGCAGGTCTTCACTTTCAGACTGAAACGTTCCTGCAGCGTTGTGTTCGTCTTGCATTGATATGAATCCTCTGAATAATCAAACTTTGTCTCCCTCTCACAGGAAGAATCCTCTCCACAGGAAAGAGTTCAAACACACAAAGACACCAGGTAGGCTGGTTCGCTCTGCCTCTTTGTAGATCTGTGTAATGGTTGAATATTGAATCGTAGTGAGAGAAGTGGAATAAAGTGTACAGCTGATCTGTGGGAGACTACGGAGGACAGTGTCAACTGATTTTTAATATTATAATCTTCTGAACGAAACAACTCGACGACCCTGACAGACCACGAGACCACACACCTGGCGTTTGTCGTAACGCTTCCACAGACACGAGATCTCACAGAAACTCGCGTGATAAAACGTGACTTCAGAGGAGAAACAAACATGGAGGACGATCAACGTCGTCAGGAAGGAAAAAATTCAAACGAGAAAAAGAATACGGATGAGATCGTGACTGAGAAGACGGATTATGAGCGGCGTTATTTAATTTGCAGCGCGAGCTGAGGGTGAGTTGTCCGATTGATGACGCATCTAAGTCTGCTCGATCTCATTGGCTGCTGCGGGTATTCTGTCAGAGCCTCCTCGACCTCGAATCTTAAATATCAAACATGTCTGATATTTAAGAATCCAGGTCGAGCAGGCTACGACTCAGGGGGAGCAGTCGAAGAATCGTAGTGACAACACGCACTGAAGGAATCTTTGGACATAAAATCTGACAACAACACACACACAGACACTCACACGCACACACACGCACACTCACACAGACACACATGCACACACACACTCACACAGACACACACACTCACACACATGCACACACACACTCACACAGACACACGCACACACACACTCACACAGACACACATGCACACACACTCACACAGACACACACACGCACACATGCACACACACACATGCACACACACATGCACACACACATGCACACACACACACACACACACACACACACATGCACACACACATGCACACACACATGCACACACACACACAGATACGAGGAGGCTGGAGGAGAAACTCCGGGACAGAAACATTCAGCTGTTTGCGTTCACTCATGCAGCTCCTCCTGTAAACATCAGAAGTTTTCTGCTAGTGTGAAAGCTCCAAGTCAGAAGAGAAATAGGCGAACTGGCGGCTCTACGGAAGAAACTTCAGTAGCTCAGTCTGTAGGGACTTGGGTTGGGAACTGGAGGGTCGCCGGCTCAAGTCGTGGTGCGGACTAAAAACCTGGAAGTTGGTGTGGTAGCTGGAGAGGTGCCAGGTCCCTTCCTGAGCACTGAGCAAGGCACCGAACCCCCAACAGATCTGGAGCACTTCCTGTGTAGCAGCCTCACTGTGACATCTCTCCATTAGTGCGTGTCCACAGGTCCAGCGTTTGCTAACCACTCACTGCTCTTAAGCGCCGTGCTCTTCTCTAAATATGGTCACTTCCTGCTCCAGAAACGCTAAAGGAACACTCCATTAACGCAGTCCAGAAACACACTGGGGACGTCACAGTGGCTACATCCATCATTCAGACGGTCCATTAGTGACACCAACAAGCCGTGTTGAGTTTTTCTCCGTCTCTCTCCCTTTCTCCCCTAAGAACTGTTGGTGTTAAAACGCACTTAACAAACGAGGGACAGGAAACAGAAACCGAGCTCCTCTGTATCGTTTTTATTCATCTGTGGCTCACCCTATTTCATGAAACCATTATCTCACTCTTCATTCTTTTACAGCCTCCATGACGCGTACCCGCCCTAAAAAGCCCCCCGCTGACGACGAGGAAGACGACTATGAGTACGACAACAGCTTCATTAACGACGACAGCGAGGAGGAGGAGGACGAGGCGGGAGGCGATGACTCAGACTACGTCCCTCCTGTCTCTGATGACAGCGAGAAGGAGGACATCAGAGGGCTGCAGAGCGAGGCTCAGGCCTTCCTGAAGAAGAAGAAGTAGACACGGCTTCTTCTTTGTTGTTTGTTTGGAGGTTTTAGAGCTGCGGCGGGCGACCTTTGATGTGCGCAGACTCACGGTTTGATGAGACTGACCCACCTGGAGTCCAAAACCACACTGACGATGAAGGATGAAAAATCTGTCTTAGAAACCACTTCTGTGTTGAAGAATGATCACCAGAGTCTGGGTTGTGTCTGCTGAACTTTTCCAAGGAACATCGGACCTGTGCGCCTTAAATCATCCGTCCTAAACATCTGCACTTACAGGAAGCTGAATCTTGTCAGGGAGCGAAGACAAACACGTTTCAAAAGGTGTGGAACTCTGAGTGTCAC
This sequence comes from Tautogolabrus adspersus, assembly GCA_020745685.1. Taxonomy (NCBI): domain Eukaryota; kingdom Metazoa; phylum Chordata; class Actinopteri; order Labriformes; family Labridae; genus Tautogolabrus; species Tautogolabrus adspersus. The sequence continues at coordinate 34,362,151 of CM036537.1, read as the reverse complement.
GGTCCTGGGTGGCGTTTAAGGACTCTGATCGCATCTGATGTTTAATGCTCCAACTTTATTTACTGATTATCTTTTTAATTTGAGAGAATGTTTCTGTCCTTGTAGGAAGAAAAACTTTTATTAGCAAGTGTTCAGAAGGCATTAGAAGTCAGTGTTCATAGTCTGATCTGAAGTTCTCTCCGGTGTTAATGACCTAACTGCCAATTTCCACAAAGTCTGTGCACGCCGCAGTCCCTCAGCGCCATTCACTGCCAGTCTAGTCAGTGCTCCTGTTTCCACAGCGAGCGCTGCAGTGCATCTCCAGAGCCTGCAAACACTCCGAGTCTGTTTTCAACAGAGCTCCCTGCAGGCTCGCGTCAAGCTGGAGAGAATAGATCGAGCTGGACAGGAAGTCAGACGAGGAAACGCACAGAGCGTCGGGTCAATTTCAGAATAAAACACATTATACATACAGACTCCTGATCGCTTATTCCATCACTTTGTCAACATGACGTCAAAACAGGCACAGAATGAACAACAAATCATCCTCAGAAAGACAAAGCTACAAGAACATGTTGTTTGCACGTTGTTCTCTTTATTACCGCGTGATCTTGTAGTTCTCCTGCGATCTTGTAGTTCTCCTGCGATCTTGTAGTTCTCCTGTGATCTTGTAGTTCTCCTGCGATCTTGTAGTTCTCCTGCGATCTTGTAGTTCTCCTGCGATCTTGTAGTTCTCCTGTGATCTTGTAGTTCTCTTGTGGTGTGTGTTCAGCTGCTCATGGCTGCACTCACACTCTGACCCAGTGTGGCAGGGCGCACGCCATCTGATCGGAGCAAAACCGTGACACTGACAGAACGCGGCGTTAAGCGTCTATGTGGAAATTGGCAGTGAGAAAAGGGAGAGAAGGTTTTTTTTTTTTGCTTAAACTTTCTAAGTCACTTAATTTTTGTAATGATCTGTTAACCAGAAAGGAGAACATCATCCTGAGTATTCTTCTGATTCTGAGGAGATCTTTGTCCATGAAGCGGGCAGAAATGTTTCGTGGCAGCTGTTAGTGTTGTTGTTGTTGTAGTACTCATTTCAGCCACAAGGGGCATTCTCGACCTACAGCGCTGAAAGTGTGTTTTTGCCTGTGTGGTTTTTTATTTCTCATGTTTTCCAAACACAACGATTTCTCTGAACGTAACTCGACTCTCCTCAGACTGCAAACAAAAACAGACGATTGTAAAACAGTCATCTGAACATGAAGTGATGAACCTGGAAGACCTGAGAGTAAATAAAAGCCTCTCATCTGTTCACTCTCATCTTTCTGAGTTTATAACTGTTAAACATTCGCTCCAAGCTGCAGATGTGCTTCCTGCTGTCAGGTGTCTTTGCAGGTGTCACTATAGCAACCAGGAACACGACAATGCACCCGAGTAATTAAAGCTGATTAGGGGAAATGTGTCGATGCGAGAATCACAGGAAGCTTCTAAGTGTATTTGATTGAAGAAATATTTCCTGAAACCTCTCAGACGTCTTTATGTTCTTTCATTTTCATGAGATCTTATTTCAGGTGAGGCGTCTTCTGGTTTGATGTTCCGCATCTTGTAATTATGTACAATTTCGGAGTTAAAGTTGTTGGACTATTTATCTTACGTTTTTGAAATACGTCTGATGAAAAGTCTTCTCTGGCTCCACCTCTTTGTGTCATGAAACTAAACCTTTAAAGAGCGTTGTAGTCAAAGTTTCCCGCCATCAAACTTCTTTTTTGTTTTAGGTTTTAACTTAAATCACTAAAGTCTAATGTTGAATATAATCATTTATAAACTTCGTCTTCATTTGGTTGTTAGTACTTCATTTCGACCTTTTTAAAGGTCCAAACAGTGAGATGTGTAGAGAGTGAAATGATAAAGTGAGCTTACTCTATGATCAGACATTAAGGAAACATGCTATGTTGAAGTGCTGGCTTCTCTGACAACAATGCAGCAGCCAGTATGTCCTCCTTCTAACTTTAGATTCTGGTCCTGAATGGTCTGAATTTGTTTGGACCAGAGAAGGTAGGCGGTTTTAAGACACCCCCACACGGCCGTTTTGGACGCCCCTCGGTTTGCCAGATATGAGAGCAGTTATCAGGTCAAACCAACAGGTGTTGCAGCGATGGAAGCGGGCAAGAGAACTGGTTCAGATAGAAGTGATTGTACCCGACCTAAAAAGCCTCTGCATGTTTCTAATAAGCTCCACGAGCAGAAACGTGCTCAAACTAGGATCAATATTGGAGATGCTTTTGAAAAATGGAGAGAGGTTAGAACACAGAAAGGTTTACAGACCGATGCAGAGCTGGCTAAACACTGAAGCTTCAGTGTCCACCACATGGTGACCTGCGTGAGCATCCACTCTAGAGAAGAGGGGGGGGGGAGACAGCTCTCTACAATGTTTAGAATTTGGACTGCAGTACCCATTTTAAACACTAGGTGTCAGAGTTACATGTTGCTGCTTTATGTAAAATTTTGTCCTAAACAAGACAAACACCGTCTTAACGTGTGTTCTACCTACTACATGCTGACAAATTCCATAATATCTACAAAATATCTTCAAATTCAGAGTACTGTGAGCAGCAGGGAGGTGCAGTAATGGGAGGCAGAGCCTTCAGTTATCAGGCCTGCTCGTGGTACCTACGGTCTCTAAATGTACTATGGGAGGTAGAGCCTTCAGTTATCAGGCCTGCTCGTGGTACCTACAGTCTCTAAATGTACCATGGGAGGTAGAGCCTTCAGTTATCAGGCCTGCTCGTGGTACCTACAGTCTCTAAATGTACTATGGGAGGTAGAGCCTTCAGTTATCAGGCCTGCTCGTGGTACCTACGGTCTCTAAATGTACTATGGGAGGTAGAGCCTTCAGTTATCAGGCCTGCTCGTGGTAACTACAGTCTCTAAATGTACTATGGGAGGTAGAGCCTTCAGTTATCAGGCCTGCTCGTGGTACCTACAGTCTATAAATGTACTATGGGAGGTAGAGCCTTCAGTTATCAGGCCTGCTCGTGGTACCTACAGTCTCTAAATGTACTATGGGAGGTAGAGCCTTCAGTTATCAGACCCCTCTCCTTTGGAATCATCTAAGGATGGAAGGATCTAAGGAGGCGATGTTCTAATTAATCTGAGCGAGTCTTCCCGTATTTCTGCAAATAAGTGAAGACAGCTCGACACATGTTGATTAATCTAAGCCTCTGATTAGAGATGTGTGCTGCATAAGAGCTTGCGGCTATTATTCACCCTTCACCGTGTTCGTCTTCATTAAACCAAATGAAAATGTCAGCAGGCTGCTGCAGAACAACCACACACCACAGCGGTCAGTTATCACACTGATACACAGGAGAGCAGATCATGATTTATTATCCCCGACTCTTTTGGTTTAACATTTTATCACATGATGTGAACTATGGTTAAAAAGAACAACCTGTTTCATGAGACAGGTGAGAAGGAGAGGAACACATCCATCAGAGACCGCAGGCAAACTCCTGCACACGGTCTAAACTGCACACAAACATTGGCAACATTTAACGTTACGAATGTCTTTGTGTAATTTAGACAAGTATGCCGTCTATGACGATTCAAAGGTGGGTGCCTTGGACTTCTATTTTTGTTGCCATGGTATCAAAACAGGCATGGATACTGTTTGTCCTAATATATCCAAGTTTTAAATTCTCATATTGTATCGACCGTAATGGGAACACTTACAGAAAAGAAAAACAAGTAACATGAACGACATCGTCAACGTTTTTTATTATCAATTTTAGTGTCATCAACAAACATTAAATAAAAAAAAACAGTCGAATTCTGACCGCAGGTTTGAGGTTTTGTGTGTGTAATCGTGTCGCTAACAGCTGATTGGCCGTGGTCGTCCTGCTTCCCTGTGATTGGCTGAGCTGCACAGACTGTATGTCAGAAATCTACGTCGCCCCTTTCGAAACTTCGAAGCCTTCGTGTTTTCTGCTGTCACCATCTTGGTTCATGGAAGCTGTGATATTTACGCTCTGTGACATCTCACCTTCAATCTGAATGTTGTAGAGGCGTAATTGGGGACGGAGTGACCCCCCCTCTGTATCGTCTTCAGAGGTAGTTACAGAGGCGAGACGGTTTCAGCAGAGACAATAGGAGTACGCAGCGCTGTGTGTGTGTGCATGTCTAACTGTGTGTGTGTGGAGCTCCTGCTGTGCTGTGCTTCCGCAACGCCGAAACGCAATATGACCTCACAGACTTGGACGCCAATTTTACGCCGTCACAAAATCAATATTAATGTACAAAGACGTGATGACAGCTGAGCTTAGTTATGACGCTTTTGAAGAAAAAAGCAGTCTGAAGAAGTCTTGTCATGTCAGCGGACATCAGTGCTAGCTTGCGAATTTGTCAAAATGTGTTGATACTTCCATTATTTTAATGAGCGTTAGCATCAAAAGGTATAGAAAGTTTAAAAATCTACCGTCTACTGTCGACAGCAGAGGAGGAGGAGCCTGGTTAGGCTCAAGACGTGTTTTAATGCAGTAAGTGAAGAAACATTAGCGATGTTTTTGGGAGCCACCGTGTTGCGAGTCTTCTCGCTTTATCATCATCAACCTTTATTTAAGCCTTAAAAGCATCATGGTTTCCCTCATTTACAATGATGTCGAAATACAAAAACAAACAATTCACAATAATTAAGATCATGCATACATACCCAAGGCCTCTTTGGTAACAACTTGTCAATCAAAGGTAGCCCCGCCCTAACTCCTCCCCCCTCTTTCTGGTCTCATAATTTACTAAATGAACATCATGCTGTGTTAATGAAGACTTAAAACTAAGATCATAAACAAAGGAGATAAATCAACTCAGCAGTATTTATAAGGTCTTTATAAGCAGTGGAATCTCCCCCTGCTGGACATTAAAAAGAATGCAGGATTAAAACACTCCTGCATTGGCTACTTTTTAAAAATGAAGCAGCAACGTCCACTTCTTATACACAATCTGTGATGGAGACCATTGCTATGACTGGCTGATCACGAAACCTTCTAATCTCCGTAACCCCACCTTTAAATACGAACTGTTAAAATTCAGGCAGACTTCACTTTCTGGCAGGTTGCATCTTGTCCGACGCTCACCAAGTGCAAACTTGGTGTTTAAATATGAAGCCATTTGGTCTCTAGAACTCGTGTGTTTATCGGCACAAACTGTCGAGGGAGGGAATTTTTAAAAACGTATTTGTTTTGAAAATATTAAGGCTAAACGTTACACATAATAAGGGGCGTGGCCTGTCAGTCAAACTGATCTGATTGACAGGTGGACGTGTCGTAGCTTCTTTTTAGGAGGCTTATGCCCCACCTCAGCTCCCCCTTTATGCCTGTTGCTAGGTTAACTGAAAGTTCGGTTGAGACAGCATCTCTAATATGGCGATCGCTATTGGGGCGGCTGTGGCTCAGTGGTAGAGGCGGTCGTCTCTCAACCGTAAGGTCAAGGGTTCGATCCCCAGCTTCTGCAGGCACATGGCCGATGTGTCCTTGGGCAAAACACTTAACCCTGAATTGCTGCTTCATCGGCGGCGTATGGATGTGGATGCATGGGATGAGTTACTTCTGATGGTCACTTCACACAGCAGCCTCTACCATCAGGGTGTGAATGTGTCGGTGTGACCTGCGGTGTAAAAGCGCGTTGAGTAGTCTGAAGACTAGAAAAGAAATATACAAGCTCAAGTCCGTTTACCAATTATCGTTGGGCTTCAAAACTCCACTTCAGAAAACAATGGGTGATGTCACTAGGACTGTGAGTCTTTGGTGCCAGTCCTGTTCCTTAGCCCAGTTTTTTCCCAACCTGTGCCAAGCCTTTCAGAAATGGAGCGACAAACATGGCCCGCCTAGGTTTACCAGTGTCACACCACATCCACTGAACAAGTCTATTAGAAGTGCCTGCTCCTCTGGTCAGGTTGAATTATTCGACGTTGTGCACCTGTTTGTTTCCGCTCTGGATGTTTAGGTTTCAGTAGATCCACCTTGCTGTGTGAACTGCCTGATGTCTGACTTCTACCTCAGCCTAGTGACCCCCACGTCCTCCGTCATGCGGAGGGAGGAGGTCCGTGCCTCCCCTTCATATATTGACTTGGCGGTCACCATCTTCAGCGGGAACTTGCTGACCTTCTTCAGGCGTTTGTTGTTGTTCCTGACGCTCATGAAGCAGAGGGTGTTGATAACCCCGTTGCTCATGGCGATGCACTCGATGATGTAAAAAACCACCAGGGAGTTCCTGTCCCGGGATATGAGGGTGGGGTAGAAGTCTCGCAGCAGGGAGAAGCCGTAATAAGGCGCCCAGCACAGGATGTATGCGACCAGCACAAGTATCAGAACCACCACCGTCCTCCGACGCTTCTGAAGCTTCCGTCTGATCTGCTCCGTCTGGAAACCCGGGAAGTCCTTAAACCAGAGCTCCCTGGAGATCTGGATGTAGCAGACCGCCATAACGGTCACCGGGCCGATGAACTCCAGAGCGAAGATGAGGAGGAAGTAGGAGCGGTAGTACACCTGCTGGTCCACGGGCCAGATTTGAGCACAGAAGGTCTTAAAGGTGCCTCCGTCCACATGTGGGTACGTCGTCTCTGAGGCCATGTAGGCTGAGGGGATGGAGATGAAGATGGGGACGATCCAAACCGCCAGGATCACGCAGTACGCCGTCTGGTACTTCATGCGAGGACGGAGAGGATGCAGGATTGCCATGTACCTGCAGACATGGAGAGAAGAACTGAACGTTGTCTTCAGAGTTTTAAACACTTAGAAGGACACAACCCTTGGCGTCTTTACGTGGTCACTGCGTTAGTCAGGGGTGGGTCCAAACTTTTTTGGCTAGGGTGGCCGACCTGCGGCACTGACTTATGCAGGGCTGGCAGGAAGTTTGTGTGCACACGCAAATTAATTTCATTAATTTAAACTCTCTATCCCCACTAAAGATATGTTAGTAACACAATTTGGCAACGTATAAATCTTCTTCATTTTTTCTTTATTGTGCCTACTTTATAATTAGCTGCAGGAGAGAAGGACACAATGAGACACACAGTAAGAAGAACCTGTGAGCAACACCACACACACAGGGGACGCTGACCCACCGAACATTCTGCGTTACACAGATTATCCATCTCCCCTCTCTGCAGAAGCCATTTATACATGACAGGAGACGTCAGCCATGATTAATGTAACACGGCGGAGCTGCTGGTCCCAGAGTGTGAAATACTAACAATGATGGATTCGATTCAGAGGCTGAAAGAAGCCCACGAGCGGCTTTCATTGAAGCTAAATGTAAATAATGTCCGTCCAGAACGTCTTCAGCGTCCTGAGAATAAATCAGCTGCAATTAATTCAAAGCGCAGAAGCACGAGTGCTGACAAAGACCAGAAGGAGAACTCACATTACAACGATTCTCAAATCTTTGCACAGCCTGCCTGGGAGTCCTTGTGTTGATTTGATTTTGTTTATAAGACACTACATGGCCTTAAGTTACACCAGACTACATCTCAGAGATGCCCCTCCGATCCTCCCGCTCTTCTCTTTTAGTTATTTCACAGAGTAGAATGAAAAGTTTTAGTGATGCCGCTTTCAACCAGGGGTTACTGCCCTTTGTGATGTCATGAAGGGAAAATCTCCCAACGGCCTGTTTGAGCACACATTTTCTGAAAAGTGGAGCAGGAAAAAGACGGAGAGGATGGACTTTTCTCATCATTGGGGGGTTTGTAGACAGACTAGAGACACATGTTAGAGATGGAGGAACATGGAGAAGAGGATTTTACAAAATATGTGACCTTTAACCCTTAAAAAAACATTTTACCTATTATAACACTATTAAAACCCAGCTGAGAACCCAGAAGAGAGAACATGTACTCCAGTGTTCGTGATGAGGGACGACCCACCTGTCCACAGCGATGGCCAGCAGAGCGTTGGTGGACACGTAGAGCGACACAGTGCGCAGGTAGTTGGTGGAGGCGCAGAGCAGCAGGCCGTGGTCCCACGATAGCTGCTTCACCACGTAATAATCCAACAGGAAGGGACAGCACACCGCCGCCACCAGCACGTCCGACACAGCAAGATTGGCGATCAGCAGGTTGGTCAGGTTACGGAGCTGCTTGTAGCGAGCGAGGCTGGCGATGAACAGACAGTTTCCCACTCCGCACACCAACATGATGCACACCAGCACCACGGCGATGACGATGGTGGCCACGAAGAAGGCCCGGCCCTGCGTGGTGTCCGGGATCTGGTCCGGAGGGATCTCATAGTCCAGACCCTCGCTGGACAGGAAGTAGTCCGTCAGAGCTGAACTGCGGTTTGAAGAGTCGACCATTTTGGATCAAGTCAACATGCTCAGAAAGAAGTGTCTATAAAAGTGAAAAAGAAAACAAGTAAACAGACAACACCAGAGAACGGATCCAGACACAGACACAGTTTAACCTTCACAACACGGAGTTTCTCTTCCACCACTGCCTTGGTTAGTCGGGTTAGTTTATGATTGATTCACTTGGCTGTAGAACAAATATTTTGTTGCATCTGAACTGACTCAAAGAGCAGACTGTAAGCACAACTTACATATGTGAAGGGTGGAAGCAGTTTCAAATTCTTGCCGGTGATTTTACCACCACCTTCATCACTTCATATTGTTCGCCTCTCCTCGGCTTCATGCACCCTGAAAATAACTGTATAGAGTAGAAAGAAATCAGAATCACTTAATGTTGAACATCCCAGAACAATAAATGAAACGCACCCTTTCACAGGCGCTGTGTAAAGAAGGACGAGCATGCTCAGTTGCGTACCGCTTAAATCAATTACGGAGCAATAACGGTCACCTCACACACGGCCTCTCTGAGTAGTTGGAATGAAAGAGAACATCAGAAACTTATTCTGCTTAACATTTCACGCAGGAGATTTAGCAAAGAACGTGTGCCTGCCAAAAAAACCCACAGCGCTGGATATCAGTGAGCTGCAGCGCACTGAAGGAAGCTCGAGCTCACGTTAACTAGCAGTAATGGAAGGAAGTCTGGCTCGGTCCAGCACGGATCAAAGCAGGGACGCTTCAGAGGCAACTTAGAACGACTTAGAAGTGACAAAGTGTTGTTTACGTTGTTTTCTAGCTGAAAGTGAGACCATGGCTGGTTTTGAATGTCACACCCCTGAATCTTTATAGTGGTACGCAGTACCGGATCGTACCAGCCTACTTTCATATAGATGTCAGCGTAGGGCCCGACGGATATGGAATTTTTGCAGCAAATACTGATACCGATATATCGGCATCGATAAATCGATATGTCTCCCTTTGATCTTTGTGCGATCTGTAGAGATAGATAAACACATTTATTGTGCAAGCGTTTTAATCTGATGTCTAGTCAAACAATGTCACTACGTTTAGTCCAGATAAACCTCTTACTTCAAGATATAAAAATCAAAAACATAAGGCCTGAATGGGTTGTAATGAGTAAAATGATCTTCCAACAGGGTCTAACATTTCTCCTGTGATGACTCAGTGTCACGTCGATGTCTGAAGTTAAAGAAAGCACCTTCAGTCTGAACTAAACGCAGAAGAAGAATCATCATAAAGCTCAGAAATGTCGACTTAAAGAAACACATACCTGTTAGAAACATATATCTTTCTTTCCTGTGGGTTTGCTCACTATAAAAGAAGAGCTCCCTCATGCCTTAACTTCCTGTTCAAAGTGACGTTTTCCCCGCAGGCGTTCAGTGGATGACCCTGCAAAGGCCTCTCACACAAACACAACGCCTGTAGATTTACTGGTGGACACACACGCAGCTCTTTGGCTCGTCAGTGTAACATCACAAACGTTTGGATCTGACTCTCAGGGAGCTTCATGTTCATGGTGTTGCTGGTTCTGTCTCCAGGTGACCGTGTTCATGAAGTCTGCCTGTTACATTTGTTCACAGGTTGGGGAATGTCTCGTCTCAGCTCTGACGTCTGGACAAACTTTTACTGCTCCGACACAAGACCTTCTTTTTTTTTTTACCGATCTGTTTTCCTTCTTCTTCCAACGCGTGTTTCTCTTTACAGACCTTCAAATCCAAATAACATAATAATGATTGGCTGCTCCGGACCAAAGTGACATTGAGTGTTCACGTCTTCAGCTTAAAAGTTCATTCATACACGTCTAAAAACGGCTACAAAACCACGCCACGCAGCAGAGAATAGCGCCCGGCAAGCACGCTGTACCAGAGGAAACGCTGGTTTTACGTGGGGATGCTTTTCCAGCGACGGGTCTGTGTAAGAGTGTAAACGATTTATGAAAGCAGTGAATAAATAATGAATGTAACCTCAAGTTTAGCACTTTTGCCTTCGCCATCTTGGTTGTTTTTTTTGCCAGAAATGACCATATTTGGGCGAGGGACGTGACATGCGACTAGCCGCTCAAAGGATTGAACATTGTCAGGTTACAAACAACCACCCGTCTGGAGCATGTTAGCCACACAAACCAATTAGACATTGTTTTCTCTTCAGTCACCAGTCAGTCTAAATTTACATTTCCGTTTAAAGGAGCAATATATAACTCTGACGCCTAGTGTTTAAAGTTGGTACTGCAGTTAAAATTCTAAACATTACAGAGAGCTGTCTCCCCCCCCCCCCTCCTCTCTAGAGTGGATGCTCACGCAGGTCACCATGTGGTGGACACTGAAGCTTCAGTGCAAACAACAGAATCGAGCTGATTTTGTCGCTGACGCTCGCTCGTGTCACGTCCTGTTAGGACAGGCTGTCAGGTTTCAGAGGAACAACATCCTGTAGAACAGGATGGACTATTTGTTCCTTTCCTCGTCAGGATCAGAAACGATCACATTTCAACTGAAACCTTTTTCATACGTTTTTGTATTCTTGATTTTCATAATAGGGCTTTATTCATTTTTGTTTCAGCACATGATCAGTTGAGCTTCAGGACTGCATAAATATATAATCCTGGATTATGATCCAGGTTTCATTTCATTAATCAGACACGAGCGTTTACAACACACCAGCAGAGTGACTTCAACACCTCCTCTAATGTTTGCATCAACTAATAAGTTTAAATCACTGGTTTTATTCATTTTCATCAGAAGTGAAGTTTAACAAACCTTTGTTCTCAACTTCTGCCTGGAATAAGCTTGACTTTATTATTATCGCTTCAGACCTAACTGTGATGGAATAAGAGTCCAATAAAATTAAAATATTAACCATGTTGACTTTTGACCCCTCCATACTCTCTCTCTCTCTCCTGTACCCGGTGGGGTCCCCAGACTACACTTTAAGAACCATCTCTGGATGATGCAGCAGAGAGGCTCATTTTAGTAAAGACAGAAACACAAGAGAGCAACGAATATCAAAGAAGGAGCAAAATCATGAACTGTGCTGCACAAATAACATTCAATTGGGTTTAAGTGAAAAGATACAGGAGGCATGAAACATATTTATCTCGCAGGATGTTAGGAGTGTAATGACTACAAACAACAAGTTAAATAATAATAAATAATCGCGACGACTTAAAGCGGAACTCTACATTTATGAGTCAGAAATCACACATCTGCGTCACGTAATGAAAGATGAGAGCACGTCATTAAAAACACATTTAAACATTTCAAGTGAATAGAAACAGAGATGTTGATCAGGTACAGACCTGAAGCTGCTCCTCCACGCGCTCTACTCCGCTGAAGATCTCACAAGAGCGCGAGGCACGTTCAGGACTCCCAGGGACCACACACACGAGCGCGCGCGCACTGATGAACGGTGATCACAGTTAAATTCATCCTCACTCAGAAAACACATGATGTCCGCGCGCTGTCATAACGGTTGATCCGGAAGTCTCCACACAAGTGGAGGGAGCAGGTTGTGGCTGCACGCGCACACTGAGCAGGTGTCTTTATTGGACGGAAAAGACTCAGGGGCCCTCCAGAGACTGTGAACATTAGGGACACACGAGGAATCAAATATGATAGGAGGACGTCATTTTTCTTTCCAATATGAACTTCAGGAAACAAAATGTTGAGAAATAGCGTCCAAAGATGGGAGGGAAAAGTGGCAATGTTGAGATGAAAGGTAAAATATAATTTCACACATAAAGAGGCAATGTCAAGAATGAAGGTGACATTCTGAGAAATAAGTCAAAATGACAAGAATAAAGTAACGATGTTTAGAATAAAGCTGAAGAGAAATTTCAAAGTTATTCTCAACATTTCTATTTTTTATTCTCGAAGTGCATAAAGAAAGAAAAACCTTCCTCTCTTCATTTATTGATCTACAACATTTGTAAAACCGACCATCTGCCCGTGTCCCAACGCTCTGACTCTTTAAGAATCGCTCTTCATTTTCCTCCAGTGACTTTCATTCTGCTAAGCAGGGTAACGTGAGTAATAATGTCAGATGGGGCCCCCTTAGGCCCCGTGTTTCTGAGCGCCAGCGTCTTTTTTCGATTGTTTTCAATGAGTAGAGAGCGCTCGTAGCAGAGAGCGGCCGCCTGGAGAAAAAGCGCAGCGCTCAGCGTATTTTCTTCTGAGTGTGTCGCTCCGAGCTCTCAAGTTAGAAATCTTTTAACTTTTCAGAAAGGTGCTGTTGATGTCACCGGCGCTCTTTTCCAAATGTCTGATATTCCCCGTAGTTTTGCCTCCTACAGGTCGTGTCTTGTACCCACATCCTCCTCGCTCCGTGTCTGATCAGGAAATAAACGATCTCAAATATAAAACATGCAGTAAAAAGTAACGGAGCAGTGTCGGTCATACAGCGGACTGTTGTCAACAGACTGTTGTCATAGAGACAAAACGCTCCCAGGCGCACAGCCAGCACTTTTAAAAGGCTAAGTGGACACGGCCTGCAGTACCCAGTTTAAACACTAGGTGTCAGAGTTACATGTTGCTGCTTTACAAAGGCTTTTTTAATGAACCCTTCACACACTGATCAGTTTTAAATTTAATCTTTCAAAGTTTCACTTCAGTAATAAACTTGTTTGTTCTTAAAGGAGCCAAAAGAAAGAAAACAATTATGTAAAAGTTTTTTATTTTACAAATCAAGATGGAGGCCTCACGCTGAACCTCACGTCGACGTCACAGACTTTACGAAACAAAATGTTTAAAAATAAAAAAACAAAACTTTGAAAAAAGCTCTGCAGGATTTACAAAAATCAAAGGATCTGTAGGAACAACGGATATCCAGGGACCGCCCCCCTCCCCCACTCAGAGTCTCTTTGTGTCACATGATCAGACCTAGCTGGGACTACTTCTTGGCATAGGTGACCTTCATGGCGCAGGTGGCCGTGATTCTGAAGCCCTGCAGCGCGTCTTTAGCCACGCCCGCCTGCGTGTCGCTCTCGAACTCCACAAAGGCGATGTCGTGTTTCCCCGGGACGAGACGCACCTCTTTAAAACCGGGAAACCTGATGGAGACAGAAACAGTCAGCACACACACAGACACGCACACATGTCTATTTGAAATGAAAGAGTGGTGAAGGTGAACTGACTGGTTGAAGAGCATGGAGAGCATCATCTCGTTGGTCTCCTCGGGCAGGTTGTTCAGGAACAGGATGTAGTTTGGAGGATTGTCGGGCACCTGAGAGAACAGATCCTGATCAGTTAAAGGTGGACACAACACCTTTGTGGGTCAGTTAGTGATGACCATTTGTACCGGGGGGGTCGAGTATTTGTCCACCGAATCCTCAAGTGTGAGGTGTCAACACGTTTATGAGAATATGTGACCTTTAACAAAAACATTCAGGTGAAATGGTCGTACCTGTGCTGTGGGAGAGTGAACGGGTGCTGCCGATCCCTGCAGAGAGCAAACACACAGACATCAGAGAACAACACATAAACCTGTTTCCTGTTAGCTTTCATCTCAACAGGACAGACTCAAATGATGGGTTATTACATTATGAGCAACAAAGGAGCTGATCTTTAACACTAAAAACAACATAAGATGGCGTTCTGAGACGATCGTTTCAGAGGTTAACATGAAAACAACGGCTTCGATCTCTTCATCAGACGAGCATCAGATCGCTGCCGACCAATTTCCCGTCAGAGACTCAGAGTGACGACGACGATGAAGGAGAGATGATGTGTTTACATGTTTACATCCTCAGATTCAAAATGGAACATAAATCAGGCTTTCTGTGTTTACTCCTTTTTTATCACATCTCTAAATCTCACCGTTACGTGAGAGTCGTGTAAAATCGAAGAGATGAAGAGAACAGGAGGACGGCTGGAGGAGTTCTTTACAATCTAATCTTTAAGAAGCTGTGAGACAGAGTTAGTGTGCGTACTTCATTCACACATGAACCCCGGCCCACTTCAGGACCTGATTCGGGTCTAGTGTCCGTAGTGATGGATCACATCCCCCTCAGAAATGTTTGATTTCAGACCACGCTCGTGTAACTTTGACCTCACATGCACGCTTGAATATTTTATAAGGTCATTTCTTTATCTCAGGCATCACTCACCGCTGCAGGTTTCTTTATCAGGCTGGTTGCTGGCTCCTGAGCTTTCTTCTTCTTCTCCTTCTTCTTTTCCTTGTCGCCGTACGTTCCCTTGACCTTGGCGATGACCTCAGAGTCCGTCTTTGCGTACTGTATCCTCTGAAAAGGAACGGTCAGGTCAGAGACGCCGCTGTGATGTCAAACATGATTCAAGACAAACGTCAAACTAACAGGTCGTCAAGCGGTGGACCTACCATGGGCTTGTTGTAGAAGGGGAAGCCCTGCAGCTGCCTCAGTGCGTTTGTGGCGCCGGCGAGCTCTTTGAAGACGACGAAGGCCTGACCCCTCATCTTCATGGTCTTCATGGCCACGATGTCGATGATCTGACCGAACTGAGAGAAGAGCGCGTACAGCGAGCGCTTCATCTCTGCAGGAGGACAGAGTTTGACAAAAGTGGAACGACAAAAAGTCAAACAAACATTTTAAGTTCCCAGAAGTCAAAAAGACGACCCCAGAAGCCCAAAACAAATATTACATTGATGACACTTCAGCAGCAGCACAGAATGACACTGAACGGCCTACTGACCTTCTTTCTTCACTTTGTCATTGATGTTGTTGATGTAGATGGTGTGGTTTGGTCGGATATCCATGTTGGAGTCTGAAAAACAAAAGGAGGGCATCATGGTTACTTCTCTTCCCCTGGTCAAGTTCAGCTTCTTGTGACCGATAACTTCTAAAAAACTACGTCCATGAAGTCTGAAGAAGTTGATGTTATCAGACAGTGAAGGCCAAACTTTGCTCCTGCTATGAACTACATGATAAGATACCTGCCGGTGTCTCCTGAGGCTAGAAAAGAGAATGACGAGGAAGTGATGAACGAAGCTGAACAGTCCTCTATAAAGAGAATATTTGCCTTTATATCAACGACAAGATGAAACAGCTCCTTCTATGTGATCAAAAGTAAAACTCTTTACACTTCAGTTTTAATTTGAAAACCTGACAGTTGTTGCTGCTTCCTGTTTGAAGCCGGTCCAAAGTTCAGATACATTTCAGAAGAAGAAGAAGATTTACGTCATTAATTGAGGGGAAATTCAGTTTTACACTCTGTTGTTGAACATGCTACACACACACACAGGCTGAAACACACACACACACACACACACACAGGACCCTATGGACTGATGGAGAGATGTCAGCATTAGGGGGGGGGGGGGGGCTGCACACAGCGAACGCTCCTGAGCTGGTGGGGGTTCGCAGCCTTGCTCAATGGCACCTCGGCAGTGCCCAGGAAGTGAACTGGCACCTCTCCAGCTACCAGACCAATTTCCAGATTTTGTCTGCACTGGGACTTGAACCGGCGACCCTCTGATTCCCAACTCAAGTCCTGACAGACTGAGCAACTGTTGCCCCAGTTCTATGGGATATGCATTTTTATTTGCTGTTTCTTGCTCTTTGGCATGCTGGCTTTAACTACAGCTTTGTGTAGCATTAGACAACACAAACAATAACGTTAATAATTATGATGAAACTCAAATCTGCATCGGAACTCTCCAACTTCATTTCATGTAGATGAATAAAGTGAGCCTTTGACTTCTCTTACACCACACTACACCTAACAGCTTCAATCAAACAGGTGAAAGGGTTCATACATCTCTTCCCGTGTTTCTTACACCTGATGCTGCGATAAAGGAAGGAAGAGTTGTTTATATTAGAAGGATAAGAAGAGACTCTCTCCTTCATGAGCTAATTAAGCTAACTATCACAACATTGAATGATAAGAAGAAGCGGCTCGTAAAGCTGATTAAACGTCGTGCCACAGTGACTGGGAGCTACTTCAGGGGATTCCTGGATACATTCATGTTAGTGGTGCATTTATAATATAGAGTAACATGCCCACATGTTATGGTAGTGTTAGCATGTGTTAGCATTCGTTAGCTGTACGTTCATTCATAACGTTAGCATGTGTTAGCAGCAGCAGCTAGCTATGAAGCTAACCGTTGATCCTTGTAAGTGGTGTAATAAAATATGTTAAAGATTTAAACAGCACAGATTTGTATCTGTATTCCGTTTGGACCGTTTTATGAAGATGTACAACAAATGAACACAAGATAAAAGTGTAAAAGCTCACCTCCTCTCCGCTCCTTTAAACAGGAAACACTGACTGATGGCGCCGGGGAATCCTGCTGCTGCTTTAACGCGGTTATTTCTCTATCGCCCCCAGCAGGCCGGGAGGAGAACTGCAGGCCGGGAGGAGAACTGCAGGCCGGGAGGAGAACTGCAGGCCGGGAGGAGAACTGCAGGCCGGGAGGAGAACTGCAGGCCGCATCACAATCTGATTATTTCATCAGCTCACGATGATCATGTTTCCTCTTTTTTTGTGGAGTTTATATTAGTAACCTTGTTGAGGATATACCCGAGCAGATGGTAAACATGTCAAGCTAAAGCTCATATACCCCCCCCCTTTTCAAGTTGACGCTCATATACTCAAAAATCTTCTTTTAGATTTCTCTTCTCTTGTTTATTGGATTCTTATGATGTTTAATGATGTTTGGATTTTTGTTTGGGTTCCTATGATGGTTGGGTTCTGACAAAGTTTTGGTTCTGATGATGGTTGTTTAATTTTTGTTTGGGTTCTGATGCTGGTTGGGTTCTGACGAAGTTTGGGTTCTGATGATAGTTGGGTTCTGATGCTGGTTGGGTTCTGACAAAGTTTGGGTTCTGATGATGGTTGGGTTCTGATGATGGTTGGGTTCTGATGCTGCTTGTAATTTTTGTTTGGGTTCTGATGCTGGTTGGGTTCTGATGATGTTTGGGTTCTGATGATAGTTGGGTTCTGATGCTGGTTGGGTTCTGACAAAGTTTGGGTTCTGATGATGGTTGGGTTCTGATGATGTTTGGGTTCTGATGATGTTTGGGTTCTGATGATGTTTGGGTTCTGATGATGTTTGGGTTCTGATGATGGTTGGGTTCTGATGCTGGTTAGGTTCTGACAAAGTTTGGGTTAGGGTTTGGGTTCTAATGATGTTTGGGTTCTGATGATGTTTGGGTTCTAATGATTTTTGGGTTTTGATGCTGGTTGGGGTTTTGTTGTCTCATTGGTTGCTTTTGTTGTTGTTGTTGTTGTTGTTGTGGTTTTGGGGTTCTTGTGCTTTGTTGTCATGTATCTTGTGTCTTGTTTTTAAAAGCTATACAAATAAAGTTATTATTATGATAATAAATAGTATTCGCTTATTCTGCTTTCTGTCCTCCTCAGGCTTCCGTACGGGTCTAATGTTGTTATCAGCTGATGCCTCTCCGTTGCCCTGCTCCTGTTTGTCATATGAATGCTAGCTCACGAGCTAACTGGCTAACAGGTTTCTAACACTGACCATGGATGTGAGCCGGTTCACACCGGGACGGCGACGCAGTGTCACCGGACCACGATAACACCGGACCCCGGTGGCGACCCTCTCCCCCCCCCGCTACCTGCTGCACTTTGCACATTTCGTGAGCAGGTAGCCGGTTATCTCTGCGACTTCTGCCCTCTTTATCCCGCTCTGGGTCACAGTGTGTGTGTGTGTGTGTTAGCTAGTGAGTTAGCCTCGCAGCTAATAGAAAGAAGCTCTGGTTGAACCGACTCTCTGACACACTAAGAGGACCGACCACAGCGGGATGAGCGATGGCATCGGTCCGGGTAGCTGTCCGGGTCCGACCCATGAACCGGCGGTGAGTTTGACACCCTGACACACTCG
The DNA here is from genome assembly GCA_020745685.1 of Tautogolabrus adspersus. Classification (NCBI taxonomy): domain Eukaryota; kingdom Metazoa; phylum Chordata; class Actinopteri; order Labriformes; family Labridae; genus Tautogolabrus; species Tautogolabrus adspersus. The sequence goes on along the minus strand of CM036537.1, from coordinate 34,344,031 downwards.
ACTGTTTAAATGAGTCATTATGTGGAGATTTTGTGAGGCTCATTGGGCTCACTGCAGATGTAGCTGCTGACTTAGAGCTAGGGCTGGACGATATGACTTCAAATCACGATTCATTCAACATACTATGAATCTTATCAAAGCTTTAAATCATGATAACAGCCATGTTTGATGGACTACTCTCATGCACCTGTCTTATGGAAAATGATGTTGTTAAGCATCGGTATATTTGCATACTGTGTTGATTTGGGAGGTTGTGACCCAGTTGGTAGTCGGTCGTCTCTTTACCAGAAGGTCGGGGGTTCGATCCCCAGCTCCTGCAGCTTCATGTCCGATGTGTCATTGGGGGAGACACTTAACCCAAAGTTGCTCCAGCTGCTTCGTTGTCAGGAGACAGTGTATGAAAGGACGAGTTACTCCTGATGGTTACTCTACTGGTAACTACTAAGACATTCAAAGATGCAGCAGTGTCCTTCTTTTACATCACTGAGACTACAGGGAGACTCTGAGGACCACTATCTACAGGGAGACACTGAGGACCACTATCTACAGGGAGACACTGAGGACCACTATCTACAGGGAGACACTGAGGACCACTATCTACAGGGAGACACTGAGGACCACTATCTACAGGGAGACACTGAGGACCACTATCTACGGGGAGACACTGAGGACCACTATCTACAGGGAGACACTGAGGACCACTATCTACAGGGAGACACTGAGGACCACTATCTACAGGGAGACACTGAGGACCACTATCTACAGGGAGACACTGAGGACCACTATCTACAGGGAGACACTGAGGACCACTATCTACAGGGAGACACTGAGGACCACTATCTACAGGGAGACACTGAGGACCACTATCTACAGGGAGACACTGAGGACCACTATCTACAGGGAGACACTGAGGACCACTATCTACAGGGAGACACTGAGGACCACTATCTACAGGGAGACACTGAGGACCACTATCTACAGGGAGACACTGAGGACCACTATCTACAGGGAGACACTGAGGACCACTATCTACAGGGAGACTCTGACCCCGGTGCTGAAATGTGCTGTAAGGATCAGCTTGAGGTGCCTCGATGACTCTTTAAGGTTTTTATGAAAACAGAGCAGCCGTGTTTGTATTTCACATTTGACACACTGACGTGAATCAAAGTGTTTCACTGAGGCAAAGAACGGCGTCAGAGTGACTAATTGAAAACACGGATCAACGAAACATGGCAAATAAATCAAGATGGATTCAAAAAGTGAAAGTGATGGGCAGCCGTGAACCTGAACTCCAGAGTGGTGTGTCTGTGTTCACTCCTTTATAAGACGGGTTAATAATCACAGCGTGCGGCGTTACGTAACGTGTTGTTCAGTGATTGTGTCGCACTGAGATAAACAGACACCTGCTGCTGACGTGTGAACGGAAATCTGCACGCACAGACATGCACAGTTTGCTTTCATGCTCGGACTCAAACATTAAGAGTGAAGTCGACCCGGAGAATAAACTCGGGTGGAGTCGGGACGATTATACTCGACTAAACAAACACGACTCCCTGACTGTGCGGCTCAGGTTCAGTCACGTGGGGTTGAATGATGTCAGCCGGGTTTGTCTGGGAGTATATAAACTTTTTATTAGTTTATAAATGTTCTAAAGTCTCCTGAGGAGGAACTATATAATCACATTTTTAACCTGCTGGTCTGGTGATGTTTTTAAGATGTGTTTTGTGGCATTGCAGAGAGACAGGAAATATTATGAGGAGAAGGAGGAGGGGGGGGGGTGAGGTGACATGCAGCAAAGGGCTGACAGGCAGAGTCGAACCCGGGGCCGCTTCATCCCACACTTTGTCTCTGATGTGTTGTGATTAACTAACTGAACAACGCCTGAAAAGTCAGGTCTGGAGGATTTCAGGAGCAGTCCTCCTCTATCCAGAGTACGGCCCGACCAATATGGAATCTTCTGGGTCGATACTGATATCAATATTTTCGGGAGTGAAAAACTCCGACACGATATATCGGCCGATATCTTTCTTAGATTTATGAAATCTTTAGAGACAGATAAACATGTTTACTTTGTTGATCCCTCAGTTATCAAACACGTGTGGAAAAGATGTTTAATGAAGACAAGATGGTCACTGAGCGTGTACGTGTGTCACCGCTCGACACTCTGCAGAGTGATGATGCTTGTTGTAGTCCATATAGCGCCCTCTGCTGGTGACAGAGAACTGCTAGTGTAACACAATGAAACTCAAATGAAATGATGTTTGACTGGAGAATAAATCGAGTAACATCTGTGCATATCTGCGATGATATAGCCAATACCGATAGTCACTGGATATGCTAATATCGGCAGATATTATCGGCTGGTCGATTATTTGGTTGGGCTCTAATCTCGATATTTTCAGGAGTGCACATGTGAAAACAGCTCTTGTTCTTTTTGCTCAATCGTAATGACCCAGAAATAGCAACAAGAAAATATTTATAGACAACTAAAAGAATGTTTAGTCAGAGGAAATGAAGAAGAGGAGTGGAAGCTGCACCGTGTTCCCTGAAGAGTGTTAAAATGTGCCCCATGCTTATGCTGAAAGACCAAAACAGACTTTGTTGATGTTTAACAGGGAGAAGGACCTAACAGCAAAAAGCATCATCCACATGGAAGGAACCAAAACCTCCATCATCAACCTGAAGGTAGGAACCCACGTGAGCTCTGCTGAAACCTCAGGCTGAAGATGATTCAAACATGTAGCTGAAGCTCGTTGTGTTCTTGTTGTTTCCTGAAAAAGCTCCCTGAAGGCATCGCGGGCGATTCAACGAGGGATCGGACAAAGACGTTCACGTACGACTTCTCGTACGACTCCACGGACGGCAAGAGCTCCACCTTCGTCTCCCAGGAAAAGGTAAACAACAGTCTTCAGTCCTTACACTAAACTGAGGGAGAGATGAAGTGATGATAACGCTGACATACATCTTTCAGCTATCAGAGTTTGAGGAGGTTATTGATGTTTATGAAGATTAAACTTAAAGGAGCAATATGTAACTCTAACACCTAGTGTTTAAAACGGGTACTGCAAGAGCTGTCTCCCCCCCCCCCCCCCCTCCTCTCTAGAGTGGATGCTCACGCAGGTCACCATGTGGTGAACACTGAAGCTTCAGTGTTTATCCAGCTCTGCATCGGTCTGTAAACCTTTCTGTGTTCTAACCTCTCTCCATTTTTCAAAAGCATCTCCAATATTGATCCTAGTTTGAGCACGTTTCTGCTCGTGGTGTCTTAAAACCGCCTACCTTCTCTGGTCCAAACAAATCCAGACCATTCAGGACCAGAATCTAAAGTTAGCACCATTCAGGACCAGAATCTAAAGTTAGCACCATTCAGGACCAAGTGTGTCTGAGGGCAGAAGGAGGGTCCTCTTTAAAAGCTCAAAGGATCTGTCGCACCAGAGCAAATAAAAAATGGACACAGAAGAGTCAAAGTGACAAAGTTTGTTTTTCTTTTTGTGACTTTTTATTCTCACTCACTTTTTGGGGACACTAATCGCCGTAGCAACGTGACCCTTTGATTCCTTGAATACTCAAACCCTGCTTAAATCCACACCACAAAGTTTTGCTTTCACGACGGCGTTTGATATTTAAAAAAGATCTGTGCCCAGTCGAGCGTTTTAAACGTTTCAGGATTAATCATCCGTCCGTCACATGATCCTTCAGCTCACTTTGCATTAGCAGTCCGGTTCAAACTGGCACTGATTCTCTCGCTCACAATAGCAGCTCCTTGGAGGGCTGAAAACGCCGACTTTCTCCTTGTGAATGTTGGCAGCAGTAGGATTAAAACACAAAACAACATTTGACTACACATGTCAGGAGTAAAGACGTACTCAGTGGTGAGAGGAAACCATCTCCATCTCAGTGTCCCTAAAACAAAGGAATTAATAATCTGTCCCCCCTCACCTCGGCACCCCCTTCTCATCAACAACCAAACAGTGAAATAGTTAAATACCTTGAAGTGACACTAGACAACCCACTACAGAGCACTGAGGTGCAGAGGATGGAGGTACAGAGGATGGAGGTTCAGAGCACTGAGGTGCAGAGGATGGAGGTACAGAGCACTGAGGTTCAGAGGATGAAGGTACAGAGCAGTGAGGTGCAGAGATCTGAGGTGCAGAGGATGGAGGTACAGAGGATGGAGGTTCAGAGCACTGAGGTGCAGAGGATGGAGGTACAGAGCAGTGAGGTTCAGAGGATGAAGGTACAGAGCACTGAGGTTCAGAGGATGGAGGTACAGAGGATGGAGGTTCAGAGCACTGAGGTGCAGAGGATGGAGGTACAGAGGATGGAGGTTCAGAGCACTGAGGTGCAGAGGATGGAGGTACAGAGCAGTGAGGTTCAGAGGATGAAGGTACAGAGCAGTGAGGTGCAGAGATCTGAGGTGCAGAGTTTTGATGGGCTTGCCTTGGGATAAGCCTGATCCCTGCTGTTCTTGCTGCCCTGAACAAAAGGCCTCATTGAACATACCAGGGTGGGAACTTTGTAGTTGAACTCAGTTTGTTTTATACTCTTTGTTTTGTGTATGTATTGTTCTTTGTTGGGAACTGTCCCTCATGGGGACAATAAAGTCTCAAGTACATCAGCAGCCAACATTTCCAAAAGTCTCAGTGTCAGGGTCTTTGTTGTGAAGGCTTCAGAGACCGGGGGGGGACAGACATTTGTAGGAAAAGTGCTCGTCAACATTTTAAAGAGTTTTTTTTCACACAAAAGAGGACAGAAGAGTCGTTCACCCCCCCCCCCCCAAAAAAAAGAATCAGTAAATACACAATTCACTGCAAAAAATAAAATAATAAGGAGGATGCCGGAAATGAAGAATTTTCAGGGGAGAGAGGACTCTTATTTTGGAGCATGCTCTACCTGCTTAGCCAATCACAAGCCTGGAAACTTTGCGTGAAAAGTGAAACTGTTGAACAGATGCTCTGTCGTCTCTTCTCGGATGATCAGTGAAAACTAAACTCTAAGGTTTGTCTCTGGGTGTCAGAGGGAGGAGGACTGACCCACCTCTCGTCCTCTCTGTGTGTGTTTACTCTTCATGAGCTCTGAACGATCACATTACATCTCTGTCATGTCAACACTGAGTCATGTGAGATCTGCACTGCAGCGTTTCACAACCGAAGCCTCAAAGAGATCTCTGCAGAATTAAGATCTCTGTTTCATTTTGGTTTCTTCTTTTGCAGGTTTTTAAAGATTTGGGCTCCGATGTGCTGAAGGCGGCGTTCGAGGGCTACAACGCCTGCGTCTTCGCCTATGGACAGACCGGCTCGGGGAAGTCCTACACCATGATGGGAAATCCTGTGAGGCTAAAGTCAGGGCATATTTAAGATCACTTTGCAGACTCTGTTATCCAGAAACACTTTTAGAACAGTGATCAGACTCTCGGAGGTTAAATAATCAGTCTGTCTGCTCGCTGAAGTCGTCTACGAAGGCTCCGGCTGAGCGAACAGAACGACTGAAACCATCTATCTGACTTCAATCAGACAATCTGCTGTTTGAAATTAATCACTGAAGGAGAGTTCTGCTACTTTAAACTTTGGCCGTACACTTTCATGTCCCTGGCACGGCTCGGTACAGTGGCTCACGACAAGCACAAGCACGGGGACACAACGTGGACATGAAGTATAATCCACCGAGTGTTCTGTCTGTCTCTAAACACGACTCAAAATAAGACACAAAGTCAGTGAAGTAGCTGTCATGCTCTCTCTGTGTCGTTCTCCGATGTGCAGACGTGGACTTGACTGCGCGTCCCTTTTTTCCTTTGGAGTCCGCCTGTCTTGTTAACTGAGCACGCTTCATGATCACGTAAAGCCCTGCGTTGCATTACGGCGTTATGTACAAGAGGTAAACGGCCGGTGTTGGCTGAAATGTGATCCTTGATGGATCAAAGTTCGTCCTCTAAAAGTTGTGTTTGTGATGAGAACTAGAGCCGCCGTACATGGAGCACGCAACATAACTGCTAGGCTATCTAGGCCCCAGATATTCAAAGCGGGGGGCTGGCCTGCACTCACACTGCTCCAGGACTAACCGGGCCTGAGCACGGTTACCTCTTGTACATAACGTCGTAATACAGCACATTCATGGCTTTACGTGATCATGAAGCGTGCTTAGTTTACAAGAGAGGCGGACTTTAAAAACTGCGTCCGCACATCTTAGAACATGACCACTACTTTACTGACTTTGTGTCGTACATTGAGTCGTGTTAGTCAGATACAGACAGAACACTCCGGGGTTTCTGTGTCCCTGTGCTCGTGCTCGTGCATGAACTGTACCGTGACGAAGCACACCTCTTCCAAACGTACCAGGGCCAAGAAGTGTACGGATGTCCTAGTGTACCTAAGTCACATGACAGGATCTTACTGATTAGTCGTCTTCTTTCATTGATGTTTTTGTGTTTAGGGAGACGCAGGTTTGATCCCGAGGATCTGTGAAGGTCTGTTCAGCCGGATCTCTCAGTCGACTCGATGGGACGAAGCTTCCTTTCGTACAGAAGTCAGGTGAGACCTCTTATAACCTCAGAGTTTCTGACTTATTCTGAGCAGCTCACTCCATTCTTTCTGTTTGTAGGATGGTTTCTGTATTCTGGATGGGTTGAGAATAGAAACAGATGTGTTGATAAATCCACCCGACCTTTTAGACTCCAAATAACCTGCAACAGTCTGCAGAAACGTTCTGATGTGGCTCAATATGAGAGCACTGTGACCAGTTCAAACTGTTTCATTTCATCCTCAGCTTGAGCAATGACTTCATCATTCTTCCCGCTCTGCAAACAGAGCCGTGACGAAGCAGCTTTACGTTAAAGGTCACATATTCTGTAAAATCCTCTTCACCATGTGTCTCTAACTCTAATATGTGTCTCTAGTCTGTCTACAAACCCCCCAATGATGAGAAAAGTCCATCCTCTCCGTCTTTGGCCTGCTCCACTTTTCAGGAAATGTGTGCTCAAATTTGGCATGGAGCGAGAAAGCCCGAGCCACCCGAGCCCTTCCAGAGAGGGGCGTGGTCAGACACAGCTCATTAACATTTAAAGCTACAGACACAGAAACAGCCTGTTCTGAGCAGGGCTGAAATAGAGGGGTTTATAGGCATGATCAAATACAGGATCAGAGTGGATTTAAAACAAGACACTTCACACACATGTTTAAGGAGCTCTGAGACTTATTTACACTGAAGAGGAGGAGGATATGTGACCTTTAAATCAGAAGTGAATATTTATGAGAAGAAACGAAGGATCTGTTCTTCATTAGTGAGGAAAATAGTCTTTAATGTGTGAGAATAAAGATGATGCTCAGAGCTCTAATCTGGACTGTTTTTCCCCCTCAGTTATCTGGAGATCTACAACGAGAGGGTGAGGGACCTGCTGAGGAGGAAGTCCACTCAGACCTACAACCTGAGAGTCAGGGAGCACCCGAAGGACGGACCGTATGTGGAGGGTGAGGCCGGCGGTCCCACAGAGCACATGAAAGCAGGAACCAAACACGATGAGCCTGAGTTTGCTTCACATTTGTGTGGCGGTGTAGTGTAGGTTTAAGGTGGCACGCCACGCCGCGTCGCTCGCGGGCAGTGAGGACACTCCGATAGTAAACAACAGAATCAAGATTTTGATGCTGAGGCTGCTTGCGTTGCGTGCTGTTAGGACACGCTGTCACATCATGTAGACGTGACAAGAATTCCAATTTTTTTCAGAGTTTCTGTCTTGTGTAGTTTTTTTTAAATAACCTGCCCTCTCCCTCCTGATCTCAGACCTGTCCAAACACCTGGTGCAGAACTACAGCGACGTGGAGGAGCTGATGGAGGCGGGAAACATCAACCGTACCACCGCCAGCACGGGCATGAACGACGTCAGCAGCCGCTCGCACGCCATCTTCACCATCAACTTCACACAGGTCAGATTTCATAGAGGTTCAGCGCTCTGGTGAAGTTTGTGTGCTGAGAGGAAATAGAACGTGTTTGTCAGATACGTCGGTAATAAACGTGTGGTGCACGGCGTTAGAAGTAAACGTGTCATCTCACCACAAACAGAGAATCACTCCCATGATTCCCCGCCAGCCTCGAGGTCATCTTTTTAATATTGTTTTCATTGAGAGCCCCCTGGTGGTGGGATTTACATACTGCACGTTTAAATTAAAGAAGCTTCAGTGTCGTCCGCCCGTCTCTAACGAAAGGATGGATGGATTGTACAAGGTCAAAAAAAAAAGACAAACAAAGCAGTAGTTATTCCTGAGCTGTGAAACCATCTTGTTAAATATCCATCCAGACTGTAACACTCTCTCTGTGTCTGTCAGGCTAAGTTTGACGCAGAGATGCCCAGCGAGACGATCAGTAAAATACACCTGGTGGATCTCGCCGGCAGTGAGCGAGCCGACGCCACTGGAGCGACGGGCGTCCGACTGAAGGAAGGAGGAAACATCAACAAATCTCTGGTCACTCTCGGAAACGTCATCTCGTCTCTGGGTCAGAAAGTTGATCACTGAACTGGTTTGGGATGTTTTTGTCTTGTTGACTGTGTTTGTTGACCGCTGATCTGTTTGCAGCCGACATGATGCAGGACGGAGGAAACACCAACCTGAAGAAGAAGTCGCTGTTTGTCCCGTACAGAGACTCCGTGCTGACATGGCTGCTCAAGGACAGCCTGGGCGGGAACTCCAAGACCATCATGATCGCCAGTGAGACTAAACTTAAACTCAACACGGACATTTTAAGAAAGCCCAGAAAGAAAGGATTGAGTAATTTTAATTTAAATCTGTTGAAATTGTTTCTCTGTGCAGCCGTTTCCCCGGCTGACGTGAACTATGGCGAGACGCTCAGCACGCTGCGGTACGCCAACAGAGCCAAGAACATCATCAACAAACCGACCATCAACGAGGACGGAAACGTCAGGCTGATCAGAGAGCTGAGGGCCGAGATCGCTCGGCTCAAAGCTCTGCTGGTTCAGGGCAACCAGGTAAACATGTGACACATTCCTTCATCCCGATGAAAGTCACTCTGATTAGAGATTCAAACGTCACTGTCAACATGTCGGCTAAAAGAAGTGATCCGAGGAAGGTACATGTCTGCAGGAAGACCCTCAGACACGATGTGCATATTCTGCAACCAGAAATAAACGACCTGATCAAGTGTGATGCACCGAGCCACCTTCATGAGCTTCGATACCTGGGCTCTGGGTATCTGCTGATACCGATCGTGATACGCTCCCAGTGTTAAATGAACAACCTGGATTCTGACATTTGTCTTTGTGTTGTTGTGTCAGATTGCTCTCCTAGATTCGCCGACTGCTCTGAGCATGGAGGAGAAACTGCACCAGAATGAAGCCAGAGTGAGTCAAACTTTATCCTGCTGGAGAGGAAGGTTCACATTCTGCAGCAGAGATAAATCCGCTGCACCAAACTCAACGTATTTTATCACCACATCTTTGTACTGTGCAGATTTAAAATGTTCATGTTTCCTTCAGTCGAGGAGTTCTGCACGTTCCCCGTTAGTTTCTATAACGTTTTCTACTCGTTCGTTCGCAGGTGTTGGAGCTGACTAAAGAGTGGACGAACAAATGGAACGAGACGCAGAATATTCTCAAGGTAAGAGCTTGTGTGCAGACTGTGTACAAATGGAAACTAACATAGAGGTCTTAAACCTGCATTCTTCCTAACGGCCAGCAGGGGGCCACTCCCAGAAGTCAGAAAATATTCCTACGTGTCAGTTGATTAATTCCCTCAGTGAACATCTTCCTCATGAGTTTATGGTCTCAGTCTTCTTCAACCCAGCAGGATGTTGGTCTACTGATTCATGGTCCCATTGAGAGAAGAAAGCCGTTTCCACACATGCACTCCTTAAAATATCTAGATCATTTCAGGAGGACTGCTCCTGAAATCCACCTGACCTGTTCACACATGCACCTGACAGCAGGAGTTCCTTAAGCTTTTTAATTATGTTCTCTCATTGTACAGTGTATTCATATCTGTGTGTCCTACGTCTGCAGGAGGAGACGCTCGCTCTGAGGAAAGAGGGGATCGGTGTGGTGTTGGACTCGGAGCTGCCTCATCTCATCGGCATCGACGACGACCTCCTCAGCACGGGCATCATCCTGTACCACTTAAAGGTCAGAAAACGCCTGACCACGCCCCTCTCTGGAAGGGCTTGGGTGGCTCGGGCTTTCTCGCTCCATGTCCTATTGTTTACGGTGAGAAGGCAGACTCAGAGGGCAGAACAAACACCTAGCTGTGGGAGTGTCACCCACCTGGGGGAGGGGTTACTGCCCTTTGTGATGTCATGAAGGGAAAATCTCCAAACGGCCTGTTTGAGCACACATTTTCTGAAAAGCGGAGCAGGCAGAAGATGGAGAGGATGGACTTTTCTCATCATTGGGGGGTTTGTAGACAGACTAGAGACACATGTTAGAGTTAGAGAAACATGGGGGAGTGTGTTTATCAGAATATGTGACCTTTAACTGGTTAAACAACACTTAAAGTAAACATGTTGTTGTCTATCTGTTTGGGGGATAAACAGATGTTTGAAGTTTACATAAGAAAGGGTCTCAGGTTGAAATCTGAATGACATTCTTTAACAGGAAGTTAAAAAAAGTGATCAAATAAAATCAGATATGAGGATTAAAAACGAACAGTTAACCTTATTTAGCTTCCAGAAACTTCTCCACTTAATTCTCCACAGGGAGGAGACAGATTCAGACGCAGACTTTGTCCTCAGTCGAATGATGAGTTCTGACGTGTTTGTGTGTTTTTTCCGTCTTCAGGAGGGGCGGACGTACGTGGGCAGAGACGACGCGTCCACAGAGCAGGACATCAGTGAGTTTGTCTCTAAAGCCCTTTGAAAACCTGCAGAGTGTCACGATACATCGTTTCAAATGTAGAGATCACTCTAGTGAAAATCCAAAATATCGACACCTGTTTGATACCACAGCAGTCCAAGGCGCCCAGTATCTTGTTTTCAATGATTGTGAGTAAACACTGTGACGTTTAGGCAGCGTGCACGAGTTGGCCTCAAACTTGTGATGGATTCTTTCCTCTCCTGCTCAGCTGCCTTATAAAATACATTTCATATTTTAAAGTTTCTGACATATTAGTAACTGAGAATGTATCATTTTAAAACATGTACCAATCAAGTATCGAAAATCTGGCCGGGTCGCGGTGGCAGCAGGCGCAGTAGGTCAACCCAGACGTCCCTCTCCCCAGCGACATTTTCCAGCTCCTCCTCCTGGGGGATTCTGAGGCGCTAACAGGCCAGACAGGATATATAATCCCTCCAGTGAACTCTGGGTCTACCCCGGGGTCTCCTCCCAGTTGGGCATGCAAAGAAAACCTCCAAAGGGAGGCGTCCAGGAGGATCCTGATCAGATGTCTGAACCTCCTCAGCTGGCTCGATGTGAAGGTAGTAGCGGCTCTACTCAAAGCTCGCCCTGAATGTCTGAGCTCCTCCCCCTCTTTCTGAGGCTGAGCCCGGACACCCTCCAGAGGAAACTCATTTCAGCCGCTTGTACCCACGATCTTATTCTTTAGGTCTCTACCCAAAGCTCATGACCACAGGTTAAGGGGTTGGAACAAAGATGGAGCGATAAATCGAGAGCTTTGCGTTCAGGCTCAGCTCCCTCTCCACCACGATGGTTCAGTAGAACGCCCGCCTTACAGCCGACACTGAGACAATCCGTCTGCATATCCTCCAATAATTAAAATGATGCTCCAGACTTTTTCTTTCTGACTTTCGTCTCCTCTGTTTGCTTCTCTCGTCCCTCAGTCCTGCACGGTCTGGACCTGGAGAGTGAACACTGCATGTTTGAGAACCAGAACGGAACGGTGACGCTGGTCCCACTGGGCGGAGCTCAGTGTTCAGTTAACGGAGTCCAGGTGACGGGGCGATCGCAGCTCAACCAAGGTGAGAGCGACTATTACCTCCGATGGAAGTCTTGATGTCTCTTATTTTAATCTGTTAACTTAACATGTTTAGAGGTTCAATCGTCTGTGAGTAGTTTTCAGTTTGAGCTGTTTGTCGTCCAGGTGCTGTTATTCTGCTCGGCAGGACAAACATGTTTCGCTTCAACCATCCGAAGGAGGCGGCGAGGCTGAGGGAGAAACGAAAGGTGAGAACAGAATCTGAAGGTCAGGCGCCTTTCACAAAATGTATCGAACATTTCAGAGCCCCTCAAATCCTGAATGTGAGTGTCTCCAAGTGCTCTCAGTGGAAGCCCCCACATTGACTGAAGTAAAACGTCTGGGTAAAGTCGGGTTGAAAATTCGTCTGTTTGCGTTCACACATGCAGAGCAGAGTGTGAGAGGACTGTACGCTCCGGTGAGACCTTTTTTATGTCCCCTCAGAGTGGTCTGCTGTCCACGTTCAGCCTCTCCATGACGGATCTGTCCAAGTCCTGTGAAAACCTTTCCACTGTGATGCTCTACAACCCGGGGTGAGTTTAACTTTAACACAAACACCAGATATCAGCTGCATGTGATTATCAGACCCTGCAGCGCATCTCCCCTCTGCATCAAAACCAGGACCCTCAAACTTCTTGTTCTCCTTCACAGCTGATGAACTTTTATCTGCGATTCATCAGCAGTGGAGGAGTTCAAAATGAGAAAGGTCAAATTCAATAGCACGCTCCAGAGGGGATAAAAGTAATAACTACTTCTAGTTCTTTAAAAAGGATTCAAGGATCAGATTCAGAGGACCATCAAGGCGAGGCGAGTTTATTTATGATGCAACGAGGACATTTAAACAAGACATGAAACCATCCTGACAAATAAAAAGTCAAAGAGAAGAACAGAGAGTTACAGGGCCGTGTAAATATTTTAAAGGAGCAATCTGTAACTCTGACACCTAGTGGTTAAAATGGGTACTGCAGTCCAGATTCTAAACATTGTAGAGAGCTGTCTCCCCCCCCCTCCTCTCTAGAGTGGATGCTCACGCAGGTCACCATGTGGTGGACACTGAAGCTTCAGTGTTTATCCAGCTCTGCATCGGTCTGTAAACCTTTCTGCGTTCTAACCTCTCTCCATTTTTCAAAAGCATCTCCAATATTGATCCTAGTTTGAGCACGTTTCTGCTCGTGGAGCTTATTAGAAACATGCAGAGGCTTTTTAGGTCGGGTACAATCACTTCTATCTGAACCAGTTCTCTTGCCCGCTTCCATCGCTGCAACACCTGTTGGTTTGACCTGATAACTGCTCTCATATCTGGCAAACCGAGGGGCGTCCAAAACGGCCGTGTGGGGGTGCCTTAAAACCGCCTACCTTCTCTGGTCCAAACAAATCCAGACCATTCAGGACCAGAATCTAAAGTTAGAAGGAGGACATACTGGCTGCTGCATTGTTGTCAGAGAAGCCAGCACTTCAACATAGCATGTTTCCTTAATGTCTGATCATAGAGGAAGCTCACTTTATCATTTCACTCTCTACACATCTCACTGATTGGACCTTTAATATGAGACACATTCTACACATGTAAATTAACTGTCTGCACCGTGTCCTGTTGACAGTCTCTTCACTGAGAAGGGCCCCGTCTTCCTCAGGTAGACTCAGTCGTCCACTTCCTGTCTAACTGTCCCGTTTTTGACATGAAGACGTGTTTTGACTCGTCCAGTCCGTCATCCTGAACCCTCATTTGTTTTTGTCTGTTTGCACGTCTTCTCACTGCTTCTGTCGCCATTTTGATGTTTTCCATAAAAATGCATCATTGCTTTTTTTGCACATCATTTAAACTTCACCATGTTTTGTGTTGGATGCAGCTCTCACTCACTCACTGTGCTAGTTGTGCTGTAATGTTTATGTGCTGTGTGTGTGTGTGTGTGTGTGTGTGTGTTTGCGTGTGTGTGTGTGTGTGTGTGTGTGTGTGTTTGTGTGTGTGCGTGTGCGCGTGCGCATGTGCGTGTGTGTGTGTGTGTGTGTGCGTGCTCTCCTGATGAAAGGAGGAGACTGACGAAGGTTTTTGTGTTCACAGGTTGGAGTTTGAGAGACAGCAGCGAGAGGAGCTGGAGAAACTGGAGCTGAAAAGGTACGAGAGTCTGTTGATTCTGGAAAGAAAAAACATCATCGTGGGATTGAGCTTCAATTGTTTTTTTTGCGCTTGTACCCTGTTTTCAATCTGGTAATTAGATCTCTGCATCATCCCTCAAATCCTGAATCCGTGACTGACTTCCTGACACTTCACAAAATCTAGTAATGCAGGGTGGGAAGAGAGGTTTTGGAAAACCTGGAAATATCAACGAGAAGAGAATCTTATGAAAGCACGAACAGTTTAGAGTTATTTCATCATGTTGACACTCAGGTCACTTTCACACATGAAGTCCGGTGAACTCGGTGCCATTCAGGGGTGAAGTTGGAACAGTTTTCACTTGTTTCCTTGTTTTTTTTTTTTGCTTTGTCAAACGCACCAAAGCCTGTCTAATGTTGTGTACCGTAGCCAACCCGCCACTAGTTGGTGCTGTAGCTCCGGTCAGGGGCTGCTGCCATCCGGCCTAATGCTGCACTATGACCAGGAAGTAAACAACAGGTATCGGACCAAACTGCTCAGGTGTGAGTGCAGCCATAGAGCGTCTCTGCAGAAGTTGAATTAAAAACCAGGATGCATCCTGTAGTGCATGTGGACGTTAACCTGCAGTTAGCAATGCTAACGTTCGCCACGCTCTGCAAACCAATTTGACATCGTTCACAGACGGTCAAATTCAACCCATGATGCACTGCTGTTTGGTTCACTGCACTTGTTGGGTCTGGATTACCTTTTCACTACAGAGAACTGAACTCTGGTGCACTTGGAAGTGAACCGAGATCCTGTTTTGAAGCGGACCAGAGTTCGGTTCTTTGGTCCGTTCGTTTAAGCGTTTACACAACCCCAAACAAACAAACTATCCGACAAAGAGCTCCAGAGTCACCACCACGGCTCAGGTGTGAATGCACCCTTAGAGAGTCTCTGCAAAAGCTCACAGTTATTTTGTTGTTTGTTTCTTAAGGAGGCTGATCAAAGAGATGGAGGCAAAGCACCAGAGTGAGAAGGCGGAGCTGGAGCGGCTGCAGCAGGAGGTGGAGAGTCAGAGGAAGGAGTCTGAGGAGGTGCGTCAGCAGATCCTCCGTCAGGAGGAGAACCTCCGCCACCGCAGCCAGGACATCGAGAGCCGCCTGCGGGACTTCCTGGCCGAGAAGGAGCGCTTTGAGGAGGAGAGACGCTCGGATATCCAGGGGACAGACTTCCTGAGGATGAACCCGCTGCAGGAGGCAGAGTCAGAGGAGGAAGAGGAGCAGCGGCGGCAGCAGGAGGCTGCAGAGCAGACTGAGATCTACAGAGAGCTGGAGAAGCTGAAGAGGGAGCGCGAGGAGCAGAAGGTCCGCCTAGAGACTGAGCGGCGGCGCCTGGAAGAGCAGGAGCGGGAGCAGGTGAGTCTGGTCGGGAGGCTGGAGGAGCAGCTGAGGGAGAAACACGAGGCTGCCTCCACCCTGCTGACCCTGGAGGACGCCCGCCGTCTGGAGGAGGAGCGCCGAGCTCTAGCTGAGATCAGAGAAGCTCTCCTTCGTGCCAAAGAGGCAGGGGAGCGGCCCGGTGTGGAAGACGCCAGTGAAGAGGCGAAATCTGCGCAGACTCGATACACCGACTTTAAGGAGGCGCAGGTGAAGGAGCTAGACCATCTGGAGGAGGGGCTCCGGCAGCAGAGGGAGTGCCTGGAGAAGGAGGTGGCTGCTGAGCGTAACACACTGCTGCTCCTCTCTCACGGTCTCAAAGAACGACAGCAGCAGCTGAAGGAGGCGCAGGAGAAAGGAGCTCAGGATGCTACAGCTGTGTGTCAGGAAGAGCAGCTGTTCAAACAGGCGGAGCACCGGCTGCAGTTTAAGGAGCGTCAGCTGGCCAGCGTGGCAGACAGCCTCCTCCCTGCTCTGGCTGAGGAGAAGCAGAGAGCGATGGAGTTGTTGGAGCGCAGCGGAGGAGGCAGGAACGGGAACTGTGACAGCCCGCCGGGGCTTGACAACATGCTGTACCAGGTGGAGAAGGAGCTGGAGGACAAGGAGGAGAAACTGAACCTCCACTGGAACAACGCTCAGCAGCTCCAGCAGCTCCAGGAGACCTACGAGTTCACGGCCAACGTGGCGCGGCAGGAGGATAAGGTGAGGAGGAAGGAGAAGGAGATCCTGGAGTCGAAGGAGAAGCAGCAGAGAGAGGCGATGGAGCAGGCGGTAGCTCGGCTGGAGAGGAGGCACTCTGCTCTGAGGCGCAGCGTGTCCCTGGAGCCCGACTCCGAGGAGCAGAGCCACAAGAGCTCGGTCAGCAGGAACCTAAGGACGGGGGCGGACCTGGACCAGCAGAGGTCAGAGCTCCTCCGAGAACCCGCTGATATACAGTTCATTATATCGAATGACACAGAAGATAGAATCAGCATGATGGATCAGATCAAAGTCTCAGAAACACAACTCATAGTCTCTGTTTTTCATCTCTGAAGGGTGGAGCGGGAGATCCAGAAGCTGAGAAAGAGGATCAGTGAAGGAGAAGACAACAACAGGAGTCACTCCGTCAGTAACGAGGAGAAGACGAGTCACAACAGCTCCCCAGTCAGCCACACGCAGAGTCTGAACACGCTGCTGCCGCTGTCAGACGACCGGTACGCCTCACAGCCCTCTTTGTTAACCCTGCAGGCTTTTCTATTTTATTCTCTTCCTTCTTCACCGTCTCTTTTTCTTATCAGGATAAATGCGTACATCGAGGAGGAGGTCCAGCGAAGGCTACGTAAGATGAATCTCCTGAACGGCAGCAGCAGCACCATGGATCTGTCTCTGTCCTGTGAATCACTCAGGGTAAGAAGTGGATCACGATCTTCATGAATTTATGACTTCATCTGACAGTTCTGACTCCACTAAGGTCCTGAATTAACAGCGCGGCATCCAAACCAGCAGCTCTAGAGACAAACTCTGCTAAATGTATTACAGAATAATCAAAACAAGGGGCTATACATTGTTGGGAAGTTATGTCCCCGCCTCTCAGATGTGAGAGTTTGCTCCTCATTGTAATAAAGACTGGACCATTCTGTTCCACAGTCCACCCAGACCACATATAGCTTTACGAACAAACAACAGACGGAGGGTCAGAGACAACACACAAATCAGTACTGGACAGAGATGAGCACTGGCACGCTGACACCCCCGTGTGGTCTCTTTGGGTAATGACCCCCACAAGGGCCAGGCAACATGTTTAAGGCAGGGTTGGTGATTTTCTCCAGATCCACTTTTTAAGATTTTGACGAAGCACTTACGGAATGCTACTTTCAAAATCATGCTAGTTTTCGAAAATGATCAACCCTGCCTTTAACGACAACAGTGATAAATATCTCTTTTTTTTTAACGTCATGTCTTCCCTCAGGAGACCCCCCCCCGTCTGACAGAGATAGTCTCCCACTGTGAGGTGCATGTGTGAACAACCAGATCAGGAGAATATCTGAAGCAGTCCTCCTGAAATGATCTAGATATTTTCAGGAGTGCAGATGTGAAACGATAAGTCGTGACTGTTTCCCAACATTTCATAGAGCTGAGGTCTAAGTGTCGGCCGTGGTCCAAAACGTCTCAGGAGTACGCAGCCCTTGTCTCCCCCCCCCAATGGTCCTAAAAGAGAATATTTAGGAGTGGATAAAGACTGCAGATCGTGTCTCTGTGTAGAACTGATATGTAGCTCTTTAACCCCGCAGGACGTGGAGGAAGTTAGCGACTCTAGCTCTGTTAGATTAACAGACGAGGTAAGACCAGGATCCACCTGCTCTGTATGACCTAATGAGACTCTCCCTGCTCTGCAATCTGCATGATTCTCCCCAAATACGGTGATGGATCCCCTCTGTCCCCTCTGTCCATCAGTTTGGTTTGAAGCTCCTTTGATTTTGATCTCTTTTTATTCCCCCTGTTTGTGTTCTTTGATTTGTTCCCCTTTCATCCTGAATCGATGAGGAGACTTCTCCCCAATGAGAGATGCTGCTTTTTGATTTCAAATGTTTATCTGATATTTGATGCTTGCAGGAATGCAACTTGATGTTTGGTTTTATGATTTCAGGACGATGAAAAGCTGCAAAACATGAATCCAAGGAGGCTTAAATATGAGGTAAGACTAAGATTGATCATCTGTGTTTTAGGGATGTAACGATACACTGAACTCACCAATGATACGCCTCTTCAAAGTCAAACTAAGTCCTGAGATTAAAGTACATTTATGGATATTATAAACTCAAATTAATGCAGCAACACATCACTCGTCAAAACATCTTTTATTTAAAGTTAAATATGATTCTTTTATTTCTCTAACAGTAAAAATGCAAAAAGAAAAAAGACCTTGCCCTTATTTTTCTTTCATAAATAATTCAAACGTTTTAGTGTCGGGGTTGTAACGTAACTAAAACAACGATGCATCATTTTGTCTTAATAAAAAGTGCTTCAGCTTCAGCTTCTGTCCAATGAGAGAAGCCAATCGCAGATAGCGCCCTCTGCTGGTACTGCAATATGTTTCATTGTCGAATGGTGAGGTATCGTTACATCCCGAGGGTTAATACCTTTATCATTACTAATCTGAAGGCAGTGGCACGGTGCAGGAAAACAGAAGTGCCTGTTATTGTTAATCTGCATGAAAAACAGAATTACACAAGAAAAATCAAAACCATATTTCATGTATGATTAATGATTGACGGTTATTTTGACGAATCCTAAACCATCGGCTTCGGTCAGACCGCTTTGGTTTGGTTTGTATCAACAAGACGAGCGGTTGAAATCACGTATCCTGTGACTCTTGTGTCCGTCTTCACATTTGGCAACTCTGAGTTGTTTATTTATTTCGCTGAAGAACTTATTTTCAGTCAGATAAGGTGCAACATCGACGATGTTCAACTCTGTCAATATGGAATGAATGATGTTCAAATGCTGCTCTACATGTTCCTATGGTGTTGAACGTTTCCAAAAAAACATATTTTTGTACACTCTTCATCCTAATTTGCATGCCAAACCTCCTCACACTTTTAATTTTGAATCACTATCAACTCACCTGTGCACCTGGTGATGGCGGACCTGTAATTGTCATTGGGGTGGATTATGGACTTCAGTACAATTCAAAGATCCTTCTCGTCCTTCTTGACGATTCAGTCATGGACTCCCCCCTTGTGCACACAGAAAGCCCCCGGGTTGTGGTCTAGCTTCCTGCCTGCCCCGGAGCTCGAAGCAGACTCTCCACCTCACATCCCAGAAAACACGTTTGGTGAACCAGAGAAGGATTTTTTAAAGATTCACAGAGAAGACGAAAATAAATCCAACGCTGACGTCTGGCTAGAAGGAGAGAAAATGCCTCATGAAGATGATGACTCTAACAAATGGGGGCAAAGAAGAGGAAAACATGAGCTAGGAGAAGCAAGCAGTAATGTTAATGAACGAGGCCATGTTGATATTGTAAAGTTTTGTTCTACGTCAGCTTACACATCGACCAACAGGTTTGACGAAAACAAGAATCTCACCGATAAGGAAAGAAACGATTCTGGTTGTTATGTTTCGGACGTAGAAAAAAAGGTTGAAGTTCAGGCTAAAGAGTTGTTTGGGGATAGACCGTTGGATGCTTTTGCAAAAGAAAATGTCAAAGACCAAGCAGGTGACCCAGGAGTCGTACAAGATGCTGATCTTACCAATGATCAGTCCCCGAAGTCGCAGAACTCTGTCAACAGTTCTAGCAATAATCAATTATCAGAGTTGCAGAACTCTGTCACTGGTTTTGTTAAATTCATGCAAAATCCAAAGGAAGGCATTCAAAGTCAACTGAAACAAGTGATGGATTCAACAGTTGGCAAAGGGATGGTCGGCAGTAGTTACGCTTTGGGTTATTTTTCTGGCAAGCTGTCTGAAGCGTACAAAGACGCTGGTAGAAGGCTGCAGGGCACACGGGACATCATCCGAAACGTAGGAGTAGACGATATGAAAGTGGTGCTCTCTCAGTATGTGACCATGGTGTCCAAAGATCTTCCACTGATTCATCGGATGCAGCTTAAACCAGAACCAGAACCTTCTATTCCATCAGAAAACAAAGTCATGTTGGTTGATCAGTGGAGGGATCAAGCCCTTAGTCTTCCTCGGAATTGCAGCATGCCTGCAATCCCAGGTGTCTCAGGGTGGCCTGAAGGCTCGGTGTCGTTTTTGAAAAACACATCTCCTCAGGTGTTTTATCAAAGGCTGGTCCATCTCCCACCAGCCTTATCTCAGCTACAGTCACTTTCATCCCAGAAGATTTTGGAAGAGTTGGAATATCTGGCTCCTCAAATGGAAATGAAGAAGATTTTAAGTATCTTCTGGCTCAAAACTGCCAACAAAAAGCAGCCTAATCCAAAGCCTGGGTGCTTGCTTTTGTCAGAAAAAGATCTAGTAGTGGTGTCAAGTGAAACAAATTCGGATCACTCCTTATCTGTTTTTCACCGTTTCAATCTCCTGGAAATCAAAAAGGTCCAGATAAGCTTGGCAGGGCAGCATATCCGCCTTATTGGATGCACTGAAGACACAGTTTTGGCGGTTTTTACCCACAGCAAGGAGCTTACACAGGAGTTCTGCAAGGCCCTACTGAAGACCCTTTCTCCTGAACAGTTCTCTGAAGGGACTGAAGATCACCCGTTACTCTCTGGCGACCTCATGGTGCTTTCTTTGGATTGGGCGTCAAAGGTTCCTGAGATCGTCCTGGACAATGGCTTTCACATCACGTCCAGATTTAAGCGAGTCCTTGCAGATCTGCTCTACATCATCCACGGGAACATGGACAGTCCTGGCAAACCTTCACTGGCAAACATCTATCCTCTGCTTTACACCAGCGTCAAAGTCATGAACTCTACCCGTGTGCATCAGGACGCCATCTTTCAGTTCCTCCTGACGGACACTCATGTAGCTCTTCTCCGGGAGGACGGTGTCTTTCATCCAGCGCCGCGGGGCTCCAGTCTGGTCCCCTCCCAGCCCCAGTTCCAGGGACTTGAACTTCGCAGACGTTCTGACATCAAATGCGTTCTTGTGAGGCAGAACGACAACTGGCTGGTTGTAGAAATCTCATTTACGAATCACAAACTACAAGCCCCCGAACAGAAGGACAATTCCAGGCCAGTCTCAGCTGACGTGCCCTCAGGCGGTCGGTGCGACTCCTGGAAGTTATCCTTTGGTTGTACCTCAGAAGCTGTGATCTTGATAAATCATCTCTGCACCTAAATAGCACACCTCAAGGCAGTACCACCGTTCATCTACAAACTAAATGCGATACCTTGGGTCCAAAATAAAGATCAATTATTTGTTTAAGGATATGTTAACCATTTAGTTGCCATTTGACGGGACAGAGAAGTCAAAGAAATGACCTGATCGGTGATTCTTGTAAAATGGAAACATCTGAAAGTGATTTTAAAATGATCTTTTAAAACATTTTATTAAAGTATTTTATTCTTTCAGCACAACAAAACATTCTGGTATTTTTTACACATTTTGACGTCTGATAAGAACAAGAACTTTTGGTGTTGCTTTAGACGGCAGCACTGAAACAAGCTGCAGCTACTCAGGGCCCATGTTCCTGATGGGGTTGTCATGATACCAAAACGTTCCACTTGATACGATACGAGTAAAAATCTAACAATATGAATACAAACGGAATACGTAGACACCCTTTAAGCCCTGAGTATACTTGCTGTTAACTACGCGAACGCATGACGTCAGCCTCGCGTATCCTGCGGTGGTTTGGAGCGTTGGTTGTGCATGTCCTCAGAAATTAACGCTATGCGTCCGCGAGATGCAATATGCATAAAACCGCTAGGGGCAGTGTAGAGTTGTATGGTGATAAGACCAGAAGTGACAACATCGGAGACGCCAAAGAGCTGTACAACTATGGCGGAAACATTTGAAAACAACCTTATAGATCAAGTCAGAAACTACCCACATCTGTATGATGCGTCATTGCCGCTACACAGCGACAAACATGCGTGCCTCAATAGCTGGCGAGAGAGAAGTGTTCATTTAGAAGTCGACGTGGAAGCTGTTAAAAACAAGTGGAAACAAGTCCGAGACCGTGACGTCCGTGCCCGGTGGAAAATGATGGAGAAACGGAGTGGGGACGGTGCTGATGACCAACTGAGACCAATGCAAATCAAAGTTCTCTTCTTTGGTGTTACGCGGTCTGATTTAGGTTGTGCTCCCTAGTGTGCTCCCTCTAGAGGAATCCTCCAGTAACAGACGTTGCGCAACGGCAAGTATGTGAACGTAAACGTTCGCGACGCAGCATACGCGAGGTTCAACAGCAAGTATATTTGAGCCTTTATAGTAAATTCTTGATTTCAGTCCTTAAAAAATTGCAGACAAACTCCTGCAGATCCTCTGAGTTGCACAAATACGTTGGAAACATTTCAGTAGCGAAACATTGCTGGTGCATTTGTGCTATTTAGACTGTAGGAGTTTTCTTGCAATTTCGGTTTGAATTGTATCCACTCCTATACTCACCTGCTGCGCTGTCATTGGCTGGAGGAAACACACCAGCTCCTCCCAGAAACGTCCCGAGTCAACCAAAACAAAGCAGAACAGTAAAATCCAGTCAGAGGACAGGGTCTCTGCAGACACAGTCACCAGCACACATGTACGGAGGCCCAGAAGGGACGATGGAGCAGCTTTACTTTAGGAGAAGTCTGTATTTTATTTTGAAGGAGACAGCTGCTGACTCCATCTTTAAATGTTGTCTGTCTTTGTTCCTGTATTTGTGATAAATGAATGAAATACAAATGGGAAATGTGTTTGTTCTTTGTTTTAAAGAATGAGATCTTCTGTGATCTGTGATGTGATTCAAAGAGAGGATGGTGATGTTCTAAAGTTCACAGCTGATCTTAAAGAGACGTTGTCATGGCGATACTTGGAGACAGTTTTTCATGTTGTACAATGGAGTGTGAATAATATATGAACCAACTCGGTTAAACTTTCCTTACAATTCTTTACATTGAGAGAGTATGATGGGAATAAAGATTGAACTATGTTTCCTGTTTTATTCGTAGAAAGTCATTCTCATTGCAGCACATTGTCAACCCTTTACTCTCCACCTCTTCCCTCTCTTCGTCGTCTCTTTCCCCCGGTGACTCCCCTCTGCAGCACCTGGTCTCTCGTCCTCTGGGGACGAGCCCTGACGGCCTTCAGGAGCCCGTTAGAATTAGCATTCCTCGTTACGTCCTCCGCGGGCAGGGGAAGGACGAGCACTTTGAGTTCGAGGTGAAGGTGAGTTCTCTCAGCTGAGTTCATCCTCGTCATCTTCCTGACCTTCTTGTACTGTTTCCATCCGTCTCTCCAAGGCACATGTCTCCTTTTTATCCTGCCTACTTTGGTAATGCAATCCACTTTCTATAAAAGCATCTGCACGTATCGAATGTTTGTTTCAAAAAGCTTCATGTATTCTCTACAGTTGTGAACTTTCACTCAGATAATCGTAGAGCAAGAATCCACATCTAATTTCTAGTGAGGAAAAAGTAAAACATCCACAACCCTGATTTAATAAAGTCTGTAAGCAGGGACAAGAATGCATTTGCATAAAGGGCCGTCAGCATTAACGAGTTAATCACGATTAATCTCCTATTTTGTTCCTTTAGGCTCACCGTAGATAGACGTCCTCAGTGTCTCCCTGTAGATAGTGGTCCTCAGTGTCTCCCTGTAGATAGTGGTCCTCAGTGTCTCCCTGTAGATAGTGGTCCTCAGTGTCTCCCTGTAGATAGTGGTCCTCAGTGTCTCCCTGTAGATAGTGGTCCTCAGTGTCTCCCTGTAGATAGTGGTCCTCAGTGTCTCCCTGTAGATAGTGGTCCTCAGTGTCTCCCTGTAGTCTCAGTGATGTAAAAGAAGGACACTGCTGCATCTTTGAATGTCTCATTTCACTTTAACAAACTCTCAGACAGCTCAGCTGACGAGTCCAAAGTCATATCCACCTGATGACATCACACATTGACCTTTGGTACCGTTCCTTCGAGCTGTTTGACGTCAGTTTGGGATCCATAACCACTTCCTGTTTCTGGGCTTAAAGGAGCAGTATGTAACTCTGACACCTAGTGTTTAAAATGGGTACTGCAGTCCAAATTCTAAACATTACAGAGAGCTGTTCCCCCCCCCCCCCCCCCCCCCTCTCTAGAGTGGATGTTCACGCAGGTCACCATGTGGTGGACACTGAAGCTTCAGTGTTTATCCAGCTCTGCATCGGTCTGTAAACCTTTCTGCGTTCTAACCTCTCTCCATTTTTCAAAAGCATCTCCAATATTGATCCTAGTTTGAGCACGTTTCTGCTCGTGGAGCTTATTAGAAACATGCAGAGGCTTTTTAGGTCGGGTACAATCACTTCTATCTGAACCAGTTCTCTTGCCCGCTTCCATCGCTGCAACACCTGTTGGTTTGACCTGATAACTGCTCTCATATCTGGCAAACCGAGGGGCGTCCAAAACGGCCGTGTGGGGGTGCCTTAAAACCGCCTACCTTCTCTGGTCCAAACAAATCCAGACCATTCAGGACCAGAATCTAAAGTTAGAAGGAGGACATACTGGCTGCTGCATTGTTGTCAGAGAAGCCAGCACTTCAACATAGCATGTTTCCTTAATGTCTGATCATAGAGGAAGCTCACTTTATCATTTCACTCTCTACACATCTCACTGATTGGACCTTTAAGTTCATGTCGTGACCTTCGATCGACCAGGAGGTTATTTCAAAATAAAAGCAGGGTTGAATCCAAACAGTAAGTAAAGTTTTCTCAGCTGAAGAACATTTATATTTTTAAATGTGGAATAATGGAATTCCAAGCATGCGATAAAACAAATTGACAGCCCAAAGTCAAACTTTGGATGATCTGCAAATACATTTGAGTAAATTCAGTAAATCAGACTTTAGTTTTCATCGGTGTCTGTAACCAGCGTTTGTCTCTCTCTCCGTCAGATCTCTGTGATGGACGACATGTGGACTGTTTTCAGACGTTACAGCCGCTTTAGAGAAATGCACAAGAGCCTGAAGTTAAAATACCCCGAGGTGAGACGAGTGATCCTCTTCAACGGGTCATTACAGTTTAGAAGCAGGTTGAGGTTGTGTGACGGGGACACGTCGATGATGCTGGAGGTTTCTGTTTCAGCTTGCAGCTCTGGAGTTCCCTCCGAAGAAACTGTTTGGAAACCGAGACGAGCGGATGGTGGCCGAGCGCCGTAACCAGCTTGAGGTGAGAGTTTTTACGCTTTAGATCAAATTTAGAGGAACACAGAAAATGTCCGAGGTCCAGAGGTAAGGTGACGTTCTCCTGTTGCTGTTTTTCTGCAGCGCTATCTGAGGAACTTGTTCCGGGTGATGCTGTCGTCCTCCTGCTCTCCTCTCAGAGCCGACGCAGACGGCGGCGTCCGTCTCACCAAACACGCCGTCTGTGAGTTCTCGCCGTTCTTTAAGAAGGGCGTCTTCGAGTACAGCAGCCACGGCACCGGCTGACTGGAGCCTCAAACTTTCTCCAAACCAAAAAAAAAAGAAAAGGTGACGCTGGAGAGCGTTTTGTTCCGACCTCGAGAGGTCAGAGAATGAAAAGCCCATGCAGGTCAATTTCCTCTCCAGCCTCGGGACTTCCTGTGAGGCGAAGATCTCAAACATGGCGGCGATGCTCTGCCCTTACTACATGTGGAAACTTTATGGTGATAAATGTAGCACTCTGTTTGAAGAGTTAAATAAAGTCAAACCGGTCTTCAGGGTCGATTAGGACCCGACTGTTCGATCTTTAGACGACTTCAACACGAAACTTTAACAGGAACGCAATCTGCACACCTTCAATAAATATATGTACATGCAGATATGATGTTTATACACAACTCCCTCTGAAAGACTTGTTCCTGTTAGGCCCCGTGTCCTCCTAGCTAGCGTCTTCCCACAAGTAGAGAGCGTTTGAAGCAGCAGGCAGCCACCCAGAGAAAACGCACTCTGCCTTTTCTGTGCGGTCGCTCAGAGTTGAAAATCTTTCATCTTTTCAGAAAGGCGCTGTTGACGACGCTCTTTCAGAATGTATGATATTCCCGGTATCTTTGCCTCTCAAGGATCGTGTCTTGCTCCACGTCTGATCGGGAAATAAACGATCTCAAATAAAAAACATGCAGTAAAAAGTAACGGAGCCGTGTCGCAGCGCTTTAAATCTCCACGTACAAACACTTCATCCAACAAGGAGCAGAGGCAGCGCTTTTCTGCATGAATGAAAACACCAGGTGGACACGGGGCCTTAAAGCAGAGGAAAGCATCAACGCGATGAGGACGGTTGGACGTGACGTCACTTCATAAGAAAAACATGCTCGGATCTTGTTCCAGTAATTACTCAGCTTTTAAAGGGAGAATGTGCGACTTTGTGATCCAGTAGATGTCGCCTTTGAGCACAAGCATGAAACCAAAACAAACTTCTGTTTAGCCACGCCTCCAACCTCCCTCCCCTTGTGTTTGCACGAAGGAGTTATCAATTAGAACACACCATAATTAAGCACCATTAAGCGCAAGCTGCAGATCAAATTGTCCTTTGCTCGAGCTGCAATCACCTGTGTTCATTATGGGCCCTTTAAAGAAAAAAACACTAAAATTCATAAACACCCTAAATAAGGGCCAGGTGTAGTAAGTGGTTCAGATATGAGACGAAACATTTCCTACATTTAGCAGACGTACGAACAGAGAGGGGAACATTTATCACTACAATCTTCATCTGTCAGACCTGATTTTATTTATTTATCCAATCAAACGTGGTGTCAGTGAGCAGATCCGCCTCCTCGTGGCGCTGCAGGGACTCGACCCTGACGTCTTCGAGAGTCGCTCATCTTTGTCATCAGCTGTTTGAACAGGAGACCGGTTCGGTTCCTCTTTCATGAGATCCGAGCTGGACAGGAGCACTACTCGTTCAGAAGCCAAACTGTGTGTGTATAGAAAGTGTAAATGTTGATGTGCAGACTTTTTCTATCAGTATGAGAATATGAGACATTGAATGTCAGTAAAGGGAATGTACCAAACCAAACTATGTCCTGTGTTTCTTTATCCACTGAACAAATGACCTCACGGGGGAAATGAAAACACGAAGGTCAATATTGTGTTGCAGCGAGGGGACGTTTAGCTTAGCTTAGCATAGAGATTATAAAAAGGTCAGTTAGAAGGGAACTCTTTCACTTCAGCTGCTCCGCAGATGGAGGTCGGCCCTCTCAGAGAACGACCTCAGACTAGGGCGGGGCGATATGACAAAGTGTTATCACGATTTTAAAAAGTTCATATCAGTCGATAATTATCACGATAAATCAAAAATCATGAAAGTTTCTATTCCGCTCCAAACGTCTGTAAGCCAGGTGAGCCATATCCCTGCGACATGATTGGCCGTTTGTCGTCTTTTCTTCTTCTCTTGCTCGGGTTGCAACTAGTGTTTAAGGCACTTTAGCGCCCCCTTTCCCTGGTGTTTGGGTGGTGTAATTACAGGTTTACATCTAGTTCATTGTCGTCATCCCGTCGTGATGTTGTAGTTTTCCTGTGATGTGTAAACAGCTGCTTATTGCTGCACTCCAATGCAGAAATGGACGCAGGGCGCGCGCCGTCCGACGGAGCAAAAACGTGGCGCTGCGCACACGGAGCATGTGGAAATTGGCAGTAAATGAGTGAGATACTGGAATTGTGAATTCTGAAAACACAGCTGATTTTATTTTGTCATGTGATTGCAATACGCTTCAGTAGTTCACAGCTTGCCTAGCACCATCTACAGGTAAGGAAATGTTCATACCAGCAGCTCACAGGGGTTACTGCCCTTTGTGATGTCATGAAGGGAAAATCTCCAAACGGCCTGTTTGAGCACACATTTTCTGAAAAGTGGAGCAGGCAGAAGACGGAGAGGATGGACTTTTCTCATCACTGGGGGGTTTGTTGACAGACTAGAGACACAAATTAGAGTTAGAGGAAGATGGAGAAGTGTAGTTTACAGAATATGTGACCTTTAACATTTAGGAAGTGATGCTGAACAAACACTTTTATTCCCCATATTTAGCCTGCTGGCAGCCTTACATCTACGTATTAGCACTAAGACAGAAATAAAGATTGAAGCTGTTGTCACATGATGTGAAGTCAAAAGTTTTTTTTATTGTTCCAGCAGTGGTTCTCAACTGGTGGGTCGGGACCCATGAGTGGGTCGCGGGAAAAAAAGTGTCAAAAAATCTGTGAAGAGCTTTTTGAACGTTTGTTTTGTTCCTGTTCTTTGACCTGTCTGAGCTCCAAACTGGTAACACTCATTCATTAATCGGACTGGTTGAAAAATATCCGACATTTGGGTCGTGATGTTCCCTGCAGGAGTTCTAGGAGGGGGGGGGTGGTTTTTTTGTAAACCACTGCTTTACAAAAAGAGATCTTCTGTGATTCAAAGTTTACCTTGTAAACTGTGACGTCAGCAGCTGCATGATAAAGAAAACATAAATTCACAACTCAACAGGAGAGTGAAGTGACCACGATGAAGAAGATCAGAACGTCTTTTTACTTTGTAAATATGTGCAGCAGACGTCCGTGAACTGCAGACGATCTCCTGCTGGTCTGTGAGGAATAATGAAATGAGAGTGAGGTAGAAAGGTCGAGTAGTGCAGGTTCAAAGTGTGCAGGTGAGTGAGAAACCCGCAGGAGGTCAGAGTTTGCCAACAGCTGCAGGAGAGTCCTGAACCCGAGTCTTTCTTCCGAGGATCTGACTCGAGGTTCTGAAGGGAAAGTCGTACAGAGGGACACCCAGAGCCTTCAGACTCTCTTTGGACCGCTGCAGCAGCTCGTCGTAGTCCTGCAGGTCACACGTTCATGTCAACACATTCAACGCTTGATTGTCTGATTAATCCATGAGCATCTGTCTACTGACCTCACAGTCTCGAGCCAGTTCCCCCTTTAAGGCACTGATGGTGAGACTTTTGGACTCCAGTGTTTTCTACGAGGAGGAGAAGAAAAAACAATCAGACGTTAGTTGAATCAGAAACACAAAACGAGCCGACAGCATACATGTGAATATGTTATTCTATACAGGGGGGCATTCTAACTTTTTTTAAAGCTTCCATCTGCTCCTCGTGTTCACCCTTCATGATCTCAGTCTGAAAGCTTTAGAGCAGCTGTTTGGACACAGGGAGAAATGTAGGTTTGAAACCGTACCTCGAGTTTTTTTGCAGCGCTGCTGGCTGCAGATTGGTCGATGTTGGAGGCGGAGAGTACCGCGCAGAGCTGAGCCTCCTTCTTCTCCAGAGTTTCTGTCAGCGCTGCCAACTTCCTCTCCAGCAACATCTCCTTCAGTCCGCACAGCTGCTGCACGTCCAGAATGGCTGCCGTCTGTTTCTTCAGCAGCTCGTCGCGCTCCTGCTGAACCTGCCGGAAAACAAAACATTCCCTTACAGAAACCTGGCAGGCAGAGTGAAGGGAAAACTGGTGACGTGAGCAGGTTACCTTCTCAAAGGCCTGCAGCAGCAGCTCGTGGTCCATGCTCAGATCTTTCAGCTCCTTTTCGATGACCTTCACTCGGGCTCTTGTTTTCTGTCAGACACATTAGCAGTGTGAGGGATTTCTTCAAACCAGTATAAGCTTCGTGTTTTAAGTTGTTGTAAAAATTGAAACAACTTCATTCTGTGTGCTCTCATTTAAAGGTCACATATTCTGTAAAATCCCCTTCCCCATGTTTCTCTAACTCTAACATGTGTCTCTAGTCTGTCTACAAACCCCCCAATGATGAGAAAAGTCCATCCTCTCCATCTTTTGCCTGCTCCGCTTTTCAGAAAATGTGTGCTCAAACAGGCCGTTTGGAGATTTTCCCTTCATGACATCACAAAGGGCAGTAACCCCTCCCCCAGGTGGGTGACACTCCCACAGCTAGGTGTTTGTTCTGCCCTCTGAGTCTGCCTTCTCACCATAAACAATAGGGCATGGAGCGAGAAAGCCCGAGCCACCCAAGTCCTTCCAGAGAGGGGCGTGGTCAGACACAGCTCATTTACACTTAAAGCTACAGACACAGAAACAGCCTGTTCTGAGCAGGGCTGAAATAGAGGGGTTTATAGGCATGATCAAATACAGGATCAGAGTGGATTTAGAACAAGACACTTCACACACATGTTTTGAGGAGCTCTGAGACTTATTTACACTGAAGAGGAGGAGAATATGTGACCTTTAACTAAGTTCATACCTGCAGCAGGTGAAAGCAGACACAGGTGTCGCCTGTGCAGGATGCAAAAATAACTCAACATAGTCAGTATTCTAAGTAGACTATAGACCGCACTGCATAGGAAGCCAGAGACTACTTTGAACTTGAACAGATTCTTTTCTTCACCTTTGGCCTTTTTAACTTCAGTTTAGTATCAGCTCTTTTCATTCTCTCTCCACATCTGCAATCATGTGGCTATGTTGTTAAACCAGTTACCAAAGACGGTTTATTGGTACCAGAGCTAAAAGAACAATTGCACAGTGTGCAGTGAACGTACCAACATCTCGGTCCTGTCCTTGTTGTGTTCTTCCAGCTGTTTCTGGAGCTGGGGAAGTTTCTGTTCGGACTCCTGCAGACACATCTGCAGACGTTTGTTCTCCTGCCCGGCTGCTGCAAGCTTCCTCTCCTCTCTCCCCAGCACCTTCTTCAACTCCACCAGTTCTTCCTGCAGGACCACAAACACAGTTTCACTTCCCTGCATTGGCTTCCCCTTAGTTTTAGAATAGATTGACGCATCACTCCGGCTCCGAGCTATGTTACAGAACGAAAACTAAGAGACACGAGAAGCACACTAAATCTCCCTCTATGTTCGGCGCTCCTGGTCTCAGTTCATGTTGTTGAATTCTTATAAATAAAAGTCCAATTGTGGATTGTGGGAGATGTAGGTGAGTGTGGCGTGATGCGTTTGTGTCACCTTGTCTTTCAGCTGCTCTAACTGTTTATTGTGAGCCTCGGAGAAGTGGCTCTCGGCTTGTCTCAGAGCTCGGTCCTGATCCTCCACCAGAGTCATGATGTGGCTTTTCCATCGGTCCTCCAGCTCCAGGATCTCAGCGCACTTCTTTTTGTTGTGTTCTTCTAGCGCAGACTGCATTTTCTCGTGAAATTTCATCGCCATGTCTGTTTGAAGAACAACACAGAGACACACACAGTTTGAAGAGAGAGGGCGGGGTTTTGTTTCTAGCTCAGAAACAGGATGTGTGTTTGTTCACCTCTGATTCTCCGGTCATAGTCGTTGGTCAGCTCCATCAGCTCCACCTGCTGCTTCTGTTGGGACACAAAGAGAAAAATCATTTAGAAATAAAACACGACGCAGAAACCAAAGTGTGAAAACAAACGCCGCCTCACCAGTTTGAGCTCCTTGATGCAGTTTTCGTCGTGGAACATTTTCTTCCTGTAGCTGGCCTGCAGGCTGTGCACCTCCCCCCGCAGCCCCAGCTCCGTCTCTGTGTTCTGGTTCTGGATCAGCGAGGTGGCCGTGACGGCGTCCATCTTCAGCCCTGACACGGTGCTGTGCTGTTCGGACAGGACGTGCTTCAGCTTCTGCTTGTATACCTGAATTTCAACAGTTAATCGTGATTAATTGCATTTCTAATTGCATGTTTGAAATTCCATTATTTTGCATTTCAAAATAAAACTTGTTTTTGCTTTTATTTTGAAATGTTGTGATTTCTTAGGCTGAGAGTTCTTCATTTGCTGTCTGATTCAACCTTGCTTTTATTTTGAAATAAAGTAAGGACCTTCTGGTAGGTGGAATAAAATAAAAACAGTGACTTTTATTGGACGTGCTTTGAGTTTGTTTCAGACATTACTTCCTGTTTAAAGAAATCTACTGGTTACCTGTTTAGACTCAAAATAGATTCAAAGATGGTGGCATCAATAATATGTAGGTCAACTCTCTTCCTGCAAATAAACACTTTATCAATTGGTTTCTACTAAACGTGTGTTTGTGCAGCTCACATTGATCTCCACCCGGTGGCGCTCCTCCGCCTCCTCCCTCTCCCTCTGTCCGATCCTCAGCCCGGCCTTGGTCTCCTCCAGGCTCCTCTTGCTGATTTCCCAGAATGCCTGGATCTTGTCCCTCTCCAGCTGGAAGTAGCTCCTCTCCTCCCGCTCTCTGTCCAGCTCCTCCCGGAGGCGAACGATGTGCTCCTCCAGCTGCCGGTTCACACACATCAGGGTCAGTTTGTGAGGCCGTCACACAGAGTAAGAGCTGGCCAATCAGAGCAGACTACAAATACTGAGGCTTTGTAAGTGACTCTGAACCACAGAGGAAAATGAAAGGCTCTAATATTGAGAAGTCCAATCAGATATTTTGGGATATGTTGACAATATTTCTACACAATAAATACTAAAGCTGCAGTGAATACAATGAAACAGGCAGATCTGCAGGGATTCAATAAAGACAAATCATCGACTTCGAGTTTTCTTTAGGGGAATCATCCTGACATGAACCTTCGACTACCAGAGCTGTAATCCAACACACATGCACATGAACATTCAGGTACCTCAAACGCATCACCTGTTATCTTATGGGCCTGCAAGATGAGACGAGAGATCTATTCAGTGTGCAATATCAATCCATCTTTATTCATGTAGCGTCAATTCATAACAGATGTTATCTCGAGACACTTTAAAAAAGAGCAGGTGAAAGACCTGTCTCATTGCGGCTCAGTCTGTAGGGACTTGGGTTGGGAACCGGAGGGTCGCCGGTTCAAGTCCTGATGCGGACCATGATATGCAAGATGGTCTGGTAGCTGGAGAGGTGTCAGAGCACTTCCTGAGCACTGCAGAGGTGCCCTTGAGCAAGGCACCAGACTCTCAACTTCTCTGGTGCGCTCCCTGCGTAGCAGCCCGTCACTCTGACATCTCTCCACTAATGCATGTCCCAACTGTTGGTGCATGTGTGTGATTCAGGCCTGTGTGTGTGAGAAGCATGTCTCTACAATAACAGAGTGTAAACCAGAATGTCTCCTCAGGGATTAATAAAGTATATCACAATCTAAATCTAAATAGCTATTATCATCTACAAAGACGCAGCAGTTCTAAGCACCATGGTTCCTGTTTCTGTAAGGATATAATCAGCATTCTTTGCTATGGTTATAAAATGTGACGCTGTGGATGCTGGGAGAAAGAGGAAGTGCAGGAGCTGCTGAGAGGCTTCCAGGCCTCCTCTGAGGAGCGTTGTTAGAGGAGGGTTTGAAGAGTAGAGGCAGTGTTTAATAAATGTAGGTATTTATTTCAGTTAGTGTTGAAGTAGTAGGTAAACAAAAAGCAACCTGTAGTATCACTATAAATCCAGAGTTTGGCGGTAATGCAACTCTTTGGATGCAAACCGCCTTTAAAACCCAACGAAGAAGAAGATGCTAACGTTAGCTTAGCATGCAGCAGCAGCAGCTCTGACCTGATCTTTGGACATCTCTTCGGTTGAAAGTCCGTCCACCACCGCGGACTGTTTCCCCTTCGCGGCCTTCTTCTTGCCTTTAGCTTTCGGCGGCTGAAAAATGAAACACAAACACACAGCAGCTAACCGTTAGCTAAACTAGCTAGCTGACTGACGACGCTGGTATCAGACTGATGCTAAGCTAGCACATGCTAAACGATATTTCTGTGAGTTTTCGTGTGAAGCAGAGTTTTTCTCACCATCCTGCGGCCTCGTGGATCCTCGTGCTCACTTTAAAAAAGTATTTAGATTAGCAGAAAACACGAGCTGCAGTTTCAGGACTCGGCTAACTACATGCAAACAAAGGGCGCTGTCATGGCAACGCCGTCAGCGGAGCGGTTTTTTTCTTCTTTAAATCAATCTTTATTGAAAAACGCTTCTTGACATTTTGATGGGGAACACATTTAGAGGTGAGGGAATGAAACAAACAAATCTATTTTAATAAATAATTTAAATATATGAAGGAAACTATCAGAATGATGAAGTCAAAGCAGATTACGGTAAATCAAAAATAAATAAACAGTTCAAACAATAAGGAATCATAGAAACAGTCCGTAGCTTTTTCCTAAAATAAAACAACATAAAGGCTTATACCGGAGTTTATTTTTTAAGATTTTCATTACACTGAATTGAAAAAAATTAAAATTAGAGGGAAGAAGTAATAGATCAAAATAATGTTAAAATGTTCATTTCAATGAGATTTGACTGGATCATGATTACATGTGTTGTTCGGTCACATTTGAATCAGTTATATGAGTACTAACATGTACACTTCCAGACACGCTTCATTAGATGGTACATGATACAAGACCAAATACAAGCAGGCCTACAGCTCAAACACAGCGTTATACACCAGAGATTATTATTATTTATTTATTTTATGCTTTTTTTTTTCTGCTTCCTGTTGGACAGGCAGGTGACAAACACCAACAGTTAGCTTGTGCTAGCGTGCGTTAGCTTGCAGTGTAGGTACAAGCAGTAAACTTACACACTACGTCCTGCAGGGGGCGTGAGCTTCTGGGGGCCACGTTTGAATGTTTGAACTGCTAATTTGGATGTCACGTCAGCGTTTATTAATCAGTGAGTATGTTCTTCTTCTTCTCTCTAGTCCTTGACTAAA
The DNA here is from genome assembly GCA_020745685.1 of Tautogolabrus adspersus. Taxonomy (NCBI): domain Eukaryota; kingdom Metazoa; phylum Chordata; class Actinopteri; order Labriformes; family Labridae; genus Tautogolabrus; species Tautogolabrus adspersus. The sequence goes on along the minus strand of CM036537.1, from coordinate 34,309,514 downwards.
ACAGCTTTTATACACAAGGGGAGGAGCCGGCCGTCCCGTCCATGTAAACACGGCTCTGACAACAACACAGCCAGCGGGACTCGAGCTTCTCCCTCATTGTAGACAGTCATGACTCAGAGAGACATTTACACAGGAGAGACTGGAGTTATGATTTATTGATGTGTAAAAGATCGCTAGTTCATTCTTTAAGTGCACTTTCAACAAATGCACACTTCAAGGAAGATCTTAGGAAGTGCGGATATTGGGACAGCGCCCGCCTAAGCAACATGAACACTCAAATAGAATCCAGCCAAGTTTTGTCATAACAACCTGTCTGCAGCCCAAACGGTCTCCTAACAGCAGAGGTCTCAAACTTAAACTCTGGGCCACTGTTGGTATTTTCATCTTGAAGGAGGTCCACTTCGACTTTCAAGTACTACAAGAGAGCTCCCTATTTCTAAAAATGTACTTTTATTTGTTTCCAGTATTCATGTTTTGTCATGCTGAACCAAAAACACGACAACAGCAGTTTGTGAACATTTCTTATGATCATAAAATCCTTGGTGGACATGACATGAAGGAGCGGGGGACAAAGCAACAGAGTCCAAACAACATGAACATTTCAGGACATTTTCAGGAGTTTTGTGCACAAAGGGCCAACGATGCTCTGAACGCTCACTTCTCACACACACTTCCTGGATTCTGTGCGAGGTAATACACACACTCGTGCCTGCTGTCTCCGTCATATTTCAGCTTGTTCACCGTGCTGTACAGATCGATGTTTGTCGACATGGTCGTGTTTGGTGTCTCAATGGGGCAGGACGAGTAATAAGGACTCTCCACGTCAGACTCCCTCCTCGACTGCTCCCCCAAACCTTTGATCTCCTCGTAAATCGCCTCCGTCGTTTTGTCCACGTTTGAGTTTGTCTGCCTTGAGCAGAATCTTAGCGTAAAGACGGCAAAAAGCACCAACGCAGCACCAACAAGGACACCAACGGGTACTTTCCACAGATCAGAAGATGCCGGGTTTCCTGATCCTGCTTCGTCTCCAGCAGGGACCCCCTTCTGTCCTGGTTCAAGGCCAAAATCCAGTCCATTGTTCCTTGTCACTTTTCCAGCATCAGACACCATGTTTGGATCAGTTGTCATCTGTAGGTAAACTCTATGTTCATTACAAAAATACATCCTAGAATCTGAGGATTCTACGTTTTTTATAACCAGCGAGTTGTCTGACAGGGATCCGTATTTGTCCTTGTTGGTTATTTTCTCTTTACCGTTGAGGATGGTGACGAGAATTGTTCTCTCTTGACTGATTGTGAGGTGTTTCCATGTGACATCTCCGCTCTTCACAGGACAGGGCAGAGTGGCTATAGATTTCTGCAATGCAAAGACTTCTGTAACATCTGTGAAGACAAAAAAACAAGTGATGCATCTGCAATTCAAAACAAGTCTGACTGTACAGAAGTCTGTGAGGAAAGTGAGCTTCAGTTGTTACATCCCCTACATACACCTTCCTTATATAACGAATGTTCAGCTTCTTAATTCTATTATTTCATTTCACTGATTTAAACAATTTTACTTTTTCTGCAAAATCTTTGAGGTTTGGTCTTTGAAGCAGCTCAACTCACTTGCTTCTGTGGAGATAATGTCTAAATATATTTACCTCGAAACGTACTTTATGCATCATGAAGATAAATACAGAGCAGTGATATTTCTTACCGTGGCCAGCGCAGCAGTAAGAGGAGCATCCAGCGAGGACACAGAAGAGGAACAGCAGCTCCATCCCTGCAGCGTGTGAACACTTCACTGAACCACAGACGCTTTTCTTATGACTGAAGGAGGAAGTTAGGATGACTGAGGGTGTGTCCGCAAACGGAAACTAATGTTACTGTGTAAAACAGAAACACATTTCTGGAACATTAAAAAGACTTATCACTCATTATTTTAAACAAAATGACTCAGAAATGATGACAAATAGTCATTTTGTATTCACTGTGTAATGTCCTTATTTTGATGTTTTTCTTTAAATCCTGTTACGTTCACCACGTCTTATAGAATCAGTCACCTCAGAGGGATGTGCTTTTCACTTTGATGAATCTTTCTCCATGAATGAAGTGCTAGCTTCTCTGACAACAATGCAGCAGCCAGTATGTCCTCCTTCTAACTTTAGATTCTGGTCCTGAATGGTCTGGATTTGTTTGGACCAGAGAAGGTAGGCGGTTTTAAGGCACCCCCACACGGCCGTTTTGGACGCCCCTCGGTTTGCCAGATATGAGAGCAGTTATCAGGTCAAACCAACAGGTGTTGCAGCGATGGAAGCGGGCGAGAGAACTGGTTCAGATAGAAGTGATTGTACCCGACCTAAAAAGCCTCTGCATGTTTCTAATAAGCTCCACGAGCAGAAACGTGCTCAAACTAGGATCAATATTGGAGATGCTTTTGAAAAATGGAGAGAGGTTCCAGATCGGATTTTTGTTCATCAATGCATGCTAGTTAGCGTTGGCCCCCTGGCTAACACTGGCTTCCTCTACCTGGCCCCAATCAGCTTTTGGAGCTGGTTCTGGTGTGGCTGTATCAGTCTTTAGTTGCTGGCTTAAGTCTGGTTTATTCCTCTGCATCAAATCTACGATGTAGCGGCCCACGCCATTGTGAGCACTTCATACTTGTGTCTCAGTGTGTCTGCCTGGCTCTGCAAGTCTCCACACACAAACACTAGTGTGCAGCCTGATTTCTACGCCGGTTATATCGCCGGTTCTTGGTTCCGCCATGTTCTCTGGTTGTTTGTGTACAGGAAACCATGGCGACTGAAACTGAGCACATTATGTTGGAGTTGTGGCTGATAAATATCCAGCAGCAGTTGATGATGAAACCGACTTGAAGCGTTCTTCCTTCAGCAGAATTTATAAAACGGTGGCGATATGGGAAGTGTTGTAAATGCAGGAAGTACAATGCTATCGCGTGGTCCAATCACAGGACATGCTGTCGTTTCAAACCAGTTCAGTTAAATAGGCCCGCCCACGACATCACAAAAAAAAGGCTCATACAGCATTTACATTTTGAAGCAGGTTTCAAATGACTGAAACAACAATGAATAAAATGTGTTTTATTGTCGTTTTATTTAGTAATGGTGTGTATTTAGATTTAAAGAAATCTTGGTTATTGCTTCAATTTGGAACAAACTATGTTTCTGCTGACCTCTATGGGACCCTCTACAGCTGGGCCCCCCTACAGCTGAGCCCCCCTACAGCTGAGCCCCCCTGTGCAGCTGGGCCCCCCTGTGCAGCTGGGCCCTCCTGTGCAGCTGAGCCCCAGAAAGCTTCCCCCATTATGATCGGCTTTCACTCTGACCCTCGTCGTCTCCGTCTAATGCTGCAGTGCTCAACTTCAAACGCTCTCATTCTTCTTTTTAAGATCTCCTTCGGCTGAAGAGTGAAAGTTAGACTTGGTGTCTCCCAGTAAACTGAGACTTTTATATATGAATAAGTGTTTGCATGTTCTCCTCGTGCATGCGTGGGTTCTCTCCGGGTACTCCAGCTTCCTCCCACAGTCCAAAGACATGCTGGTTAGGTTAACTGGTGACTCTAAATTGTCCGTAGGTGTGAATGTGAGTGTGACTGGTTGTCTGTCTCTATATGTTAGCCCTGTGATTGGCTGGTGAACAGTCCAGGGTGTAACCCCGCCTCTCACCCAACAACATCTGGGATCGGCTCTAGCCCCCCGCGACACCGTACAGGAAGGATGGATGGATAAAGTTTGCCGTTTCACATTGCTCAACTTTATTCCACACAACAACAGTGTAACACTTCGCCTCCCTTTAACGAGGCCGCAAAACAAGCTAGCTTAAATAAAATATAGTATGTACACTCTGAAGTTTGACAGCTGGTTACGGGCTCAGATGATTCTACGACTTCTTCGTGTTGGTCGTCTGTCCGATCTTCGATAACTCTCCAAACGACGCCGTGGCCGAGCCACGCTTCGCTGGTTTGCCCTGAAAGAACAACGGAACATTTTCTGTCAAATCAGGCGGACATGGTGCCAGATAATGTTTCACCATCGAATCAGAGTCGATGCATTTAAAGTGGAATTCTGATATATTGAAATCTTGGCTATTGGAAAAGAAGTTTCCACTTAAAGTTGTGTTTATCCCCGTCAGGCTCAGATTGTTCTTCTAAGAGTCTGACAACGGCCGCTGTCTGACCGACACTGCTCCGCTACTTTTTACTGCATGTTTTATATTTGAGATCGTGTATTTCTTGATCAGACACGGAGCGAGGAGGATGTGGAGACAAGACACGATCTGTAGGCAGCAAAACTACGGGGAATATCAAACATTTGGAAAAGAGCGCCGGTGATGTCAACAGCGCCTCTCTGCTGCAAACGCTCTCTACTCATTGGAAACAAATGAAAAAATATACTGCCGCTCAGAAACAACCGCAGGTGAACACGGGGCCTGAACCCCTCAGGGACAAAAACAACTCGAGGCTCTTTGATCCTTTGAGCCCGTTTCACTGCTGCAGGCCGACACAATCTATAGAGCAAATCTTTTGTACTTTTTAATAATTAAGACTCTAAAATATGTGAAAAAAAGAGAGGGGCTATGTTTAAAACTTCCAGTAGGACAGCAGAGTCTGATTATGAAGGAACACCCGTCTCACCTGTGACTCGTGAGGCTTCCAGCCAATCATGTAGAGGATCTCAAAGGTGGCGGGGATGGACCCGTCCTCGTCACCGTACATCTCTGAGTTAAAAGAAACACAGAGATAAAAACAGGAAGCCAACAGGACAGACTGAAGTTAAAGGAAACGTCCAACAGAGGATTATAAACCGCCATTTTGTTTTTACGGAGCTCGAGAGGGGACATGGATAAGCGCACCCGATTTTAAAATGTTGCGCTCTTTTCACTAACTTGGAGAGTTGTCTGTCTTTGCACGCTAACCCTCACCTTCTGAACTCTGCGTGTGTGTGAACGTCTGCAGCTCGTGTCTCAGAAAGAGGAAGTGTCAAACTAACACTGAGGACAGAAATGGATAACTGATGAACAAGAGACGCCTGATCTGCTTTAAAAACAGAAACACGGCCAACAGATGGGAAAAATGAGAACTTAGAAAAGAGAAGTATCAGAAATAAAAACAGCTGGGGAGTTTTTTTCCTCCTCTTAGTGAAATGCTTCAATTCAGCAGGTTGTCTCATCTGGTCTGAGGTCGTAGGCGAATGGTCGAACGGCTCCCTGGAGTTTGTGTCATCAACGTTTCCAGGGCATAATGAGGTCAAAGTGAAGTTAACCTTTGACCTTTGGGTACATAAGGAAACAGAATGCAGCAAGTTCATTAGAGCACGGAGATCGTAGCGGTGGCGTGCAGACAGTCTATGGTCGTGCAGCGATCACAGAGAATAAACGTCACCACCCCCTCCCACTCGCTCGAGGTGAATTCTCCTGATTATATCCTGCTGCGTTCTCACATCAGCTCACTCTGACTTTCTGCAGAATAAATACGAGGAGGCTGGAGGAGAAACTCCGGGTAAAGAGAGAAACATTCAGCTGTTTGTGTTCACACATGCAGCTCAGCACGAAAACTTCTTCAGGAGTTTCTCAGGTGTTTTGTGCAGGTGTGAAGACACTGATAGTTAGCCTTGATGAAGGATGTCATCATGTACTGAGTCCAGCAGAAAGCGCTCTGATTGGATAGTTTACAATCCTCTCAGCCTCACAGCTCAGCAGACACACAAGCTTAAATAATGTTAAATTACTGCTATTATAACTTCCATCCATTCATCCATTATCTATACCGCTTTTTCCCGTTCTGGATCGCAGGGGGGCTGGAGCTGATCCCAGCTGTCATTGAGCGAGAGGCGGGGTTACATCCTGGACTTTTCACCAGCCAATCACAAGGCTGACATTTAGAGACAGACAACCAGCCACACTCACATTCACACCTACGGGCAATTTAGAGTCACCAATGAACCTAACCAGCATGTCTTTGGACATTGGGAGGAAGCCGGAGTACCCGGAGAGAACCCACACATGCACGGGGAGAACATGCAAACTCCACACAGAGAGGCTCCTGTCAGACGAGGATTCAAACCAGGAACCTCCTCGCTGTGAGGAAACAGTGCTAACCACTGCATCATCGTGCAGCCCACTATTATAACTTTCCCCTCTAAAATCTGTATCATGTGTCAGGTCCTCCTGCATGAAAACATGAACAACAATAGAATATTTCTGAGGCAGATTCTGGAGCCACAGATCTTCAACAGTGAACGGTCTCACAGCTGACCTCCTCCATAAAGACTCACCTTTATAAATAGCAGCTGCGGCTAAAATGGTGTCTCTGTGCAGCACTGGTCTCCTGTTCCACGCACAGTTACTCTCCCCCATACCTGCACGACGTGGAGACAAACACACACACGGGATGGACGTTTACACACCAGATTTACAAAAACAAACAGAAAAGAGATGCAATCTTCTGCTGCGTTCTATTTGATCTAGAAAATCCTGAGTTGCCGGTCTGATGTGTCATCTGAATCTCCACCTGAAGTCGGAATTCCAACTCGTAAATGGTGCGTTCCATTCACCTCGGAACTCGGACCTCTGAGTGACGTCACACCAGAGTTAACCACGTTCCAGCTGCGAGTTGGCAACAAGTCGGACAAGCAACATGGACGCCTCCAGGAGTACCGTTGTTAGCTAATACCAGACAATAACGGCGCACTACATGATAGTTTGAGCACGAACGATACTATCTGTGTGATCGATTTAATCACACTGAAAGACGACTACGCTGCTAATAAACACTACAGCTTAAACGTTTCTGATGAGCAGCCATGTTGGATTTTTACTCGGGCTACTGAAGGTTCTGAGTTTCTAAGTTGGTATTCAGACTTCAGGGGGGCGTTCCTGATGAAGTTTCAGACCGATGTAGGAACCAGATGTGCTTGGGTGGTACATCAGAGAGTCGGAGAGAGAGATCAACGTCTCCTCATGAAAGAGGAAGAACTCAAACACACAGCGCCCAAACTGCCATAAATGTGGCACGGTTGATGAGAGTCCCTACCTGAACACATTTACGTGCCAATACTCCATGTTTGTAATGACGCCACCTACTGGTAAGAGACAGTCAGCCTTGTGTAACATGTTTTACTCGTTTACCATCAAATGTACACAATGTGCTCTAACTTCTTGTTGTGACAGTTTACAACAGTTATGACTGCTCTTGTATTTAGTGGTAAAAAATTCTCCTTAGATTTAGCCGTCAAACTAATTCTCAGTCCAAAGAACTGCAACTCTAAACTCTCCGACAAACAGCCAATCACAATGTGCTACATCATCTTACAAACGGACAGTCGATCATATTGTGTAACGGAACTAGCAGACGCAGGACACCGAGAAGATGTGACCACCCGGCAGATCTGCTACCTGCATCGGCAACTTGGAATATTTGACTTCCGAGATCAAATGGACCGCACCAAAACTCAGAGAACCTTCAGCAGCTCGAGACAACGATTTACGTTTAACAAAATGTTTGAATATGGGAGAATATACGTAGGGAGGAGAATAAAGTCTGACGTGAATGTTGAAGAGGACGATGGTTTGTGTTCTGTGAAATGGACGGCCATTTTTCTGTCTCCTGTATGAGCTTTGATAACTCTGTTTGTCTTTGTTTTACTGTGTGGAAGTGAGTGTGACTGTTTGTGTGTCGGACCGCAGGAAGCAAAGCCTGGTGCTAATAAATCAATATTATTAATAATAATAATCACATGTTGACACACTGTTTGTTTTACCTTGTAAATCGGTCATGACTTCAATGATTCCTGGATAGTGAACCTGAACTTCATCGATGTCCTGAAACAGACAAACAGGAAATGAGAGAGTGGTTAATCGCTCATTTTCAACAGTTAATCACGATTATTCACATTTTTAATCGCATGTTTGAAATTCCCTTATTTTGTATTTAAAAATAAAAGTGTTAGGCTTTTATTTTGAAAGTCTGTACCGTCTTAAAGCCCGGCGTACACCGTGTGATTTAGGCTGATTTAGACCCCATCTTTAAAATGTACAACTCTTTTTGGAGTCGCCCGGCGTCAGCCTCGTAGGTTACTCTGAGGCACATCGGGCGATCACCGTTTGATCAGCTGCTCCCGATCAGTGGAATTAGATTCTCACACAATCAGACAATCGCACAGTGTGAGCAGAGCCACGAGCTGATTACACGATTCCGGGCGTGCATATGCGCGTGCGTGTCAGCTTGTGTGTCGGTGTGTTTCTCACCACAGTGAGCATGGTGAAGCCAGCCTGGCCCAGCAGGTTACCCAGGTCGGTGACGGCGGTGTAGGGGGAGACGTGGGGGGAGAACCCTCCCTCCCTCTCCGTCTCGGCCAGCTGGAGGGCGCAGCGCAGCTCGTACAGGGTCTCCCCGCCGACCATCGCCCCGATGAACACCCCGTCAGGCTTCAGCACCTGCTGGATCTGAGGATTACACCAGAACACTTCTCATAAATCAAACAATATCGATACCTCTTTAAATACCACGGCAACAAAATAACACTCAGATTGCAGCCAAACTCCTGCACACTGTCTAAACGGTTCTTAACCATGAAGCGTCCCGTCTCCGCCTCTGTCATGCATCTTGTTCTCTTTTTATTTATGTATGCATCTCTGTGATTAAGTCGGCCTGATTTGAGGAGAACGGCATTTCACTCCCATGCTGAGAGTATTTTATGAATGTGACAATAAATACAATCTGTGTGAGATTATTAGCAGACAGACTCACCTGTTTGAGAGCTCCTGGCAGGTCGTTTATCCAGTGAAGACTGACAAGAGAGAGAGAGGAAGTGTTTATTGACTAGTGTTGTAGTCAAAACAACACTAACTGAGACTAAGACATTTAGGGATCAAGACCGAGTCAAGACCAAGACCATTAATATCCCTGAAAAATCATCATCTGGTGTTTAGGGGGCGTGTCACTCACTAAGACCGTAACACGGGGAAGGTTGCGAACGTAACCGCGGGATCAAAATCAAACTATGAATGAATTAAAGACCTGTCAATCAGGTCAGCTACACGCCTTATTGTGAATAACTCTTATCCTTCATCAAATCAAAACTGATGAGTCATCACAACATTCACCCCCCCGTACAGTGTGTGCTGATCGAGACATGAGCTAATCAGACCTGTTTGGTTTTTTGAACCAGGCTGTAAACATGTTAATGTCTGCTGTAAAAACAGACTTTTTAGAATGGGTGTGTATGTGACTTCCTGTGCTTCTGCAGCCAGCCTCTAGTGGACACTCGAGGAACTGCAGGATTTTACACTTCAGCATCGGCTTCATGTTTCAACACCGGAGGCTGCTGCTTGTGACGTTAGCACCATCTTTAGGCAGGAAGCAGTATGACAGTATAAAACAATGAATCACCTGAGGCTGCTCACCACCAGGTCGAAGGTGTTTTCTTTAAACGGCAGAAACTCTTCATCGGCCAGAACGCAGCGGGTCGGGATCTCAGTCTGTCTCGTCTGTTTCTGAAGATCAGATACAAAAAAATAAAAATACATTATCAGCATCATGTGTGTGAGGTACAACTTGCTGGATGTAAAACAAAACAGTTGCTCAGATAAGCGACGTTAAAGGCAGGGTTGGTAATTTCCTCCAGATCCACTTTTCAGATTTTGGTTGAAATTGTCTTTAGGTCCTGACAGAAATTAATAACTCATGTGCTCTGAAAAAGGAACAAAGAAAATCCATCATCTGTAGCAGTTGTAAGCCTGTAAAAACTTCAACCAATGTCTGCCACGAGGTACCAATCTGATGAACCAATCACAGCCTCCCTGTCTCCCTGCTCGTTCTCTACCTCTTGCGTGCTCTAGCCCACACTCAAAGCACGTCACTGATGAGGGAGTTTATACTGTGAGTTTACTTACCGCTGAATGAGACGTGAGACGACGTAGTTTCTACACAATGCAAGAGATGAGCTGAGGTCCGCTTCTGGAGCAACGGCGCTCGTGCATGTAAGTGAGGGGCGTGGCTTTAGAGGGAGCACAGAGGGGAGGGGGTGGGTGCAGACGGAGCACTGAGTGAATGCTACTTTCAAAATCATGCTAGTTTTAGAAAATGACCAACCCTGCCTTTAACATGACTTAAACCTGGAGCATAACAGGAAGACACGACAAGATCATCGGAGCGGGACATCATGGCAACATGGCCGACTTGGGAAGATGGTCTAGAGAGGCTTCACTTTCCCAATCCAAGACAACATCCTTTATTATTTAAGTTTTCCCCTTTTGTCTTAAACTTTTAACGACAGCTTTCAGTTTGTTTGAACACTCACCAGAGATTTTTCAGAGATGTCAGTCAGGAACAAACGCTCTACAACATCCTGAAACAACAAGAGTAGAAAAGTGTCAGTGTACGTTCCTTAAGCACATTATTTCAGTCTCTAGAAATGGTCACACAGCTCACATGTAGAGACTTTACCTTGTTTATATGTTCTGCAATGTGACTTTTCCCCCCGCCGATGTCCAGAGCCAGAGGGAACGTCCTGAGAGGAAGAGGAACGCGGTAATGTTGGAAATATGGTGTAGATATCAAAGTAAACTAGGGCTGTCAAACGACAAACATTTTAATTGTGATTACATTTCCATAGTTAATGGCTGCAACGTTTCTCAGATCCTCCTGGGGGATTCCGAGGCGTTCTAAGGCCAGACGGATATATAATCCCTCAAGCAAGCTCTGGGTCTACCTCGGGGTCTCCTCCCAGTTGGACGTACCGGAAGGCCAGCTGAGGGAGGCGTCCAGGAGGATCTTAATCAGATGCCTGAACCACCTCAACTGACTCCTTTCGATGTGAAGCAGTAGCGGCTCTACTCAAAGCTCCCCCTGAATGTCTGAGCTCCTCCCCCTCTCTCTAAGGATGAGTCCAGACACCCTCCAGAGGAAACTCATTTCAGCCGCCGGGAAACATGTGATTAATTGAGATTTTTAAAAATGCACGATAATCACAATGAACTAGTTCATGCTGACAGCACTGAAATAAATCTGGTCACAGACGTACCTGGCGATGTCATAAACACGATCAGCCACCCTGCTGCCGACCTGCAAACCAACCAAAACAAACAGAGTTTTATGTAAAACACCGTTATACAGACGTTCTAATATAATGAAAGCACGTGAACACTGAAGTCAGAAGAACGACTTCAATACTCAGAAACTGGGATCATCCGAGAAGCACCTGAACGCAGCATCATAGTCAGGGCTGTCCCCTGGGCCCAGTTTTTCAAAAAGTTTAATCTGGCTCAAAGTGATTCAGATTTTGTAATCCCTTTTTTTGTTATCCCAGATAAACGTGATCTTGTAGATGTTGTCCTGGTTTTCAGATACGATCATTCTGATCCAGAAACCACAAGATCAGGATTACAGAATCTAGATTTGCAGTCTGTGAATAAGCCGCCATGTGATGGTCAAAGTAAAACATTTCATTAACACAGTATGTAATGTTACACAAATGGACTTTTTTAACATACATCATGTACTTCCTGTTATGTAATATTTGTTTACTGCCCAGGGACAACAGATGCAAATGAGCTATTAGTGCAATTACATTTAATTGTGCGCTGTCCCTGTTAAAATAAACCATCAATAGATAATAAAAATACATGAAATGTCTCATTGGGATAAAAAAAAGCAGATGAAACTGAGTTTGCTTCAACAGAGGGAAACAAAGCTTCGTACTCGCCTCTCAGGAGAGGCTGAAAGATGCTGCATCACACTTTCTGATTTAATTTAGCATGGATATTGTGTTGGTATGGTCTGTGTTGCTTTACAATGCAAGCAGTGAATACAAGAATGATGAAATATGTGTCATGGGTCCTACAGGTCTCTACATCCACCTTGAATCCACCCGTCCAGTGGGATCAGGATCATCCTGATTTTTAGCACCAAACCTATCCTCATCTCCACCTGACAGTTTAGAAATACCAAAATCAACATTTGATCTGGATTCTGGGCTGGATTGGATTACCAAATCTGTGTCCCACTTTTGTAGGATCAGGATCATCTCTGCTTTTGAAATACACCATTTTGAGATTGAATCCTATCCAGATGATTCAGATCCAGATTTAACTTTTTGAAAAGCTGTGCCCAGGTTGTTAGCAGACTTTTACACTCGCTACGATACCAGAAAAGATATTGAAACCTGTTACATGATTATGGTAATAACAATATTAGTCAAAAGTATCCAATGATGGATCTTGATTTATTAAAAAAGTAACTCCTGCACACTTTTTAAATTACGCAAAACATTGGCAATGTTTTTGTGCAATTTCTGACTAACGATAATGAAAATACCGGAGACTGTATCGTTCATAACGCACGGTATCGAACTTGTTAATAACGGTACTTGAATAAAACGCGTCTCAGCTGCAGGTCGTACCTCGTCCCTCAGGTAGTCGTAGTGATGTCCGTCCTGTAGAGAAGCTGCCCAGTTCTTCTGCCTCTTCTTCATCTCCCTGTTGAACACATTCATGGCTCCCCGGCCTGACATGAACCTGAACCCGGCATGCAGTCTGCAGCAGGACGGCCTGATCCGGCTCCAGCTGCCCGGGTAGGCGGAGTGCAGCCTCTGCAGGACCGTCCGGCTCACCCCGCTGCTCATGCTGCTGTGAAGACTAAATCTGCCCTTTAGCTTTGAATTACAGCAGAGAAAGTGTCAACACTAGAGCAGTGTACTTCATCTGTGCTTCTTCCTGTCCTCCACACGGTGACCTCTCTGAAGAGCAGGAGGGGAAATGTGGAACTGGATTTTTAAAGGCTGATTGGAAAATATGGATCTGGATCACAATCTGGCTTTAAACTAAACATTCAAAACTAAAAAAGACATGTATGTAAAGAAAAACACAACAACCTCATTCAAATACTGGTCATTTGAACAATCATGAAATACTGAAAAATACTGTACATTAGTTCATGTTTGTTTATGTTTAATAAAGCTGATTCTGATTAAATGATTATCTCCTTTAGGGGTTCAGGTTGTCAAGTGTACAGAATGTCAGACATTAGTGAGAAACACAAACCTTACCTCACGTTTCCAGAAACCAAAGCGATTTAATTTCATAACCTAAAACCTAAAGTTAGCTAAGTTATTTTTGGATAACCTGTTGATAAAGCGTAGGCGTCGTTAACTAGAACATGTTTTGTAAAATACTTGTAATCACGCTTCGCGTTTTCCGTTATTTGTCCCACTTCACTCGCCTTACCAAAAAGGGGCGGGAGAAGCGAGAGGTCACGGAAGAGTTGCATTCTGGGAACACACGTGTAGCAAATACACCCATGAGCAGGAGTCCAGAGAGGTATCGTTAAAGTTTTTGTAATGCTAATCCACCTAAATGTCTTTTCATGCTCTTTTATCACACGTATTTACGGACACATGTCAGTTACTGTGTGCAGTGTTAGCTAGTGTCTCGTGAGCAGCCGTTACACTGAGTTTAAACGGCTCGCGCGTGTTGTTTACATGTCAGCGCGGTGATGGACGTTCGTGAAGCTAGCCAACATGACAAGTGTCTAACATCTCTGATTTAAAGTCACGTTGAGCCCTGCTTTTAAACACAGTGAACTGTTGTTTCCTCAGGAAAAAGCTGCTCTGTCCGCTGTCTCACTTTGTGTGACGCTAAAACAGCTGGAACATGAGCTACATTTATACAACTACATCTTAACAAACTATTAATAAAGCAGGATTGTTCTTAACTTACGTTATACAACAATTTGTTCCGACCAAGCAATCAGCACTAAGTGACGATATTCCCGACATGTATCCCTCCTCTCAGCCAGGAGGTCTGAATACTTTTAAAGTGACATTTAATCATTTATCTCAGAATGTACCTGTAATACATACATAACAGAATCAAACACCAGACTCTAACTTCACTGGTTTCATGGTCACATTAATGTATTTGAACGTACAGGTAAAGGTTCATGCTACAGAGGAGCTGCTCTGTGGTAACCATGGACACCAACTGCAGAATAGAATGTTCGGGTTGCTTAGCAACAGCTTCGTTAAAGTTAAATCGTGGAACTAGTTGTTAAAAAATAATCTGTTGTTGGTTTTTGTAGTTTTTGTCACTATTTCCTGGTTATATAACTTTTGTTTAAAAGTAATATCACACTCGAGGTTGAGATGTTGTGCTGGATATCAACACTGCTGATTTTCCCAATCGGTGCATCTCTAGTGTTCGATTTCACAAAATGCAAGAGGAGATAGATCGCTGATGATTTTTTAAAAACCTTCACACTTCAGGAGTTTTAAAATCCTACCCTACTTGAACTCTGGTAGCATCACACACATCTTAACATAGATTCCTCTCCATCACCTCAAGCATGCACACACTACAGGATTTAACTAATATTATCGTGCTCTGCGGAGGAACGCACAAACTCACGTGAACTCACATAAAGATCGAGCCGGTGGTTACATTTGCGATTACAATGGTTAAAGCAGAGAGGACAAAAACATAAAAAAACGAGTTTGGGTGAAGAAATGTCGAAGGAAACGTGGACAACACGGGTTGTCTGTTCTTCAGTGAGAGCTGGAGGTTAGAAAGAGTCTGAAGGAAGTCGCGCGTGCCTACAATAAACGCAAGAGACCAGGGAGAAAGGTAATAAGTGGAGAGTAGTAGTGACCGGTGGCAGGTCGCCACTACTACCCATAACGGTGCTCCGGACACAAGTAATGCATCTGACAGTTACAATCTGACCTCCAGCTCTCACTGAAGAACAGACGACCGTTGTCCACATCTCTCCAGTCATTTTTCATCCAAAACTTGTTAATTTTTTATGTTTTTGTCCTCTCTGCTCAGAGTCTGTAAGTAGGTCTGTATTTTATTTTGTAGAGAAACGCTGCTGACTTTAATCTATGAATCTGCACAACAGAGTACAAATAAAAGTGCACAAAAGCTTGACATCAGAAAGAGACTCTGGGCCTGTTGATTGTGTTGCTAAATGTTAGAATATGTCCTGTTTTTATTCCTCAGGTGACACTCTGAGTTTGCCGTCATGTCGTCAAAAAAGAGTCAGAGCGCAGATGAGCGTTTCCTCCGGGTGCAGAAGGATCCCCGGTTTTGGGAAATGCCCGAGAGAGAACGCAAGATCAAGATTGACAAACGTTTCCAGTCCATGTTTCACGACAAACGCTTCAAGGTGAAGTACACGGTGGACAAGAGAGGACGTCCCATCAACCACACCTCCACGGAGGACCTGAAGCGCTTCTACAAAGTGTCCGACTCAGAGGACGACGACTCGGAGGAGGAGGGTGTAAAGAGTAAGAAGCCAGCGGAGGGGAAGAAGAAGAAGAAAGTGAAGGAGAAGCTGGTGAAGGCTGACGGAGAGGTGAAAAAGAAAGAAGAGCAGACGGAGCGAGGAGTCCGAGTCGTTGAAGAGGGTGAGTCCTCGTGTGAACACAAACACCTAGCTCTTTGAACTTGAATATAAAGAGGATCTTGTTGCATGTTTTCCTTTCGTGTACCAACTGTGTTACCTGAACCAAACACACCTTAAGTTAGTACTGTAAAATCTGGACGGTATAGAGAGCAAACAAAATGATGTATTTTTGTAGGCCAACCCGGAAGTAGCGTCGCCATGGGGTCTATTGAGAATTCACCTATGGGATTTTTGCATTGGATTTTGGATGATTGCAGAAAATAAGCTCTGTGGCTAACACACGTTTCTGATGCGTAGGCGTTTTGTTCAGCAGGATAATCTTTACAAATGAACACCACTTTTATGAAGTTTGAAGCGTTAATGCAGCCGACAGAAGTAAAAAGCTAACGTTATGCTACAAGCGAACTACACCACGGTCGGATGATTTTGACGTCACTACCGTTATGCTTCAGTTGATCTCCGATAAGCTAATCAGCCGTTTTGACAAGCTAGCAAAACCATAGCTTAACAAGTTGTTTATTAACCTAATATTTGCCTTAACCCAAAAAAACTCCACAAGATTTTGCAAGAGCACTAAAAAACACGACTAGAGGCTGTAAGGCGGACTAGTGGGAGAGTTCCCGACGTTTGTGTCAGGCGTGATGACGGTTAATGTCCCCGACAACCACTGTATTCTAATTTAGCCCCTTGTTAGCAACCGCGTATGAGTGTGTATGAATGGGATTAGTTAACACTTCACCACCGATGTAACACTTTTTATTATTCTCTTCAGATGATGAAGATGAAGAGGAGCAATCTGCAGAGGAGGAGGGTGTCGACTTGGTAGAAAGAGTCGCAGACAGCAGTGAGGAGGATGATGATGACGATGATGCAGAAGACGGGAGCGATGAGGCGAGCGGCTCCGACTCGGAGGTGGAGTCCGGGCTGGACTCGGAGGAGGACAGTGACAGCGGGCCGGATCTGGCAAGAGGGAAGGGAAACGTCGAGACGAGCTCAGACGAGGACGATGAAGACGAGGTGGAGGCCCTTCTGAAGAAGGAGGAGGAGGAGATCGAACACGACTGGGGAGAGCTGTGTAAGGACGCTCCGCGGACTGACGAGGTGAGGAAGAGGGTGGACAACTGTCAGCTCGTTTAATACTTTAACCATTTAGAAACAAAACAAGGGTGTTTTATTAGATGACTGTGTTTAAGGGTGGTTTCACATGAGAGACCTGGGACCAGATCAGAGTACGCTTGACCCCAAAGTCTGGTTTATGGGACTCACTCTGTGTGTGACACATACATCTCTCCTTTG
Organism: Tautogolabrus adspersus; assembly: GCA_020745685.1. Lineage (NCBI taxonomy): Eukaryota > Metazoa > Chordata > Actinopteri > Labriformes > Labridae > Tautogolabrus > Tautogolabrus adspersus. Next base: position 34,292,820 of record CM036537.1, on the reverse strand, counting down.
AACCACATCAGAGTCTCAGGGTGGTTTCACACTAGGGACCCAGCCCTGGATCCGAGTTCACTCGACCCCAAAGTCTGGTTTATTTAATCAGTGTGAACACAAACGGACTGTACTTGGGTAACATGCCTGAGTCCGCTTGAAGAGAAGGTCTCAGGCAAGTTTCATGTGTACTCGGTCCGCGGGATATTGTGAATGCAACTGTGCTCAAGGAAGGGGACGGCTATATGGCGTAATTCTTAACTCTACCGTCTCTTTAAAAACTGTCCTATCCGTGCAGCATGGCCCGTTTCATCCTCTGAGCTGCACGGTAGATGTAGAAGTAGGAAGAGGGTCGTTGTTGGCGTCTCAGAAAGAACAAAAACATCCACAGTTAGCAGGATGGACTCAAACCAACTATGTGCATAACTGGCCATGAAAGATAGCTGTTTTTAAAATGCTTCTTAAGTAATCTAAAGGTTTGTGTGTGTTTTCTGTGTGTGTGTTCAGGTTTCCGCCCGGCTGGCCGTCTGTAACATGGACTGGGACCGGATGAAAGCCAAAGACCTGCTCGCCTTGTTTAACTCCTTCCTCCCTAAAGGGGGAGCCGTGCTGTCGGTCAAGGTAAAAACTTCTCTGAACACACAAAGACGACGACTCACAGCCAGAAGAATTTAGAATTACAATGCAAACTTTTTCTGCCCACATTTTCAGATTCTTTCCGAAATTCTCAAAGTTTGCACAGAAAAAACAATCTGCGTCTACAGATCCTCCTGAAGCTCCAGCAAGCACCTCTGCAGATGCAGGGCCTGTTTGTAGCCTGTAACGCAAAACTCAGGGCGGAAAATGTCCCACTTCCTAAAGTTTAGAAACCGTTAAAGTTCTTACTTTAATTTACATCTAAACATCCACATTTAAAAAACCTCTTCACATGCTCTGTTAATTTAAAAAGTAATTAAAGCTGTCAGAGAGATCGGCGACGTGTACTCGATCCGTTTCTCCTAAAATCTTTGAAATCTGTGCAGGTTTAATCGAGCAGAAAGGGTTAACTTTTCTGTTTGATGTATATTCTGCATTTACTCTACCCAATCTTCAGTTTTAGGTATCTATAGCTGTGTTCACATATACACACCAGAAAATATCTAGATAACTTCAGGAGGACAGCTCCTGAAATCCTCCTGACCTGGCTGTTCACACATGCACCTCTCAGCTGGAGACTATTCCTGTCAGACGGGCGGGGGTCTCCTCCTGGAAATATCAGGAGTTTTGCACAAATATATGTTTAAAATATTAGTTCAATTTCACCACTTGTGGAAGGGACAGAGATAAACTGCAATGCATGCTGGGTTTTGTCCAGGTGTACCCGTCAGAGTTTGGGAAGGAGCGTTTGAAGTCGGAGGAGACTCAGGGACCGCTGGAGCTGAAAGCTCTGCCCGAAGATTCGGACAACGACACAGAGGAGGAGAAGTAAATAAAAATAAGGTTTAAAAAGTCACACAGACGGAGTCTCCAGAAAATGGTGTTTGTGTTTATTGTGTGTGTGTCTCCTCTCAGGGTTTACAGGGAGAAGATGCGGGATTACCAGTTCAAGCGTCTGAAGTATTACTACGCCGTGGTGGAGTGTGACTCTGTCGACACGGCGGCTAAGATCTACGAAGAGTGTGACGGCTACGAGTACGAGAGCAGCTGCTCGGTCCTCGACCTGCGGTGAGAGGAAGAGATAGGAGTAGAGTCGTCACGATACCAGAACGTTAAACTTGATATGATTCTAGTAAAAATGAGATGTTATCAGTACATGTTTCGATACCGTCCCCTGAATGATTCTGTGTTTTTAATGACAAATAATGCAGGAAAAATTGCAAAAAGACAAACATTGCCAATTTTTTGTGCAATATAGACAGTGTTTTCTAAAATACATGAAGTTTAAAAGAAAAATTAAACACCATCGATCATTAAAATAACAAGAGAGTTTATCGTTTTAAAGGAGCAGTATGTCACTCTGACACCTAGTGTTTAAAATGGGTACTGCAGTTCAAATTCTAAACATTACAGAGAGCTGTCCCCCCCCCCCCCCGCCCCCTCCTCTCTAGAGTGGATGCTCACGCAGGTCACCATGTGGTGGACACTGAAGCTTCAGTGTTTATCCAGCTCTGCATCGGTCTGTAAACCTTTCTGCGTTCTAACCTCTCTCCATTTTTCAAAAGCATCTCCAATATTGATCCTAGTTTGAGCACGTTTCTGCTCGTGGAGCTTATTAGAAACGTGCAGAGGCTTTTTAGGTCGGGTACAATCACTTCTATCTGAACCAGTTCTCTTGCCCGCTTCCATCGCTGCAACACCTGCTGGTTTGACCTGATAACTGCTCTCATATCTGGCAAACCGAGGGGCGTCCAAAACGGCCGTGTGGGGGTGCCTTAAAAACCGCCTACCTTCTCTGGTCCAAACAAATCCAGACCATTCAGGACCAGAATCTAAAGTTAGAAGGAGGACATACTGGCTGCTGCATTGTTGTCAGAGAAGCCAGCACTTCAACATAGCATGTTTCCTTAATGTCTGATCATAGAGTAAGCTCACTTTATCATTTCACTCTCTACACATCGCACTGATTGGACCTTTAAAGCATGTGGTATCAAAATATCGAAAATCTTCACAACCTTAGACAGAAGAGGAGCGAAATTAAATATCAAACAGTTCAAATAATCTGGAAGAGAAAAGGTTTTCAGACTGTATAATTGAATCTCAAACCTTTCTTGAACAGGTTTATTCCTGAAGACGTCCAGTTCGATGAGGAGCCCAAAGACGTGGCGACGGACGTGAATCTGACGGCTTACACGCCAAAAGTGTTCACTTCATCAGCCACCACGACGTCAAAGGTGAGACAACGGGCTGCAGAGAACGGTTTATTCTCATCAGTAACAGCTTAAAGACAAGACGGACAGAACTCCAAAACAAAACCTCTTCACTGACAAATACATGGCGTTCACTCTGATGTTTCCGTGTTTAACCTTTCAGGTTCAGCTGACGTGGGATGAGACGGACCACGATCGAGTGACCGCTATGAACAGGAAATTCAACAAAGAGGAGCTGCTGGACATGGATTTCAACGCCTACCTGGCCTCCTCCAGCGACGAAGAAGACGAAGCTGGAGAGGAAGGAGGGTTTGAGTTTGGAGAGCAGGAGAACGAAGACGACGAGGACGACGCAACAGAGGGTGAGACGGTTAAAGATGTATTAGGCCCTGTGTCCACCTAGCGTTTTTTCTCAGCGCCAGCGTCTTTTTTCAGTTGTTTTCAATCGGCAGAGAGCGTTTGCAGCAGAAAGCAACCGCCTGCGTGAAAAGTGCAGCGCCCAGCATCTTTTGAACAAGCGTTCTGCCGTTTTTGTGCGGCTGCTCCGAGCGCTCAAGTTGAAAATCTTTCAACTTTTCAGAAAGGCGCTGTTGACGTCACCGGCGCTCTTTTCCAAATGTACGATATTCCCCATATTTTTGCCTCCCACGGATCGTGTCTTGTACCCACATCCTCCTCGCTCCGTGTCTGATCAGGTAAAAATGATCTCAAATATAAAACATGCAGTCAAAAGTAACGGAGCAGTGTCGGTCATACAGCGGCCGTTGTAAACAAACTGTTGTCATAGAGACAAACCGTCCCGAGTGCACAGCCAGCACTTTTCTGCCTGGATAAAAGCCAGGTGGACACGGGGCCTTACTGCGGTTTTATTATGAGAAGTTTGAGCGTTTGTGACGTTTTTTTTGTGTTGTAGCCAAACAGACAGAAGAGCCTGTCTTGAAGGTGGAGCCCCAGAAAGAGGAAGAGAAGAAGAAAAAGAAGAAGAAGAGTGGCGAGGAGCAGATCTTAAAGTACCAAGAGCTGCTCAGAGGAATCCAGGACAAAGAAAAGAAGCTGCAGGACGACAAAGACATGGAGATGGAGATCACCTGGGTGCCAGGTATGAGGGGACCTTTAATGTCAGCGGGCAGGATGGATCAAACACTCATAAACATTAAAAGAGTAGTACAAGTACTTTGAATATCTCAGCCTCGCTTAAAGACAAGGGCTGTCAAATACAAAAAGCTAATCGTCGTTAAACACATTTTTAATCGCATGTTTGAAATTCCAGAACAATATAACTTGTTAGGCTTTTATTTTGAATGTTTGTACCTTAAGTTGAGAGTATGTTACTTCCTGTGTGCTTTTATTTTGAAATAAAGTAAGGCCCTGGTAGATGGAAGGTTAGAACATGAAGTTGAGCACAGAAACAGGAAGTGGTTAGGGATCCCAAAGTGACGTCAAACAGCTCAAAGGAACAGTAACAAAGGTCAATGTGTGATGTCATAAGGTGGATATGACTTTGGACTCGTCAGCTGATCCACGTAGGACGAGGCTTACTGATGATTATGACAAACATCCTACACTTAGCCTATGAAGGCATGAGAAGCTTCAGTTTTGATACGAGCGTTGCATCTGATGTGGTTCCTTTACGAGTAAGTTAATGCGTTTTGTTTTCTGTGTGCAGGTCTGAGGGAGACGACGGAGCAGCTGGTGAAGAAGAAGATGGAGGGGAAGGACAAGCTGACGCCGTGGGAGGGGTTTTTAGAGAAGAAGAAAGACAGGAAGAAGCAGAAGAAAAGTCAGAGGAAACAGGTGAGAGAGGACAACAGGTGTGAACGTGATCACACCAAGTTGTAACCTCCGGTGTTGAAAAATGAAGCCAATGCTGAAGTGTCAAATCCTGCAGTTCCTCAAGTGTCCACTAGAGGCTGGCTGCAGAAGCACAGGAAGTCACATACACACCCATTCTAAAAAGCCTGTTTTTACAGCAGACATTAACATGTTTACAGCCTGGTTCAAAAAACCAAATAGGTCTGATTAGCTCATGTCTCGATCAGCACACACTGTACGGGTGGTGAATGTTTTGATGGCGTGTAGCTGACCTGATTGACAGGCGGGCGCGGTGTAACGGTGTAATGTTTTGTCAGGGGGATTAAAACTCGCCTCAGCTCCAGCTCTCAGCCTATCGTTAGGTTGACTGAAAGTTAGACTCCAGCGCCCCTTGCAGGAACAGACGGGGGACGTCACTTAGTCTCAAACATTAATATTTACAGTCTCTGGATCACACATGTAAAAGACTAACCCGTAATGATGTATGTCACAAAGTTATTCATTATTTCGATTTTTCAATCTTCTGTCTCAGGGAGAGAGTGACGATGAGCTCAGTGAGGACGAGCTTCCTCCAGACGTCGATCTCAGTGACCCCTTCTTCGCCGAGGAGCTCGCTGCTTCAGGTAATCAGTACTTTCAATTAATACGTTTATCAATCTGTTAATAGTATGAAGGGTTTGTAAGAAAGGTTTTTTTATTTTTTATTTGGACCATCATAAACTACACAGGCACAAAGGAGGAAGAATAGTTAAAGTAAATGATCTGTTATTTATGAAGGGGTTAGTGTAGCGTCACGACTAGAGCAATGGATGACCCTTTAGACTGATGGTTTATGAACTTTTATTCACTTTATACCGTGGCAATATCTTCCACAAACACAGCGTAAGACCTGTACAAAGAAAACAAACAAAAAGTCAACCATTTCAAAAATGCAAAGGCCGTGAAATCCAGTATATAGATGTAGTCTGATGTTGAAGGAGAGAAAAAAGGTTCAAACTGTCGTCCTGCTTGACGATTTCTGTTCAGCGAAGTCTGCAATGTGGAGTTTCTGTTCAACTGTGTCGCTCTTTTAGTTCCGTCTGTTGTTGTGACATTTGACACATTTACCCGGTAAAAACAGCAGTGAAATCAGGTGCTGGCAGTCTACTGTATGATATGAATTTTCATTTCATATATTGCAATACCGACGAATAATGGCTGACACAATGGTTGGAACGTGGCGCTGTGTGCTCTATGGAGAGAAGACACTTTTCATTTCTGCACCCCTGAAAGGCATGCTGGGGTACATCGCCGCAACTACGATCTGTGCTAGCAGTAGCATTAGCTTTCAAGTGGAAAAGAAGGATGGACATGTCGGAGAATGAAGAAACAGAAAGTGGTGATGGAAAGGAAGACACACAAGAAGAACTTGCGCTGAAGAGAAGAGCTGTGTTTGTTCTTTGGAGGCTTTTCAGATTGAAAAAAAATCTGACGTGGACCAAACGACCATTTATTGCAAAAGTTGTTGCCGGAGGAGGCAACTCTAGCAATTTACTCCCACCACGTCAGCAGAAAGCTCGTCTTGGAATACCAAGAATGCCTGAGAATACGCTTCCACTGCTTCCACAAAATCAAGCAACGCCGGTGAGAAAGTGAAGGGCGTCGCTTGAAGACGCGTTGGTACGAGGGACTGCCTACAAACAGTGGAACAAGGTCACATATGCAATAACTTTCTATCTGCCCAAGACATGGTCCCGCTACATGCAGCTGAAAAAGACGGCTTCAAGGGGATAATCAAAACCGTGGATCCCAGGTATGTGTTCACTTATCCTAATACAGATCCCCACATTGTAATTAGCTAGAAGCAGAGCTGGGTACAATCGCCCACTACTCAAAAACAACAGACGTGTTCTAGTTGCAGTATGGCGCCATACCATACCATATTGGGGCGGCTGTGGCCCAGTTGGTAGACTCGTTGTCTCTCAACCGGAAGGTTGGGGGTTCGATCCCCAGCTCCTGCAGCTACAAGTCCAATGTGTCAATGGATAAGACAGTTAACCCGGAATTGCTCCAGCTGCTTCGTCTGCAGTGTATGAATGTGTATGAATGGATGAGTTACTTCTTATGGTCACTGGAATGTGTAGATGTGACCTGCAGTGTAAAAGCGCTTTGAGAAGTCCGAAGACTAGAAAAGCCGGTAATTCATCTGCCAATCTGGAAAAAATTGTAATACACTCCTCCTGCCTTTGCCCAATCATGCAAAGATAAAGAAATACCACGATATAGCATTTGTCATACCACACAGCACTAATCAATCATATAAAAATACTTAACCCATTTATTAATTACATCCAAAAATACAATCCATAACATTTAAAAACTGTATTGCAAATTGTAAACCTTGAATACGATGTTGTTTGTTCAATCAGCAACTAATAACAAATTCAAAACAAGTGCAGATCTTACAGGCCTCAATGACAAAGGGTTTGGCTGAGCCCTAACCCCCAACCCTAACAGCTAGTGGCTAAAATAGCGCTGCTAAGCTTAATGCTAGCATTTATGCTAGCACTGCTACTTTGTTAGCAGGAATTCTGACAAAATACACAAAGCACAGTTACATAAATCACTGAAAAACATCCAAAGATAACAGACTTCATACCTTGTACGCCTACCAACTGGTTGCTAAGATGTGAGAGGATGACGACGAGTTTCCATCAATTAACGCACTGATAGCCTACCTACCGGCGTCTCTTTATATATCCAGTCTAAAGCAGGTAAGAAGCAAAACAGCCTTCAAAATGAAAAGCCCCCAAATCATTAAAGGTACAGTATGTAAGATTGCATGCTAATGTTTACATTAAAATATCCTATGAGACCCTGCGAGGAGCGACGTTATCTCTTTTGTTATTGTTTTGATTGAGAGCCCCCTTGCAGCAGATTTTACATACTGTACGTTTGACAAACAGATAAATGTTAGAAACCAAAACTCAATAATTGTGATAATCTTTATGGGTCCTTTCCAAGTAGTTCTGTATATTTACAGAAGAAGATTATGAATCAATCCCAGGTGTTTAATACCTCAAGAACAGCAGACTCTGTCAAAGAAAGGTGTAAAATGAAGCGTTGACAAAGGATATGTAGCCTTGTTCTCTTGAAAACAAATCAATATAGAAAATAAGTGATTATTTCACACTGACAGGAGAGATGATCAGAGGGACAGAGTTTTTACCTCTATCATTAAGACCAGGACCGGAAAGGGGGAAGAGTTTCTCAGTGAAGGAGCAGTCAGTAAAGGAGTAGATCAGAGCTGCAGAGTCCACGTCATAAAAGGAGACCAGACCCTCCTTATAATCCACAAACACACCCACCTTCTTAGGGGGACACTTCAGAGAGAGACAGACTGAAGGGTCATCAAGAGCTTTATATTCATTTCCATTTCTCAAACATATAATCCAGAAACCATCCTCAGGACTCGGTGTGATTGGTCCCTTCCTGTTGATGGACTCTCTGGCCACTCCTAAATCCCAACCAGTCTTTCCTTTAACCTGAACCTCGAAGTAAAATCTGCCTGAAGAGAAACTCTGCTTTCCTAAAACACAAGCACAATAAGAGAATCTCTCTGGGTTGTCTGGTAGATTCTTCATCACATCACCATCATGAACTTGTTTACCATCATCAGACAGGATGAGTTGAGGATGTGCTGTATCAGGATCAAGAGTTACATCCACAGCATACTGCTGGACTCTCTTCAGCTCAGCTTCAACCAACTTCTTCATGTCTTCACTGAGAGTCTCCTCCAGCTGAGCCACAGCTTTCCTCACAGTCCTCTCATAAAGTGGTTGACAGACATTAACGTCTGTCCAGTCTTTGGTGGGTGGAGCAGAGTTAACAGACTGGACTCTCTGGATTAGATGGAGGTGGTCTTCAGAGCGTGAGAGCTGCTGCACATCAGTGCTCCTCTTCATCAGCTCACAGATTTCCTGCTCCAGCTCTTTGATGAAAGCTTCGGCCTGTTTCTCTGTTGTTTTCAGCTTCTTTTCGATCGTGTCGATGAACTCGGCCTGGCCTCTCTCAACAGACTCCTTCAGAGCGATGAAGACTCGAACACCTTCTGCCATCTCTCTGTCTGCATCGTCCTTACTGAGGTCCACTGAGTGTTTGACCTCCTGAATCTTCAGTCGTCTTTTCTGGATCATCTGCTGAATTTCAGCCTCTGTCTCCTCCAGCTCTGCCTTCTTTTCTTCATATTCTTCTTTCAGAGGAACAAACTCGTGTGTCTTGTGGTCTAAAACAGGGCAGAGCACGCAGACACAGGTCTGATCGGTCTTACAGAACAGCTCCAGAGGTTTATCGTGCTTCGTACACATCCTGTCCTCCAGGTTCTCCACAGGGTCGATCAGCTGGTGTCTTTTCAGACGTGGAGCTGTCAGATGAGGCTCCAGGTGAGTCTCACAGTAGGAGACCAGACAGTCTAAGCAGGACTTCAGGGCCTTCAGTTTGGTTCCAGTGCAGGCGTCACAGAGAACTTCTCCTGGTTTGGACTCTTGTAGCTCTGAGCTGCTGCTGCTGCTGGCTTCCTGCTGAGCTTTGTCTCTGAACTGACCAACCATCTCAGAGAGCAAAGTGTTGACGTGCAGTTCAGGTCTGGTGTTGAAAACCTTCTTACACATTGGACACAGGTACTGGTCGCTGGTGTTCCAGTGTTCAGTGATGCAGTTTTTGCAGAAGTTGTGTCCACATGATGTACTAACAGGATCATTGAACACATCCAGACAGATGGAGCAGAGAAACTGATCCTCAGACCGATGATAGTTTGCAGCAGCCATATCTACACAGAGTGAAAGAAAGAGAAAGATTCTATTAATTTACTCGCAGGTTTAGACAGGTGCTCTGCGTGACCACAAACCAGTCCAGCCCTGACAATAGGTGAGTAACAGGATATATAAACATCGCACAAAAATTAAGGAAATCTGTGTTTGGTAGATTATTATTGTTTTGTTGTAACAATGCTTCTTGGCAATAAATCTTATACCGTTGGAAAGCCTGTTTATTTCCCTTTTGAATGGTGACACATTTGTAAGGAACATGCATTTGTGGGATAAGCAGCAGAGCTGAGTATGTGGGTTGTCTTCTTTGCTGACTTGAATGAAAACAAATTTCACTTCCTTCTCTGATTTCTTCAAACTAAAAGCCTCATTGAGGTTTCTCCATGTCGAGGCTTTTACTGTGAAACAACCAGAGGAAATAGAATTCAGTTTGGCTGCAGGATGTTATCAGAGAACAACAACGATACCAGGAAGTTACACACACACACACACACACACACACACACACACACACACACACACACACACACAGTGTAACAAGCTGGAGTATGTAGAGAGAGTGAAGTGAAGAGTTGAGTGTAAATCCTGGTTGTTCAGAGTGTAAACATGATAAGCTGTACTCACCAGTGTTTGCAGAGACTCTGCTGTGTCGTTGACAAAGATTGGATGAAATGAGTTTAATTTCTTTGAAGAGAAACGGAGACCTTTCTGGACGGCTGCGTGGTCGACACCCTGACAAACTTTAAGTTTCATTTCTTCAGAGTGACGCTGAAGCTCTCCTCCCTCACCTGTGGCTCCGCCTCTAACTGCAGCTCGTTTCTTCCCTCTGAGTCACAGGGCTGTTGTGAAATACCTGCTTTGAGTTCATACATTGATTACAGTCACTCACATGTATCAGGAGAGTTTGGTGCTTGTTGTGTCAGCAGAACAGAACTGATCACTTCTTGTAGCTTCATGTTGGGCTCCACTGTGATCCACCTGCAGGTGGAGTCAGGCACATTTCTGGAAATGTTCAGAATTAAATTATTTTCTGTTGTTATAAACCCAGCTGTTGTGGGAAAAGTTCTGGAACACCTGCTGTTGTCAGTCTTGGAGTTTAATAAGGTCAACATAGAAGAGTAAAGCTTTATTCTTCTTCCTCGTCTTGTTACCTGCGAGAAGAAGACTCAGGATGAAAGTAGAAGCCTGAAGTGTTCTTCCTGGTTTTTATTCTCACATGTCTTTAAAGTGTCTGAATTTAAATGTTTGACCTTTAGAGCTCTGCAGCGTGTCAGGTCATGATCAGTGTTGTCTGGTGTGTGTGCAGACGTGAAGAAGCAACAGAAGAAGAAGAGGAGAGGGGAGGAAGAGGAGCGCACAGCTGAGGAGGAAGAGGAGCTGGAGAAACAAAAGGTCAGGGGTCAATGGAAGCAGCTCCATGTGAGTTTATCAAATCTGTAAACATTCACCTGACGTCAGCATCTCACCCTGTGTGTGTGTGTGTGTGTGTGTGTGTGTGTGTGTGTGTGTGTGTGTGTGTGTGTGTTTTGCAGGCGGAGATGGCTCTGCTGATGGAGGACGAGGGCGACGAAGCCAAACACAAACACTTTAACTACGATAAGATCGTGGAGCAGCAGAATCTGAGCCAGAAGAAGAAGAAGAAGCTGCTGAAGAAGGGGGAGGAGCCTCTGCAGGAAGACCACTTCCAGGTGGGTGTGATGATGTCAAAGGTCGTGCTGCTCCAGTTATGTGTTCAGTCCCATTTCTTTCTGTCACTGTGATTCTGTGTGCATGACCATGATCACATGTCTAACGTGTACATCTTTGTTTAGAGACGTTTAAAGCAGGAACATCACTGTCACGTCGACCATACACACCTGTTACTGAGGCCGTCTGAACACATACATCTCTCTGTCAGAGTCTCAGGCTGGTTTCACACCAGGGACCCAGGCCTGGACCCGAGTACACTTGACCCCGAAGTCCGGTTCATTTGATCAGTGTGAACTCAAACTTACTGTACTCGGGTCGGCTGGAAGAGGTGGTCTCCATTCATGTGTCCTCGAGTACGGTCTGCGGGAGATGTGAACGCGACGTAATTCTAAAATTCTCCTCTCACTTTAAAAACGGTCGTATCTGTGAAAATAATAATCATTTCTTGCAAACAGTTTTTCCGCAGTGTTTACATTTGACTTCTTTTTGTTCTGCGTCTTCTCTAAAAACAAAATGTGTCCAAACGACGGACGCTGCTTCCATGTCGTGGATTGGACGTGTCGTCACGTGACTCCGCCCTGAAAATAAACAAAATAATCGACATGGGCAGGATGACGTCGGTTAGAGGTTCTGAATGTCGGTTTCCATTAATTTGTCGATGAACTGCTCAGCCCCTGTGACTACGTGCATACTGCCACCTGCTGTATCACACTGTGAACATAAGCGAGTGTACTCGAGTGAGGAACGATGTTACTGATGTGAACACAGACCAGCGGGGGAGAGGGGAGGAGTCATGCTCGGTACGAAAAAACATGTTCGAACTGTTGATTTGACAACAATCGTCCCGTTTAATGTGTTTTGATCTACTTTCAAAGATGAGCAGTTGACCTCTAATTGACCTGAAGAAGAAATAAATATTCTGCAGACGTTCATTTCAGACTTTCATGGTGTGATGGAGTCAAAGGAAGGCGGAGACGCAGAGTGTGTTAGCTAAATCGTGGACAGGATGTTGTAACATTCTCCCTCCTCTGTTTGTGTCCAGGTGGATGTGAAGGACCCTCGTTTCCAGGCCATGTTCACCTCCCACCTGTTCAACCTGGACCCCTCTGACCCCAGCTACAAGAAGACCAAAGCCACGCAGAGCATCCAGACCGAGAAGCAGCGCCGCAGAGAGGAGGAGCAGCGCCGCCTGGAGGACGGGCTCAGAGATCAGGGGGAGGGAGCCGACAGGAAACAGGTGGCAGGAAAGAAACGGGAAAAGGACTGTGACGCTGCGGCGGTCGAGGTCACATCCAAGAAAGCGATGGACCCGAGTCTGTCTCTGCTCGTCAAGTCGATTAAAAGCAAAACGGAGCAGTTTCAGGCTCGCAAGAAACAGAAACTGGTGTAGGATGAACTCACAACACAAACTGTGCAGACGGGCGGAGACTCTGAGAAGTCCCAGCCTGCAGGAACCGTTTCTCCTGATGAACTCTGCTTCCTCTTCGATGTGTTTGTACAGAAATAGACGCCACAAAGTAGAAGAAGGTGCAGTAAACACTGAATCGTGCTGCGTCACATGCTGTGAGAATGTTTTATTTTGTTTCTACACATAGAAATCTTAAAGAAGCCCTGCAGTTATTTTCAAACACGAGATGATGAGCGTGACGCCCGTGACCTCATGAAACAACACGTTCACCATCATGACACCGAGGAGTCGTGAAGTTCAACTTAATCACTTTTGACTTTTCAGCTTTCTTTGTTCCTCCAGCAGCTGTGAGCTCATGTTTCTGTTTACTGCCAACTTCCACATACTCCGTCAGCGCTGCGCACTACGCTGCAGTTCACTGCCACTCTGGTCAATGCTCCTGTTTCCACAGCGAGCGCCGCGGTCCGTCTCCCGAGCGTGCCAGCAGCGTCACTACGCTCTGCTCCGTTTCCAACACGCTGAGTCTATTTATGACGGAGTACGCTGCAAGCACGCGTCAAACTGTACAGAATAGAACGACCCTTACAGGTAGTCAGACGAGGACACGCACAGAGCGTTCGGTCAATTTCAAAATAAAACACAACATACTCCAGATCGTATGTTTCATCACTTGTAGCAGGAGTAGTTCTCCTGTGATGTGTGTTCCTCTGCTCACCTTCCAGAAAAGGATCCAGTGGAGCAGGGTGCGCCTTCCGACGGAGAAAAAACGTGGAGCCGATGGACCGCGGCGTGCACGGAGTGTGTGTAAATTGGCAGTAACTGAGTGATGCTGTTTCTAAAGTCGTAAATTCTCAACTAACAAATGGTCCTAAAAAGACGACTTTCTGTGCAAGAATCAAACTTTCAATGAGTGAATGTGTCTTTGGTAACTCGTGTTCCAGTAAAGTTTGTGATGTGACGATGATCTCACATGAGGCCAATTTTTCTGCAGGTCAAATAAAGATGACAACAAAACAAAGTGTTTCTGATTGGTCCTTTAGATTCAGCAGAACATCCTGCATTCATGTCCAAGTGTACACATTCTGTTCCCCTTGAATGTCGGATTAAAGCGGCTCCAATCACATGCTGGTGTTTAACACGTTGGTTGATTCTTTGTCGGGAGACGGAACGATTTGTTTCTACTTCAAACCAAACCGGGTCGTGTTCTCTGCAGCTCGTTTTTCAGGCCCGCAGTGATTGACAGGAAGTGTTCACACATGATCCACCTTTGTCCTGAAGCAGGTGTGGAGGAGCACGCTGATGCTCCTCAAACATCTCCTCCTTCTCGAATAGATGGTGACGCTGAGCAAAGAGCAGTGTGCAGGATTCTCTCCTCTCACACCTCTGATGTTTCAAACAGACACGCTGATTCCTGCAGCTGCTTCAAAATAAAAGCTTGTTGCAGGCTGGCTGGAGGAAAGCTTTTATTGTGAAGCAGCAGCAGCATCTCTAAGAAGCTCTGGTCCACACCATGGTAACAGAAACAGAAGTCGCAGACAGAGTGTTGGATAACTTCCTGTTTTTAATCAGCTAAACTCACAGAGTCCTGCACACGGTCTGAACTGCACAAATACGTTGACAACGTCTCGGCAACGTCACCGATTTGTGCAATTTAGACAGTGTTGTTTCTCTCTGGGTTAAAAATATGACTAAAGATCATTTAGAAGATTTTCATGATCTCATTACTGGGAGAACTGGGAGTCCGTGGACGACTAATGGCGATAGGGTAGGTTATGTAACTTGTCAGTAAGATATCGGGGCATGACTGGAGCGAGGGATGTCTTCACAGAGCACTCATCATTTCATCAGGACATGAGTATCCGGTGTTTATTTCAAACTTTTCATTTTACACGAGCACAACAGTAAAAAAAAAAGCCAGCAACACAGTTAAAAACAGTTACAAATTGATGAACAATGGTCCATTACGATGGCCTTACAGGCTGCATGTGAGGGCAGAGTCCTAATTTTTAAAATTAGTTGGATGACATTCCAGGAATCAGGAGCATCGAATGAAAACGCAGTCTTTCCCAAATCTGAATGTGCCCGGGGGACCTTAAGTACCAGCCAATCACTGGAACGAGTGAAATACGTTCCACTATTCCACTCCAACAATGATGTGATGTATGGAGGCAGTTTACCAGTAAGGGCTTTGAAAATGAACAAGTACCAATGTTTTTTGCTTCTTTCCGCAAGAGAAGGCCAACCAACCCTATCATACAATACACAATGGTGAGTATCATATCTATCACCAGTGATGAATCTGATAGCAGAGTGATAGACAGAGTCAAGAGACCTGAGAGTTGATTCCGCAGCATGCCTGTAAATCACATCACCATAGTCTAAGACCGATAAGAAAACTGCCTCTACAATCCTTTTCCTACTAATCAAAGGAACGTTGGTTCTGTTTCTGTAGAAGAAGACAATTTTCTGTCGCAACTTGACGGTCAGGTTGTCTATATGATATTTAAATGTTAATTTCTCATCCAGCCAGATGCCGAGATACTTGTATTCAGTGACTCGTTCAATGCAAGAGCCACTTAAAGTAGATATCTGCACATCATCGTAATCAATATTTCTGGCTCTAGAAAACAGCATTAATTTGGTTTTACTTGCATTCAGAACCAATTTGATCTGAATAAGAGCATCCTGGACAACATTAAAGGCAAGTTGCAATTTCTCAATGGCCAACTTCACAGAGTCAGCTGTACAATACACAATAGTATCATCAGCATACAAATGGGCCTGACAATTTTCCAGAGAAGAGACAATATCATTAATGTAGATAGTAAAAAGTACTGGACCTAATATTGAGCCTTGCGGCACACCTTTAGTTATTGGCAAGAATTGAGATTAGGCCGATCCCGACTTCACACATTGTCGTCTCTCAGACAAATAATCGTGAAACCAATCATATGCATCTCTATCCAAACCAATAGTAGTTAACCTTTTTAAAAGCAAGTGGTGATCAACCGTATCAAAGGCTTTTGATAGGTCGATGAAGAGGGCCGCTCAGTGTTTTCTCTTATCCATTGCTGATATAATGTCATTAGTTACTAATGTGATGGCTGAAGTTGTGCTGTGTTTGGCTCTGAACCCAGATTGGTGTGGACTCAGTATTGATTGAGTTGAAAGAAAAAGTCTAAGTTGATTATTTACCAGAGATTCCAGGACTTTTGCTAAGCAAGGTAGTTTGGAGATTGGGCGGTGATTATCTAAGTCATCTCTAGAACCACCTTTATGTAAAGGAATGACATGGGCCAGGACATTTGCTCGTTGAATTAGAAAGATTGAAAACATTCGTTAATGGTTCACTGATAATTTGAGCAGCTAATTTTAGAAAATAAGAATCCAATTTATCCTCGCCAGTAGAACTCCTAGGATCTATGGATTGCAAAGCAACAAGAACATCATTGCATGCAATGGGACGAAAGGAGAAGTGAGAGGCGTGTCCCATGGCATTCGCACAATCATCATCAACAGGAAGGGATCCAGTGTATTGCCTATCGAACAAGTGTCCAGCATCTATGAAGTGCTTATTGAAAGCAAGGCGAATTTCATTCTGACCTGAGATCACACAGTCATCAACTTTAATATGTGTAGGTAGTGAATTAGAGGTTTTGTTTTTGGTTGAATTTATTGCATTCCAAAACTTAGCTGGGTTTGAGTAGGAGTCAGTGATTAGACCTCAGTAAGAATCTGATTTAGCTTTTCTCACAGCTGTAGTACATTTATTTCAAAGTTGTCTAAAGCGAAGCCAATTTTGAGGATCTCCTGAGTGCCTAGCACGCGACCAGGCACTATTTCTCTCTTTGAACAAAGATGAGAGTTCATGTGAGAACCAAGGTGCTACTCTGTCTTTAATTCTCAGCTTCTTAAAAGGTGCATGTTTATCAATTAACGAAATAAATGTATCTGTAAAAAAGGCCAGGGCCATCTCAACACCAGAGATCTCGGTTGTGTAGTGGATATTTCTATGCATAATATCCTCTAAAAAAGCTTGGTCGTTAAAAAGTTTAAAATTCCTTCTGAAAACATGTGCGACCTTGTTTTGGCCAGTTTTGCACTTCTAACACAAGCCGTAGGGCAGTGATCACTAAAGCCTCATTCAAATACACCACTGGACACAATTCTATCCGTTCTGTTTGAAAATAAAAGATCAATTCATGTGGATTCTGAACAGTCTTTCAAGTTAGGTCTTGTGGGTTCTGTTATTAGCTGGGTTAAATTTAGGCTACTACTGAGTTCTTTAAAGTGGTCTGAAGAAGTATGTAGCCAGTTCAAATTAAAAGCACCAACTACTAGCATTTTGGAATTAGAATGAGGAGAAATTAGATTAGCTAATGTGTCATAGACTCTAGATCAGCGGATGGGGGTCTATAAACACTTATTAAAACCACTGAAGTAGGACCTAACTGGATGTTTAGAGCAAGAAACTCAAAACATTTTGGCCTGGTGACAGCATTTAAAACAGAAACTGACAAACCTGATTTCACATAAACAATCACACCCCCCCTCTCCCAACTCTATCCACTCTGTAAAAATGATAGCCCATTAGAGCTACGTCTGAATCCATAATATTTGTATTAAACCAGGATTCACTTAAAACTAACGATCAGCAGGTGAACAAGCTGCTGCACAAGCAGGCGTGTGATTTCAAACATTCATAGGCTACTTTCAAAGTACCGTACGTCATACAGATTATTATTTCATAGTGTTCATAATTCATTAATGTCTGACTTTTTTCCTCAATATTGTTGGATTGACCTGTGGACTGAAGAAGCAGAAGAACTTCACCATCGAGGTGCATGAAGAGTGAAAGCTTTAGAAGAGGTCAAAGTGCTGCAGCAACATTTATAGTATGAAGATCAACTTTATGAACAAGTTAGACCGACGCGTTTCAGCTTGTGGCCTTCATCACAAGCCAAGTGTTGCTGGATCATTTTGACCTTTTTGGATTAACCAATCACAGCTTGGGAAAAAATGTGTCACACCTAGCAATGGGGTCGACCACGCCTCCTCACTAAGATAAAAGTTTCTGTCTCTGCCTCGCTCAGAGTCGCTCTGAGAGTGTTCCCAAATCACTCCGAGGCTAAAAGTCCTTGTTGGGATTATTTAAACCAAGTTAGGAGCTCTCTGAATGTTTCCGGGCCCAGGACTTCAGAGACCTCGTTAACGCCGGTACATTCGCTTCTTTTTCAGACTGTCATTGACCTCCATCACATCTTTGTTTTTCTCCATTTTAAAATTGGACATTGTACCTCTACTCTTTTTTCCCCACGTTATCCTTCCCTCCTCTGTAACCACCCATGGGACGACCTCGTCACCTTGAAACCCCATCCAGGGCAGAGTCTAGACTCTGTTGGGGCCCGAGGCAAAGACTCACAGGGGGGCCCCTACAATCAGCGTTCATCACCATTATGTTATAAATAAACTGACAGCAAAGGTTTAATTTATAAAGGAATATTGTGCCACTTGTGAGCACAGTCTGATGGGGCCCTCTTAAGGAGGTTTCCTACAGTCATTGCAAAATGTGCACATTTTAAGCCCCTGCTATGGTTTAAAGTGTGTTACCTCTTGGGGGCCCCCTACTGGCCAGGGGCCCTCAAGCAGTTTCCTGTTTACAAGCAGCGCCTCTGACCCCACCAGAAATCTGATATGTAAGATTCAGGACAAACTCGTGGCTCTTGATAATCATTCAAAACGCTTCGTGGCAGAATGAGGGAGAAAGGCGAGCAGCGTGAACGCCCCATGACTCCTTGTGCCAGGCTGCAGCTGAGACGGTCCTACACAGAGTCCACTTCAGCAAATCTGGATTATCTGAAATAAAGCTGGATATCATGATATGTGCAAATCTAATCCAGAGAGATCTTTGGCTACCTCCCCTGGGGGGTCCCGGGCCCCAGGTTGGGTACCAATGCTTTAACATTACATGCACTTGAAGTGTCAAATAATGGATCCACTACATATGATGCAAATGATCAACACTTATTTATCAAACACAGGTTCAGGTGTGAGGGCTGAGCGGTGCTGCAGTGGTTAGCTCTGTCCCCTCACAGTGAGGAGGTTCCTGGTTTGAGTCCCCGTCTGACAGGAGCCTCTCTGTGTGGAGTTTGCATGTTCTCCCCGTGCATGCGTGGGTTCTCTCCAGGTACTCCAGCTTCCTCCCACAGTCCAAAGACATGCTGGTT